>CM067374.1:126220950-126323179 GCA_034401795.1 Chaetoderma sp. LZ-2023a | reverse complement strand
GCATGACACGTGTGTTTAACTTTTAACATCATAACAAGTTGACAACACTAAGTTTTTAAATCATATATCTTTCTTCTTCATGTAAATTTAACAACAGCATACAGACATTATTCTCGTGGGCATCACCCACCAACGATCTCAATCAATATAAAACCTTCATTTGTATACAAGTTTCCACAATGGTCACAAGAATAAGTAAATATAGATTATGCAAGTAACAGGTGACATTTGACAACAGTTTTTCCAAATGTTCTTTCATACAATCTGTCAATGTACACATACACGCCTACTATCAATTTAAACAAGAACATTTAAAATTAGATGTCTTGTTATACTATTTCGGCATCAACTGGCTCAGACCGTTCAAGACTTGCTGACTGCCACTAATCACCAGACGGCTGTTGTGGTCATTCATGCGTAGCTTGATTGTGGCATATAGTGTTTTATCCAGGATTTATACTTCCTGGCTGCCTATGACACCAGGATTGGATGGGCGTGCCTTACAGATTCCCTCCTAAATGTTTTTATTTTTCTTGTATAGTAAAATCTCTCCTGCCATATAAGCAGTAAATAAGTTTGAATTGTCTTAAAACTACTGGGCTACTGAAACAGTGATCCGGTACTGATCCTTATGTGAAAAAGGCCTATGGATTACAGGATCAGAGGTTAATTTCTAGCCCTGCAAAGTCAGCATGAATTTTTGTCTCGTCTACAAAGCAGGAAGCGACACATAGGTATCACTTTTCCGACAGCGGCGGCGTCAACGTTAAGTTTTTGCGTCAGCTTTGAATCATAAATTACCAAATTTATATTTCAGAATTGCTCATACTACCAAAACTAAGCTTGGACACATGGTTCCCTATACCATAAGAAAGAATGTGTGCTGACAGTAAGGTCACTAGGTATTTGACCTCTGCTTTTTCAACATTAAGTTGTTGCGCTTAGGAAATTATTTACATTTATATTTGAGAATTGCTGCATACTACCAGAACTAAACTTGGACACATGCTCCCCTATACTATAAGGAAGATGTGTGCTGATAGGGGAGGTCAAAGGTCATTCTGACATGGCTATTTGACCTCTGCTCATTAATCCTATTAGAACTAAGCTTGGATATATGGTTACCTATAATGTTAGGAAGCAGCGTGCTCCTCATCCCTCATCCTCCACTTCCTGCTGTTCCTCCCTCATCCTCCACTCCCTGCTGCTGCTGCTCATTCTTCATCCGCCACTCCCTGCTGCTCATCCCTCATACTCCACTCCCTGCTGCTGCTCCTCGCTCATCCTCCACTCCTTGCTGCTGCTGCTGTTCCTCATCCCCCATCCTCCACTCCCCACTGCTGCTCCTCCCTCATCCTTCACTCCCTGCTGCTGCTCCTCCCTCATCCTCCACTCCCTGCTGCTCCTCCCTCATCCTCCACTCCCTGCTACTGCTGTTGCTCATCCCTTATCCTCCACTCCCTGCTGCTGCTCCTCTCATCCTTCACACCCTGCTGCTGCTGCTGCTGCTGCTGCTCCTCCCTCATCCTTCACTCCCTGCTGCTGCTCCTCCCTCATCCTCCACTGCCTGCTGCTCCTCCCTCATCCTCCACTCCCTGCTGCTGCTGTTTCTCATCCCTTATCCACCACTCCCTGCTGCTGCTCCTCTCATCCTTCACACCCTGCTGCTGCTGCTGCTCCTCCCTCATCCTTCACTCCCTGCTGCTGCTCCTCCCTCATCCTCCACTCCCTGCTGCTCCTCCCTCATCCTCCACTCCCTGCTGCTGCTGTTGCTCATCCCTTATCCTCCACTCCCTGCTGATGCTCCTCTCATCATTCACACCCTGCTGATGCTGCTGCTCCTCCCTCATCTTCCACTCCCTGCTGCTGCTGCTGCTCCCTCATTCTTCACTCCCTGCTGCTGCTCCTCCTCCCTCATCCTCCACTCCCTGCTGTTCTTCCCTCATCTTCCACTCGCTGCTGCCGCTCCTCCTCCCTCATCCTCCACTCCCTGCTGTTCTTCCCTCATCCTCCTCTCCCTGCTGCTGCTCCTCCCTCATCCTTCTCTCCCTGCTGCTGCTCCTCCCTCATCCTCCACTCTGTGATGCTGCTGCTCCTACTCCCTCAGCCTCCACTTCCTGCTGTTCCTCCCTCATCCTCCACTCCCTGCTGCTGCTGCTGCTCATTCCTCATCCACCACTCCCTGCTGCTCATCCCTCATGCAGTCATCCTCCACTCCATGCTGCTCCTCCCTGATCCTCCACTCGTCGTTGCTGTTGCTGCTCCTCTCTCATCATCCAGTCCCCGCTGCTGCTCCTCCTCCCTCATCATCCAATCCGTGATGCTGATGCTCCTCCCTCATCCTCCAGTCCCGGCTGCTGTTGCTGCTCGTCCCTCATCCACTCCCTGTTGCTGCTGCTCCTCCCTCATCCTCCACTCCCTGCTGCTCCTCCCTCATGCGCCACCATGTCCTGATGCTGCTCCCCCTTCCCCCTCATCGGTAGAGGCTTTATCCTGTCCTTTTCCTTCACGGAAGTTATGACATCATAACTAGGAGCATTTTCTTCTGGGTAAATTGACTAGATACCGGTCTCTAAGTTGACTGGATACCGGTCTCTAAATTGACTAGATACCGCTCTCTAAATTGACTAGATACCAGTCTCTAAATTGACTGGATACCGGCCTCCATATCTAAAAATATAGTGGGAGTGATCTCGCAAATTTTCTGAGTGCGAAAGTTGCACTTATACGCATGCGCTTGAATCAAGTGAAACTGATTACCCACAATGCAATGCATGTCCTAGTTATGGCGTTATAATTTCTGTGAAGGAAAAGGACATAATAAATCCTTCACCCCCCTCATCCTCCACTCCCTGATGCTGCTCCTCTTCCATCATCCTCCACTCACTCCCCACTGTTGCCATAACAGCAGTGCTGCTGCTGCATTGTAGGACCCATCTGCCTGGATGCTCCCACATACCTGTACGTGTCTGTCATGTCTGTAGGCAAAGTACATGTTGATGAGTGATATATGGTACAGTACATCTTAGAAATATAACTGTTACATGTTTCCGAAACAAAAACAAATGTACTATTGAATATTTTGAACATAATTGGATTGGAAGACATCCAATTCAATTATGTTCAAAATAGTCGATAGAACATTTCTTACATCGTATTCAGAATTATTCTGACTAATATGACTATTAGACTAACATGCTTTTGTTTTGTAAGCAATTTAACTTATTTCTGAGCTGTACAGTGTATGAATAGATGTAAAATGAGTTATTTTCTGTTTCACAGGTTTTGTGCGTAGAAATGTAGGAACCAGAAGAATACAACAGAATCGGAAATCTAGAAGCTTATTGGGGAATGGCTTCAAGACGCCTATAATCATTTGGTGCCTGAAGACGTCGTACTAAATTCATTCCTGAACAAGATATATGCGTATAATTTTAAGAACTTTTAGATGTATTCTACTATAACAATTTCATTAACAAGTACACATTAAAAGATCTTATTTAATAATTACAATTTTGTTTGAATCTTCTGTTGCTTTCATTAGCATTTCAGCCTTTCTTATTCACTATGGTTAAACCTGTAAAAACACAATTATAAATACAAATAACTTGTTTTCTCCACTCAGTTGTATTCACCTGTACAATGATGAAGATTCTCTGTATGACTGTAGATCGCTAGTCATGATTCATCGTGATATCATCTGCATATTAGTTTCTGTAATAACCCAAATTGTGTCACCATAATGCTTGGAATTAAGATTGTTAGCTCAATGATCTTATGGCATGGCAACCATCCATCGTTGACCCATTGTCCATTCATCATTCGTCTGTTCATCCATCTGTTGTTTGCATGTCCTCTGTCAACTTTTGCTGCTTTAAAAGGCCTCTACTCATTTATCACTTAGTGGAATTCAACCTAACTTGGCTGGAAGCACCATATATGGTGGTACATACTTCTACCCTACCTAAGTTACATTGTAACCACCTTATCCTAGCTAGATAGCCTAACCAAAATGATATCATCCATTTGTCATGAGTGTAATATTGGCCCGCTTGAGCAAAGGTTTTCTTGAAACAAGGTAACCTTAACACACGACATCAGCACACCAAATGATCAGATTTCAGCATACTGGAATGAGACAATAACTTCAAGAGAGAAATTGAATATCGATATGACCTTTGACCTTTTCTTGCTCTGTCCACTCTTTGCTACTAAAGTATCCACTGCTTGTCCCTATTGATCATCACATACATGTGGGTGTATTACCTTATATAAAGAAGGTGGCAGCCCATCCAGTATTGCTTTCATTACAATTCACCAGGCAGATTGACCTAGAATAATCTAACATTGGAATCTCAAGTCTGACCCTTATCTCACCAAAGGAAAGGGTGACCACATCGTTATAAATATAATAAACAGATGTATTTTAATTTTAGGTTATTTCAAAGCAATCATAGATGATTCCTGTTGACTATTTTGAAAGTAATTTTAGTGGAAGCTGTTGCTGCATTACTCAAATAACTTAAAGTATTCAACGACTATTGTATGATTGCTTTCAAGCTTGTCTCCTGCATTATCAAGGTCAACAGGTTCAATGTCAATACATAGATCGAGACTGTAAGTAGAGAACCAAAATCTGCTGCAGACAATGTTTGTCAGCCAATGGGCATTGCGGGTAAATGCTTCCCACACAGTCTTGTAGCTTAGCGATCTTACTAATGTTGGCTCTCTGTTGGTGCGCCAATGTAACTTTGCTCGTTAGCTCAGTGTTGGGTCTACGTTGGCTCGATGAACAAAATTACGTTGGTGTACAACATTGGGCCAATGTTTGCTTGCTATCTGGGAACATTCTGTTGAATATTTTGACAGCAACAGCACCCAGTCAAATTAGTTTCAAACTATTCAACAACTTACCTGTATAGTTTTCTGGAAATTGATAGATAGGGTGATCTGGGATCAATCGATCCCAACCTGGGTGTAGCGTAGTTGGAGATTAACTAGGGAGGGCGGGGCATAGCTTTATCTTGAAAGCTCCATTGGAGTCTCGAGCAAACCCAGTGACACATTTGAGTGGGTCTCGATCGGGTAGCCCATTTGGGTCCCGATTGGGAAGCCAATCAGTCATAATTTATCGATTCCAATAGGGACCCTCTACTAGCCCGAGTGGGGCCCACTCAAAGCCCGAGTGGTGCCCACTCAGCCGGAGTGGGGCCCACACAATAGCCCACATTTGGACTAGCCCAATCGGGGCCTGCACCAAACCCAGTGACACTTCTGAGCCGGCCCCGATCAGGCAGCCCAATCAGGGCCCACTCGGTAGACCGATCGGGGCCCACTAATGAATGTTGGCTGGGCCGTTCATATGTGCACGTAGGAAACACTATACAGCAACACTTATATATGCAGCACTTTCTCCCGCCACCAACAATTTTTCACAGAGGTCGCTGTCCGTGTTATAACTTTGTTTAGCCCGGCATGCTACCGACTAACCCTTTTCTATTCAGCTCAATAGGATATGTTCGAAATGATTAGAGACACTTTCTTCATTACATACTCTGTAATAAACTCTTCTCTTCTGGTAGTGAGATAAGCTAGCCCCGCACTCCGGTAAGACTCATAACTCTAAGATTATTTCTCTCTTCATGTTCCACTGAGCCTTGTGGCTTCTTAATTGTTTGGATGTCCCCATCCGCACCGTGGGCTGATCCGACTAGGAAACTATTGGGGTTTCCGAGCGGTGAAGGCCAGGGTGCGGTATCACACACATTCCCGTGTAACTTAGGATACTTAGTAGTTAGCATTTTAGCCAATGTAGGAAAGCACTGCGAACACATGTATTAATTGTTATTTTATTTACTAAACTAACCTCCCGCACCGCAGTACAAAACAGGTCAACTTGTATATACACCTAACGACAGGTTAAACGGTTAGTTCCATAGGACCCAGTGACTGGCGGGATACGGACCCCCACCGAATTCCGTTAGAATGTCTGGGCATGATATTTAGATCTGCCACGCCCTTGCGGGAAGGACATTTACGGTGGGTATTCGTCTCTCTTACCCCCACCATAACGATAGGACAATGGGCTATTAATGCTTTCGTGAAAAGTAACCCATGTCTTGTAACGTTTTATGTGGTTACGGGGCGGGATGTCCGGATTCTTATCCAGTTCGGAGATCTTGCTATGTAACATGTATGAGCACTGTCTTTGGTATTGATGTCTTAGGGCATCTGTTCTCAGTGACAGCCGTGTCTAATAGCTAGGTAGATACCAGCCAATTGCGGCCAAAAATAATTCTTGTTTAGAAAACAACTACAAGCTAATTAAGCAAAGCAGAAGGCCCGCATAAATAAAGCGGCAACTACTGATTCAGCATATTAAGAATCACATAAGACGGTGATGAGGGAATCCACCGGGAATCGCCTGTCCCGTCTTCACGTAAAACAGTACGCACCCCTATAGTCATAATCTCACTAGGTATGGTCTTTTCCTTCTAAAGCATTTTTTGTTGAAATATTAGAGTGGGCCCATTTTTGCCTACTATTCTTCTCCCGCTTTAAGCAGTGGCAACACCTTCCCGAGATGGAGGCCCGCGCGAGGCACTTGCCTCTCCCAAGGATGCAGCGATGACGGTCCACGCCAGGATAATACTCCTAACCCAAACTAGCACTAGGAGTAGTGCCCGCGTGAGGCACATAACTTTTCGTCCGAGATAACCTTCCTTTCAGCTTAGAGGTATAATAACTTATATTAAGTTAATTAGCTAAGTCTCGTATACGGGAGCCTCCCTTGCGGGATACCTCTGCGGACCTACGAGTCTGTGTGGTACCTCCGGGAGCCCCATGTTTAAAAGTTCATCTACCTGTCTCTGTCTCATATTTTCGTATGCTCTTACTGTAGTAATATCTAGCATATTTATAATTGTTTAGATAAACTCATTGTATAGACTTATATTTTTAGGTCACCAAATCAAATCTTGTAAGTCCATAGATCACGAAATTGCTATGGACAGGCATACTGGTGACACACATTCTTGGGATGAGACAGTGGTGTTTAATGTTCGCTACGATGGTCATTTTCTATGAATAAACAAAACATATGAACTGATGGCCACCGGCCATATATATATATATATATATATATATATATATATATATATATATATATATATATATATATATATATATATATATATATATATATATATATATATATATATATATATATATATATATATATATATATATATATATATATATATATATATATATATATATATATATATATATATATATATATATATATAAACTAACCAGAACAATCAATACAGTGTAATATGATCAGAATTATATATCTTAGTACAGGTTAACGAACCTACTACGGTGCGGTTAGTGAAAACACCTTACAGAAAATGAGAATAACTATAAACCGTTACGGTACCTTTTAGTCATCGGGACCATTTATACGGATACAATATAATTAAAAGAGTACATTTAGCGGAATAGTTAAAATGTGAAGTATAGTTACTTGAATACTCGGTAGCCATTCTTAAGTTAGGCTATCGTGTTACTGAAATTGTTACGTCATTCCTTAGTTGACATGAGTTGATGCATTCTCCGCAAGCTGGAAAGTTCCCGCAGGTCCGTTCCCGCAAGTTGGTTTCAGCAAACAGGATTCCCGCAAGAACACTCATGGCGGGAGTACATCGCTCAGCACTGTAAGCACAATGGAATGTCTAACGAGTAGTCAGCAAGAGATACAATAGCATTACTGCTGTGAAGAAAGTTCCCATACACCGATGGCATGGATGGAAGTTGACAACAACCCGATCACAAGCAGGGGTTGTTGGATGTAGATGAAGATACAAAACAAAGCGTAACGGTGCTGGGTACGTCAGCTCTGAAGACACACCGGGCAGAGTTTACTTGCAGTGGTCGAAAGTTAGAAGAACCTTCACGACATTAGTGTGGTGACAGTTGAAATACAACTTTTAGGCGTGGCCGGCAGATCCGGCGAGTCATCCATCAAAGAACATCCTGCCTCTACATCTGCAGAATCACATATGCAGGCCGTAAAGGCCTCACCGTAAGTTTGTGTTCTGAAGTAGATATTAATATTCGTGAACGATAATTAGAAAGTTCCAAATTGCTCCCGCAAGTAGGGAGTTACAAAATTGTTTTAGTGCTGTGGGTTGGCAACTGCTAGCTACGGGAGAGAAACCGTCAGAAACCGAAGTTATATGCGTAATATATGTCGATCACAGCTAGTACAGGTCCAACCTGTTCAGCCCTGGCCGAGGATGCTCTCGATCTCTGGATCGCGTCTCCTTTTATACTCCTCAGGACGTCACAGGCGCAGGCTCCAACTAATCATCGTTCGAGCAACAGCCAATCAGCGCGTAGCTAATAATAGTACAGTCGAATGGTCTAGAACATTCTAGAAGTTCTGCGTCCACGTGGTTATGACGTCACAGCAATATTTTGAAGATAATCAAGAAGGGTTTTCCGTGGATAACTCAGCCATTTCTTAGCCGATTTTGAAATGGTTTACAGATTTAAAAAGCTCGTCGAATTCTGGTCTTGATTTATGCCAGGTTGAACCGGAACAGGTACTCAAAAAGGATTACAGGGTACCATCTTAGTACACTAAATGCGCCATCCTGTCTTGGTCATAAACTACGTGCTCCATCAAAAATAGCATCCAAGCGTGCGCATGCGCACTATGTGCTTTAATGAACTATAGGCCTATATACGCTTATGGCTCTACCCAGGGAGGGCGTGTTCAGGGAACGAATCCAGGACGGGCGGTGCGTACCCAGCTTAGCTGGTATGGCTGGTACCGGACCGGTCGATCCGAACTACACCATCATATCATATCATATAATATCAATTTCAGCTATATGGGTAATAGACTGTTGGCCTGTCAGCCATTCATAGCTTTCAAATTTTCGTAATGTACTCTCAACTAATCTACACCTTGACAATACTATTGTTATATGTTATATGCTTAGATATTTATACTTTGTACGCATCTATACAGGGCCACTATAAATACATATATATACATATATACAAACGGATGTGACTTATTTCCGGAATATATCAGGAGGTTGTTATGCTTTCACTAGTGTGTTCTTGTTACATACTTTTCAGTGATTCTGGGGCATGTTGGGCACTTTGGAAACAACCCATATGCCCAGAGTCCTGCACACCTGCAGGAGATACTGTTCTGCCAAAAGACTCAGAAGTCAAGCGGGTCAATGTGACATGGAAAAACATATACTAATAACTTACTCGTTCAAGAATGAAGGTTTAACTCAACCCCTCCCCCCCCCCCCCCCACTCGAACATAAACAAGGAAACACCATATTATAGGTTAACACTGCCACGTAAGCCATACTTGTATTTAACCACGTGGCATGTAAGCCGTACTTGTATTTAACCACGTGCCATGTATGCCGTACTTGTATTTAACCACGTGCCACGTAAGCCGTACTTGTATTTAACCATGTGCCACGTAAGCCATACTTGTATTTAACCACGTGCCACATAAGCCGTACTTGTATTTAACCACGTAGAATACAATGTAATAAACATTCAACTATACAGATTATCTTAATACGGAAGATGAGAGTCAACATAAACTAGCATACATATCACTGGACTCTGCTTTGTCACATCTAACCCGATACGATATATTATGTAATGAGATGCATACAAAGTAATAAATAATCAAACTGCAGAAAAATGTCGTCCCATTCTGATACGAAAATCCATGCAAAAACCTTAATAGGTAAAAAAAACTGGGAACGTGTTCCATAAATCCGCCCACTATAATTGTATTAGTGGGAAATGGAAATAGAGAGGGTTACACACCATGCGCATGCATATTGTAAATCTATGAAGTTGGAATTAGCTACTAATAATTTTAACATTTAGCCCAATAATAACAGAGGAGCCAAAAAATACAGACGAGCAAACGTATGATGGACAGTCATGCGCAATGCGTCATGAGTGCGTGATAATATACATCGCCGCACACACACGCTTGACATGCTGACCGGCTACTTCAGTGAGCATGAGTATATATACTATTGTGTGTGTGTGTGTGTGCGTGCGTGCATGCATGCGTGCCTGTGTGCGTGCGTGAGTGCGTGCGTTTGCGCGCATGTGCGTATGTGTGTGCGTCCGTCTGTGCGTATGTGTGTATCAATAATGTGCGATGGCACGTCTGTCCATAAATGGTAAGGCATGAGATTATATCTAATTAACACGCTGAGGCTAAGTGAGGTTACGATTCACTTGCGTGCACCTCTGAGTTGAGATTACGTAATATAATAATCGGAGTTAGCTAAAGAATTTACATTCACGTATTTCTATTGTTGTCATAAGGATACATCTCTCATCACCTAGAATTGAAGGTTCATGCCAATTTGTAATAGTGGTGTATTGAGTAAAAGTTATTATTTAATAAAATTCAATTGATCCAGTAGAATATACAGCAACCAAGTTAAATCTATTATAGAGAGAATATTTAGTGAACAAGTACTTTAAATATAGTTTTCGGCCCTCGCGCCGTTATGCAATTAAACTACGTGAATACATTTATAAGTTCTATACGCTTGTAGTTAATCAAATAAAAACTAATTGGTACAAAGTGTAGCTGAGTACAGTATGAGCATGCTATGATCAAGTGGACGTCAATGATCGAAATACTATTGTTGCTCTGGACAATCGTTTGTCTGAAGGTGAGGTGACTCATCCGAATATACCATCGCTGGCTGTCCCATACCAGGACCTAGACCTCGAATAAATATATTCAAGTTTACCATCCTCGTTCTGAATAGGCGGGCGAAGTCCTATTTGTCTAAGCAAATTGCCACGTGTTATTGTTGTTCATGCGTGTCTCTACCATACCACCGCACGTGCACATGGCCTTCTGTGATTTATCTAATTGACAATGGATAATGATATAACTAGTTACCGTGCGGCTATTGGGCTGTTTCACTGCTACTCTACCAACTTCACAGGTTACAGAGGCACGCCCCCTTCCTTCCGTGAAATATTTAGGAACTTTCGAGGACTCTACGCAGCCCAGCTACCACACTTTTATATCAACTATCAAAATAATGTGTCGGCCGTGCTAATAATCTGCATGCTCCTTTCTCAGGCCGGTAATGTAGACACTAATCCAGGCCCCACCAACAGTAGTGATATTTCTATCGCTCACCTCAACGTATGTGGCCTTACAGATAAAATCCATCTTATTGAAGCTAATCTGTCCCAGTGGGATATTATTGCTGTTACTGAGTCACCTCACGTCAAATATCAACACTAAAACCATTAAACTGCCAGGCTTCCGGGAGACGCATCGGAGGGACCGTCAGTAGGCGTGGGGAGGAGTATGTGTCTACATATCTGAAAACCGTGCTACCTCCCGTCGTTTTGAATACGAATGTCCTAGCATTCAGATGATGTGGATAGAGATTGACGACCAGCCTGAATTGCTAATGTGTGTCATTTATCATCCACCCAATACGAATGTCGATAAATGACAAACTCTTTCTGATAATATAGAGAATGTTCGTGACTTAAATCCAAATAAAACTCTTGTCCTACGTGGGGAGCTTAATGATGATCTGCTCAACACATCCAAGCATCATTTACAAGATATTATATTTACACTAGGCTTCTAGCTAATAACGGAACCAACTCTACCTGTCACAAACACATTACTTGACCCAATTATTATCAACAGTGCTAGAGTAGTAAAACACAGTGGAATACTGCACCCTTTTGTAGTGATCACACTCCTGTATATCTTGTTGTAACATCTTCCATACCTAAGCGCCAATCCTATAAATGCCGCATATGGGACTATACAAATGCTGATTGGGACTTATTCAGGGATCAGCTATTTAACATTTCCGATAATAATGGTGTTGACATCTGGTGCCAGACAATCACCGCAGATATTATTGATGCTGCTAATGCTAGTATTCCCAATAAAACTATTACCATAAATCCCAATGATAAAGCCTGGATGTCCAATAAGATGCGATGCGAATTAGAGAAAAGCTATTTAGGAAATCAAGGAAAACTAAACAAGAGCAAGATGTGGCCAACTTTAAGAAACAAAGAAACCTGGTCAACACACTGGTTTGGACAGCTAAACAAAACTTTAAAGATAAATTAGCTGAAAAAATTCAAAACGGACGCACAGGCTCCAAACATTGGTGGAAAATATGTAAGTCCTTCTTAGCTGACACTAACTCTAAATTTAATGCATTGCCCCCTTTAAAGCGTGAAGATGGCTCATTTACTTACGATTCTTCTGAAAAGGCAGATCTACTTAACCTTTACATTTCTAATATCGCCACAATTGACGACACTACTGCTCACCTACCTCCTCTATCTCTGTATACCGAGAATACTTTGAACTCAGTCACAATAACAAATCTCGATGTCTCAGATGCACTGTCTAATCTGGACACTTCTAAACCTGTTGGCCCAGAGAGATTAAGCCCGAAACTGTTATATGAGAGTAAGGCGGTTTTGGTCCCAATACTATCGCAGTTCTTTAATCATTCCATTATGAGTCCACATTTTCCAACACCATGAAAAATTGCTAATGTAACTCCTATTTTTAAAAAAGGTAAAAAGAATCTATGTTCAAATTACCGACCAATATCTCTCTTGAGTTGCCTAAGCAAAGTTATGGAGAGAACTGTTTTTAAACATATTTACAACCACATTAGACACGATATAACTCCATACTAATCCGGATTTCTTCCGTCAAATTCTACAGTAAACCAACTGTTAGACATCTACACTGATATCGCTCAGGCTCGCGACGATCAAAAGGAAATACTGTTCTTGTTCTTTGATATTTCTAAAGCATTCGATCGAGTGTGGCATCGTGGCCTTCTACAAAAATTGCGAAATTTCTGTATCTGTGGAAATTATCAACGGGATGACGTGTGAAATTACCAAAATAGCATTCGCTTGGTCTGCAAATGGGCATTCAATTTGCAAACAGGTGACTGCTTCAGGACAAATTACTTTCAAAATATTCAACAGAATGTTTATGAAATTTTAAATTAATCATCAATCATAAAATTCATACGGTTACTGCCAGACCGTTAACCATTCGCGTAGGACCTACGTTATTTCATTGTGAAGTCCAATAACAAGTGTCGCGTTTTGATTATGACGTCAGATACTTAAGTGTCAGATCGGATCATTTCATTGACCTCATATAGCTAATCTATCGGATTCCATAGCCAACACTTCCTAACAGTACATACTTAGCCTGTGTTCGCGCAAGAGAGCTAATCCTGTGCAAAACCATACTTCAACTACAACACGGCCTTAATTGCCTTTCGAATGATATATAATACTCGTATAACCGCGTGGCGGTGTGGCTGACTCCTGGGGGTCGGTTAATATTAAATAGTGTCTTATAAAATATGTTTTGAATACGTATTAGAGTAGTTTAGTTATTTAATATCACTTCGTTCCGCTCTTCTGAATTCTAATAAATGGCCATAATTGATTAGTCTCGTGACTAAGTGCTGCGGAACTATCGTAACAACCATGTCTGCGTATGCGTATCTTAGCGCGAGAGCATGAGTACGTGTGCGTGCGTGCGTGCGTGCGTGCGTGCGTGCGTGCGTGCGTGCGTGCGTGCGTGCGTGCGTGCGTGCGTGCGTGCGTGCGTGCGTGCGTGCGTGCGTGCGTGCGTGCGTGTGGGGTGCTGGGGATGTGGGCGTGTTCGGTACGAGAGCTCAGGTTCTCCTGGATGGATCTTGACCGAATTTTGGTGTGCTGTTCCCACTAAGGTCACGAAGAACTGGTCAACGGTCAAGCTCATTGGAAAGGGTGGGTAAACGAGACTGAAGTTTCGTGAATGCGTGCTTACAAGGAATATCATATTGTGGCTCAAAAGACAAACATACTCACGCCAAGTTTAAGAACCATATTGTGACTAGACCCAGATCATTGAAGTAATGCCCAGGTTACACGCTTAGATAGATATATTTCCAGATAACGCCGCTTCCTGGGCCAATGCCGGGCCGATACTGCGCCGATACTTTCAGTATCGGCCCCGTAAGCTGCGTTATCAGGATTGTAACTTGTATACATAATTTGTTGTACGATATGTACTTATGCCTCGTACGGCAGATTGTACGGTCTATCCGATAGTGTAATTCGCGTTTTAGTGTTTCAAATAAGCTACAATGAACGTTCAAGCTAACGAAGAATGGCTCGAAGGCAAAAAACATACTTTTTTTATTGTCTCATTCCAAATTAGGTCACCACACACAGGCGCGTACATATAACGCAAGGGTAAATGCGAGCACGGAGTGCTTGTTGTTGTTGTTGTTGTTGTTGTTGTTGTTGTTGGTGTTGTTGTTGTTGCTTTTATTATTATTATTATTATTATTATTATTATTATTATTATTATTATTATTATTATCATCATCATCATCATCATCATCATCATCATCATTATTATTATTATTATTATTGTTGTTGTTGTTGTTGTTGTTGTTGTTGTTGTTGTTGTTGTTGTTGTTGTTGTTGTTTCTAATAGCTCTGGTTCTCCTGGATGGGAAGCATACCCGTGGTGTCTCTAACATGTAGGACAATCTTGGTGTCTCTAACATGTAGGACAATCTTGCAACAACTTTCAGTAACAGTTTTCAAAATATACATGTTTACGCATTCTTCAATAACTCTGGTTCTACTAGTGCAATCCTCTGGTGGATGCTTGCCCATGCGGACCCGAACAGTTATTCCAGTTTTGTATCCAAAAGCTAAAACTCAACAGTAACAGTAGACATTTTTGAAGCAATTTGCAATAACTCTAATGGAGCGATCTTTTCCGAACATGGGTTGATATTTGTCTGTGGGATCCTGAACATGTATGCCAATTTTACGGCCAAAAATTTTGTTTGCCAAGCTGGGAGATAAGATCTTATTTTACATGGATTGCAATATTTGAGGACGAATACATCAGAATTTGCACGAAGTTTGGTCTTTCGTAGCCATTGGTCACTTAATTTGCATAAATCAAATGACCACGTGTCACTATTGAAGAATTCTGATCCCGTTGGTGAAAATGTTGTACAACTCGAAGTTACATTTGGAAAATAAAGTTTTTAGAAGACCTCCTCAATCATGTTGAAATGAATATATCTCTTATTAACGCACAGACAACGCCTTGCATATCGTACTCAAACTCTTTGCAAAAAATGTGTTCAGTGAGCTTTAAAATAGTACACACTTATTAACCTAATATAAGTAGGAAGTAATATAGGAAAAAACAAGAGCCACAAGAAAGATATGACAGGCGCTTTAACGACCACCCATCTTATGGAACCGCCATGTGGTGCGTATTGATAGAAATCACACTGAAAAGACGATTTTGCAAAGCGCGCGAGAACAAAATTATTGACATTAAGCAATTTAGTCAATCAGTACTTTTATGAAGAGAGTTATGAAGGTGCCTATTTTCTTTTCTTCTTGTATTTTCTATAAAATTAATATCTATCAAATGCATGTTGCCTTAAAGCTTAAAAGTAATATACTTAAACATAATATATTCCAAGGAGTAGATATTAACGAAGAGAACGTGATTGATAGATTGCGTACCTAGCAGTGTCCATATGTTTCTTAGTTTATTGCTACGGGGTCATGAAGGTTTAGAATTTGAAGATCCTGAAAATACTCCAGAAAATTGGAATTGAGACATTAAACACAGTAAAACAACGGTTCATTCACATCACACCGTCAATGAAACAAAGACACGTTGTCATCACGGTAGATGATCCCTGTATCCGAATCTCATGTATCTGAAATGGGGAGTTCCTGAGTATACAGATATTCTCATCCCGTGACTAGGGGGATTACATACAACGATGGCATTCCACAGGATCATTGGACAACACATGGTGGACTGTACTTTGATGGGCATGTGGGTTTACAGTGGAATCCTTGGTGCAGAAGCATCAACGCGTATACTGTCCCGAAAAGGATACTCGCGAAACATGAGAATACACAAGACGACTCTGCAGGCGTTTTGGCGAATTCTTTTGCCGAAATTATTCACATACAGGGAAGACCATGATGACGAACTGAAATTTTTGCTACATAATGCTGCAAAATCGAACGACATGCGTGACTTTGATGACCTAGTCTCCATAATTCTTTCGTCCCGATTCCGTGATTGCATGAATGATTCCTCGCTGATGTACATGACAATAATCCATGTGCCACGTTCTGGCGGCATTATATGCAAATGCTTGCGATTCTACTACAGTACACATGAGCATACCGCGCATGACGTTGGGAACTGCACTTAGAATCTTTCACCAAAATACTCCCTTACCTCTTCCACTACAATTGCACAAACTATGCCAAGTGGGGATCGGTATATATAGCGGAGATGCACCTCTTCCGCCGGAAATAAAAACTGTATTCCACAATGGTAACTTTGTAGTGAAAGAAACGACCAATAAGTTCAACCAGGTCAGTACAGACCACAGTCTGTCTTGAATGGCTAAATGGAATTGGTAAAAAGGGTGATGGCATAGTCAGCATCGCGAATACTTCATCCGCCTTGAGCAGATTGACACTGTCTTACAACTTTCCAAACAAACCTGAGAAATGTTTTTTGTCAGAATACGGCAATGATGAACCTACAGAATGTACTCGAGCTGGGGAAATACGGGATACAACTGACGAGACAAAGTTAGCTTCGGTATTAAATCGGTATTTGGCAGTAAGTCATATGTGTTGCAAAGCATTGTCACTAAAGATTTGGCTACGACTGAGATTTCATCATGTCTTATCAACAATAGAGATTTAGGACAGCTATCCCTCACCAAGTTCGTTGAAGAAAGATTAGCTCCTTTAAATGAAACTGTGACACATGTGGAACTTTCTGCACGCCTGGAAAAGATGCCAGTGTCTATATTTGTTTCACTCTTTTCCATACAGAAACTAGGAAAAGATAAACAAACAGTGGCAAAAGTAGACCGCAATATTTTACAGATGCTTATCACTGCGTATGACGCTGGTCGAAATGTAGACCTGGAAGCCATTTTTAATCACGAACTTATGCTAGTGTCAATTTCATTACCTCCACGAATGGTACCTTATATTCAGGAAGTAAATCGTTGTTAGCTAAAATTCTAATCGGCGATACACAAACACCAGCTAATATGACACTTTCCGAAACGAGATGTATTGTAATAGATATATAGGCAGTCGTGATGCCACTTGGTCCACCAAAACGCGAGAGAAAGGCGTGCGACCAGTGCGCCGTTTAATTGAGAACGATTGCGTACCGCTTCCTTGAAATTGTAGTAACTTCATTGCACTTGGCAGACCTGTCAAATTTCTTATCACACCATTTACTGGAAAATATACCTGCTGGCAAAACTGTAGTGGTGAGTGGCGGATTCAGTGAAATATCTACAATAACGTATTCTGATTGGAAGTTGGACATCACCCTGCTCGAGACAACCCATGAAGAAGCCGACACGAGAATAGTTCTTCACTGCCAACATCAATTGCAGTGTGTTCTCAAGACGCAGAATGTCCTAATTCTGCTGATTGCCCACTTTGCGATGCACTCAGTTATGGAAGAAGGCAGGAACAGCGAAAAAGTGCAAGTATATTCCAGTTCATGATCTGTTTCATAATCTCGCAGGTAATTTGGTAGACACACTTCTACCGTTGCATGCTGTCACAGGATGTGACACAGTGGCTTTCATAGCGGGGTACAGCAAGACGACAGAATGGAAAGTGTTTCAAGCGCATCACCATCTTCTCCACGATATGGGAGTTGGAGTCTTGAAGGGTGAGACTATAAAATCAGCAGAAAGGTTCTTATGTTTTCTCTACCAAGTTCTAACAGCAGCCACTTGTGATCAGGCACGTGTTACTCTTTTCCGGAAATGTCTTTCACATGAGACACTGCCACCAACTTCCAATACAGCTGAACTTCACATGCGTCGAGCTCATTATCAGGCACTGATATGGAGACAAGCAAACATCACAAAACCTCACCTGCCTCCGGTTATGAGTTGTGGATGGACAAACAGTGGTAGCGGGCTATTTCGACAACTGATGTATAAACCCACGATTCCACAGGCATGCGCGGAAATTATATCATGGGAATGCAGTAACGGCTGTGCAACACAGCGATGTAGTTGTAGACGTGTGCACTGACCTGCACGTCTGCTTGCCGTTGCAAGGACAGTGAAATGGACTGCAGAAATGCATAACCCATCAGATATATAAGTAGGAACTAGACAGAAATAACATGATGCATGGGCTATATAAGGCGCATAACACTGAATATTTATTTCTTACAAATGTTCTGACAACAGTGATCACAAAGTGATTAGTACGTGTAAAATCAATATGATAATACAAAGACGTTATACCAAATGTTTACTTATTAAGAAACTTAATTCTAAGTGACACAGTTATGCATAATCACTGTTCTATATAATAGCCAACTCGTGGTCAGCTATGCAAATTAACTTGTCAAATCACATGTTTGTGTCATAAGATAAAGTGCTCTTAAGCTCCTAATCAGCATAATCTAGAAAATGTTGTTTACTTCCTAGGCAATGATGATACTTCAACGGTTTTAACAAATTTACCTTCCTGACACCGACCGTGTTTCTTTATGCGAATTAGGTGACCTGTGGTTATTGAAGAAGAGGTTCCAGGGCGTATCATAATATTTAGGTTCGCATATATATGTTTTAGTATAATATGCACAAAAATGGTTTATTAATTGATTCTTTAATAGTCATCGCTCAAGCATTTGTGTCATAGTCAAGGTTTCTGAAAACTGACCAGTGGCCAGATGTTTATTGAAATTGCATGGTCAAGACATCATTTGCCAGCTTGGCAAACAACATATTCAAAATCAACATAAAATTCTAGTCTAGTAAATGTTATTTGCCAACTTTTACTCCAAAATGCCTACATAAGTTACATTTTCTGAAATCCTGAAGTTTGTTCTTGTTATTTTAGCCTTAAAGGAAAACTCACCTTGTCTTATTCTAACCATTCAGGTGATAAAATTTGCCACCCGCAATCCATCCCTGACATTTTAGCCTTTTATCATGCCGACAACAAAAGATATTCATACTTTAATAGCTAAATGTTGCTACATTTCTACAGCCTATGATAGTTGTCATGATTTACTTTTCAACCAATCAGAAAAAGCCTACTGTGGAAATCCCAGCAGGCACATGACGTTGTTTCAACGTTGAATCCACGTTGAAATCACGCCATGACGTGATTTCAACGTGGATTCAACGTTGAAACAGCGTCATGTGCCTGCTGGTCTGCCTCTGGTTATATGCTGTCACATAGGTTGGCAATGCGGTATAAAAGCAAGCATACAGGTAAGATGTTGACTATTTTGAAACTAATTTGACTAGAGGCTGTTGCTGCCATAGGAGGCAACAATGTCCAGTCAGATTAGTTTCAAAATATTCAACGAGATGAGTATTACATAATAAAGAATGTAATGCATTGACACTTATATGACATCACACACTACCGCTTGAGGAGACAAACTGGTGGCGATCACTGTTCAACATTTACCCGATATTACAAAGCAGAGAATTGTAATACAGATAAGGGAATGTGACATATAAACCATAATCTGTGCCCTGTAGGTGGGGCTTAGAATACACCTTCCGTATCATCTGCGTGTCGTAAGAGGCGACTAAAGGAGGTAAGGGTGAGGTAACCCTGACAGAAACCTCGAGTGCTGAAGACGGAGGTTCCAGGCCACACGGCGCACTCTAATAAACCATGGATCCACGCACTTAACGCTTATGATCATGTCGATAGTCACTTACAGGACTGGCGGTATGATCAGCGAACGAAAAGAAGAAGAACCATAATCCATCAGCGCAATACAACAGAGGTAAGAAGTAGCGAGTGAGAGGGAAAAAGAGAGCGAGCAGCTCGCTCTCTCTCTCTCTCTCTCTCCCTCTCCTCTCTCTCTCTCTCTCTCTCTCTCTCTCTCTCACGACCTTAAGTGCACTCCCCCCACCCACTTACTGACTGACTAATCCGAAGTCACCAATCAGGAACATCGGCAAAAATGTCAATGTGCAAGCATAGATTGGTGATCTACCATCCAAGCGAACACTCTGAAATAGATTCTCGGTGGTGAGTAAATCCTCTCAGCAGCCAGACATGTGCCCAGGGAAGACATTGAAGGGAAAACAATTATATCTGCTGGAAGTGGCATCCCCTATTACTGACAGCTGTCCGATTTTTCGAGTCTGAGTCGTTCTTTGCATATTGTCCTGTGATAAATTTTAAGTCAGGTCGGGCCAGTCATTTCGTAGATATCCATAGATACAGAATATAATCCGATCCGGATCCAGATCTTTATTTTGCAAATAAGGAAAATCACCTTATATGAAAACAACATGTTACATGTTAAAATTCTAGCGCAATCAGATCAATATCAAGATAACGAGGTTTACTGGCCAATGCTGGGCCGCTACCTTACAGATACGGCCCGTCATCGGCCCAGCATCAACCCAGTAAGCTGCATTATCTGGGTAATTTCTGAGATATCTATATATTTAGAAATGGAACAGATCTGAATCAATGGTTTTAACATAAAATCATGATTACGAGCAAAATCTGGAAATCGTCGTATACTGTACAATATTTTTCGTGTTAAAATTTGCGTCTCTCCCGGATCAGTAGTATCTGAGATACTCATCCATTCGGGAATAGACCTTTCCGGTTTATCCATCAATCATATGACGTCATAATCAACTACGTGACGTGTAAAATGACGTTATAATCGATGACGTCATGAATTATGTAGTTCGTCACAAACACTTAATTTAATTAATGACGGACCATACGTTCTTGTAGGGATTGTATGTTTTTACTATTTAAAAAACATGTTGTGAAATATTTTGGAACTAATGGTGTTTTATTATGAGCATAGTCAACTGGAACGCGATTCATATTCACATTTGTGGCAGCAACAACATCCAGTAAAATTAATGTCAAAATATTTAACAGTTTACGTGCATACTTTTCTGGAATTTGAGATTCGGAGAGTGCAAGGATCGATCGATCCCAACACAGGAAAAGCGTGGATGGGACTTAGCTAGAGATGGGCGGGAATAGCTATAACTGGATTCAGCATTTGATTCCGTCCGGATCCAGATAGAGGAGTATACATCCGGATCGCACGCACAATCTGAGCATACACATATATCTTTATCAAAGTAATAGCAGCAATAGTCCCCAGTCAAATTAGTTTCAAAATAGTCAACAGCGTATCTATTAATTTACAGATATCAATTTCTAAGTCTGCCTGGCCAAGGAGTTGAAATAATGGACCTTTCCATTTTAGCAATGTCCCGCCCATCTCTAGCTATGCTCCGCCTACACCTCGATTGTGTTGGGACCGATCGTTCTCTGAACACCCTCATTATCAATTTCCAGGAAACTATACAGATAAGCTGTTGAATGCCCAGTCCAATTAGTTTTAAAACATTCAACAGCATGTTTATTAAGTAGTAGAGACATACAATTTAGAGTTAAAGACTAAGACTATCTAGAATCATTTATGACGTAATGATTATGACGTCATCAAACACGCCTCTTAGCTGATTGTGACGGCATATGACGCCACTACTTTGGAAAGTTCCATTGACCTGAACTCACTCCACACTATTCGAACACAATATTACAGTACATGAACACCCTGAGCGATAAAAAAAAGAGTAATTTAATACATTTTTGAGTACTCACAGGAGATAAATAAGTGATAGATAGGCCTGTCAAGGAGCATTTTAATGGCACATTTATTCAAGTTGCTTCGTAATGGAATATTTATTAGTGCGTATTAAAATACATAACATATTTGTAAAAGGTGCTCAGGGTTAATAATAAATAAGATGTGCATCTGTCAAACCTAACATTTTCTAGAGGCCCTGAGAGAAAGTGAAAACACACAACGTAAGTATTGAAAACATTTACTAATTATTAAGGAATTAACACAGCTTACAATTTTAATATTAAAAATATAACACGGGTTTTTTTCTCTTGGCTTTGCTATTATTGTGAGATCTGCCTATGAAGAACCGTTATTTTCGAAACAAATTACAGTGGTTCTTCATAATCGTCCATTTGTGCTTGGGAACTGCCTCACATAAAGAAACATGCTCCTGAATTGTGAGGTGGTTGACTGTTACTCCCATCACAATTCTAGTCCTGGTGACATGCACAGTTTGTATACATTTTGCATATGTAGGCACTATCTCTTATGGATTGCCATCACACACGTCATACCTAATAAAGAACGTCTTTTGCAATGGCAACTGCCAGCAAGTTAGTCATCAACATGCGTTAACAGGCAGTAAACGTCAACATTTCATGATGTAAGATGGAAATATCAAGCTTGTGGAACTGATAACATATGCAATAGAAAAATCGAAAAACCTTTATAGGTAAAAGGCAGTCACATCTTCAGCCACGCAAGGTGCATAGTAACTTAAGGCTGTTTCATTAAAAGAAAACACTTGCTTATGAATCCCCAACCCGTTCCAGGTTATGCAAGTCCACAAAGCTTCCAATTCTGACAAGCAGCGCACAGGAACAGCTTCTGATCTGGATAAGTGACCAGCTCCATATGGTCCATGCCAAAATGATTTCCCGTCTTTACTGAACCATAACAGTAGCATATCATAAAAAGGTTATATTTTATAACATTTCTTGTCTAATTAGACAACATTCACAGACAGCTAACAAACTAAATCACAATCACATTAACCAAGACTGCGACTAATTTACCAAATTCTGATTTGACAAATCATGTGAGATGTATCAACCAACATTCAGTTAGTCAGCAACTCATGCCCGCGTAGCACGATCTGCGTCACTCTGCCTTCCTCACATCAATGTTTGAAGTCAGCAGCTAAAACGTACTTTGGGCTAGCGATCACACTTTACCAGTCTGGTAAGGAATATGCCACCACCGCCAGATCCCAAATTGATAAATCAGAAACCAATACGTAATGTCAGCAACCAACAGCTAGCGCCCCCATGTGTGCTAAATGAACAGAGTGATATTCCTGTAAACCTGTCATCACGAGCTAATGATATTTTGGATATAGACTCAAATCAACAACGCATTCTAGCACTGGATAACAGTAAGCTGGGAGTAACTTCCATACAGCAGCAATCGCGGCTCCCAATTTGAACCTGCCTAATCACTTGCGAACAACATTACCAAGTGTAACATTACAACAGGCGCAATATCCCGTGGATAGCTCTGAACATTCTTTTTAGGCCTGGTTGGACAACAAAACGATCGCCCGGGGGAATTACGTAGGCGAGTGAATCATTCCTGCATATTGTTGCTATCAATTGCAAAAACATAAAAACAGCGGCATATTCCATCGGCAGCCAGTTACGAACATATCAGATTGTTATGATCCAGGAACATTTGTTACTCCACTCCGAGAAATACTAGATGATATTACTAAGAATGCCAGCTATATTGGAAAAGGAGTAGATATAAACAATGCTCTACAACCAGCTCATTTGGCACGTGGGTATGGTGCAGTAGCCATACTTTGGAGTCTTGGGCTGGAAAATCAGATAACACCGCTTGATGAAGGGAATGAGAGAATTCAATGAATTGAATTAGTGGATGGCAATAAAATCAAATATCGCTTAGTCTCTATTTATCGTCCAACAAATGGTGGCGGAAAATACCTGTAAAAATGTTAATCAACTGTTCGAAATCTACCAGAACTATGTGTAGACACATTATATAATTATTGTAGGTGATTTAAATGAAGATTTACATAAAGTTACAACACTATGCGTAGACGCTACCTGGTGAATTTCATCCAAGAATGCCACCTAGAGTTTATTAATGCTGGAAATACCTTCTTGAACCAAACGGTGGAAGAATGTTCAGAAATAGACTACTTTCTCCGTATTATACCACAGACTCTTGCCATATACAAAGTGGTTCTAATTGATGCCGCTTGTAACTTCTCTGATCATCGACCAAGACAGATCTCAGTAGACTTTGCATTCACTAAGAGTAATGTAATAGTAACTACTTCACGCGACCATCATCTAAGAATGAAATGGGAAAAGGCTGATAAAGATACACGCACTGCCTTAGTAGCTAAGGGTGTACATAGCGTTAGAATTAACCATCAGATGAAGAACCCATCACAACTTAGCAATATAGTATTAAAACTGTGCGATCTAATGGCGAGTTCAGCAAAGAAACCAATGCCAATGAAGAAACGGTTTGAGAGGAAGGCAAAGCTAATGTGCTGAAACTCTGAAATTGTGCATGCTCTAAGGAACTTGCATTTATCAGCCAGGCAATTGATTTTCAAGAAGGGCGGCCCAAAAGCGGTGACAGTGTATCGTGTGTGGAGAAGATGGTATGTAAGAAGGAGTTCAGAAAGGCGCGTAGATTGGAGCTAGCTTGCAGGTGAATCAGTTCGATTCTAAAACAGTTTATATGCTAATTAATAGGCACAATGTGCGTGCGTGCGTGCGCGCGCGCGCGCGTGCGTGTGTGTGTGCGCGCTCGCGCGCGTACGTACAACATGTACAAGAAGAACCAACTGAAGAAGACAATGAAGAACTGCTGTGGGCTGTCTAGCGTAATCAGCAGATCGTAAATATAAAATTATGTACCAATGTAGATATGATGCTGTTGAATATTTGACGATAGTTAACATCTTGTCAGTATAGTTGCTATTAAAAGGAAAGCTTATCTCAGTTTATACTAGCTACCCTGATAACTCCAGTTACTGAGCTGGTATCGGGCCAGTGTGGCTCAAATTGAGGCCAGTAACATGCGTAGTTGCCGCATGTGCCTGATGATAGAATATGTAATATGTATTGATGCGCGAAATCTTTCGACTTCTATCATGTTATCGAGAAATATTTGCATAGCTAGATATCTGCATATGTCTCCATTCTCTAAAGGACGCCATTATTTAATTTACAACCAATCAAAAGACAGTCTAGACTATGTGCATTAATCACAATTGTATAGGTACACACTATCGTTTAGATTTATGGTGTAAAAGAACAATAGACGTCGGCTACTGAATATTTTAGCACGAATATGACCATAGACATCAAAGGTTACCAGTCAAAATTGTTCCAAATTTTAAACAGGATTGTTATTATTTGACCAGCAATTCATTTTGTCTGATTCGATATGGCATCGCATTCTGTCATCTAAGGAGATAAAATGTTGGTGCCACTATACCAACATAATGCTCGAAAGCAAATGAAAGTAATACAAATAAAGACCCACACAAGAAAGTGGAAAACATAGACTCTCTGTATGCTAGTCTATCAATACAATACGACATCAGCCATGATGTGATAACCCCATTAATGGCCTTTTAGCCATCTCCCGCCCATCGCCAGATAAGCTCCACCCACACTTCCCCGTGGTGGGACCGATCGATCCTTGCACTCATTGACTATCACTTTCAAGAAAGCTATGCAGGTAAGCTGTTTAATATTTTAAAACTAATTTGACAGGGTGCTGTTGCTGCCCATGGCAGCAACAACGCCCAGTCAAATTAGTTTCAAAATATTCAACAGCATGTTTATTAAATAACCACATCATAAAATTCGTACAACAACTCTTAGTCAATTATATGTTCGTGAGGAACTTATCAACGTCATTCATGAGGCCATTGATCATGATGACATCCTACACGTCATGTAGTAGATTATGGGGGTCATATGATGGGTGGATAAACCTGAAAGTTATATTGGCAGACTGGGATTTCAGCGACTAATGGGATAAAACATACCTAGCTGAATACATATTATTATGTATCTCCGTATTATTTTTCAGATACATTTCAGAATGTTATTCATTGTGATCTTGGGCGTTATGCTGCTGGTGAGCGGTCGTCATTGCCAAGGGAAACGGCGGATTATCGACATGACGCATCAATTGAGTATTGACTTGCCAGTGTTTCCCCTCATGACACCAATCAACATTACTGTCCTGCAGCGGGGATATATAGGAAATGCCTGGTAAGCGACAATACAAAGATTAGATCAGCCAATCAACAGATACCATTTAAATGAGTATTATCTGAGCAACTCGACACGACAAGAGATGCATTTTGTAGGTTCAGATACTACAGTAGAAATAGTCAAGATTATCCTTTATTTTATTAATAAACATGTTACGTTATTTAGCATTTTCCAAAACAAAAACAGATACATGTTTGTTAGTACAATTTTGAACATGGTGTAAGAAATGTTCTGTTGAATATTTTGGACTTAATGTTATGGGAAGCCATTATGTGCGTGCGTGCGTGCGTGCGTGCGTGCGTGCGTGCGTGCGTGCGTGCGTGCGTGCGTGCGTGCGTGCGTGCGTGCGTGCGTGCGTGCGTGCGTGCGTGCGTGTTCTGTGACAAGTGAATGTATATCATTCAGTGGTAATCTGAGTACACACCCAGATTATTGTTTGCTTCAAACTTTTTTTTTATTTCTTCCCTTCTTATTATTCCCTATAAGAAATATTGCACCACATCCTCTCCAATAGGCAATCGTTGTGATATAATTAGCTTCAATCTTGGTCAAGGTCTTGTACCTACTGAGTGCTATTCAATATAATTTAAATTTGGATTCGCCAAAGGATTTTCGAGAACCCACCTTTTATGACCATAGATACCCCTATTGGAATTGTTTAGGAATAGCAGAATATATCCTTGAAATGCAACTACGCCTACTACACAGGTTGGGGTTGGGTTTTTTTACCGAAGTACCAGCTCCATTGGGGTCTCAATGATGGCTGGTCATTTTTGTGTGAAATGTCAAGGTTACCTTTTAGGGTTAGATTTTACAAGTTTTTTTATTTAGCATTTTCATTTGGCATATTAGAAGTGGGCCCTTTGACATCCATTTACGTCTAGCTCGCGCAGTTGGGGACAAGAACACCAATTTCAACGGCAAATATGCGTGTAGTATTAATCCGATCATCACAAAACTTGGATAGGATCTTTCTCTTCGGATGTTAATGTAGCATGTTGACGTTTTGGTTCAGAGCTGACCCATAACCTCAAGGGTAGCCGTTAGGAGTAAACGTTACCCATTTAAGCTTTAGGCAGAAATGAGCTCCTCTTAATCACTCAATTCCAATGAACATTTTAGAAGATACCTCATGAAATATATTGCTTGATAGTAACCCATTTTGGTCCGTTCTCGTTTCTGGCGGAAATGGAATCCCATTTGCCGGAAAGGTTTAACCCTGTCACGGTTAGATTTGGTCAGGAAAATCCAATTATTTCCTTATTGAATGTCCATTTGCAGGTCAAGAGAAGACTATCTTTGGAAATTTGTCACTAGAATGACTGGCTCAGTTATCGAGCCAGTCATTTCAGTGACACATTTTTTTTAATAGTTTTATCTTGGCCTGCAAATGGACGTTCCTCAAGAGAACTACAGAGGCCGGTTTTGGCCGGCTTTGTTAAGAAAAGATTAGTCCTTAATTGACTGGATTTTTGTATCAATTCAAAATTTGACCCAGCAAATGATTTTCTTCTAATCTGCTTTTCTGCGCAAGGTCTCCCCCATAGGATGTGTCTGGGAGCAATATTTGAAGAATGTTTTCTCCAAGAATGTTTAAGACTTGGCAGACGTCTATCACAACTATAGCGTTAGGGCCTCCTAAAGGAGCGAGATACTCAATCCAAACAGAACATGTTTGCCATCGCCATAAAACATATTTCTCTAGTGGCGAGAGATGCATGGTTTGACACAGATATAAGCAGTATATGCTTAATTCGTCAGCCCCAATAAAATTCTTAGTTATTATAAAGAATAGATGAATCCGATCTGCCGCTCAAGTAACTGACTGGATAATGAAATACGTCACATGTAGGCTGACATCACAAGCATAACTGACAGAGAATACTCCGTCATGAAGCTGAAACAGTCAGTGAAGTGTGAAGACTTGTATGCTGCTGATGGGGTTACTAGTTAATAAACATTCTGTTGAATATTTCGAAACTAATTTGACTGGGCGCTGTTGCTACCATAGGCCGGAACATCATCGGATCAAATTAATTTCATCATCTTACCTGTATAGTTACTTTGAAATAGGTATTCTGGTAATTCAGGGTTCAAAGTATATAAATCGATCCCAACACGAGCAAAGCGTGGGCGGAGTTTAGTTTAAAATGGGCGGAACATAGCTAGAAATGGAATCCCCTATTGTCTTCAATTGTGGCAAGAGATATGTTCACATGTGTCCGTGTTTCCGTGTTTCACCAATACAGAGAGCAATCACGATAGAAGCAAAGACCAAGGATTATGTTAAAAAAAAGGAACCATCACAGAAATTTTTTTTGGCTTTTCCGGATTTTTTCGGATTTTTCGGATTTTTGGGAATTTCCTGAATAAGAGACAATGTTGTGGAATCCTAGTGTCGGGTCACAGCCTTCCATCTGTCAAAGTTTGAGCCAAATCGGATCAACACTTTCCGAGATAGCGGCAGATCCGGAAATTGATCAGATCCAGATTTGGTTTCTCGTATCCGGTTACCGGCCAACGTCTGCAGATCCTCTAAGGACAAATCATCATATATCTACGTCACGGTGTCACAACAAACCATAATGCACATGATTGGACATAACTATGGATTACAAGAAGACAGAATCACCGGATTTCGCACAATCCTTCATATTGTACCTGCTTATAAGTGTTTCGAGTGTTAGGTCAACGGATCAACTATTTAGAACATGGGGATCATTAAGTGCATTCTCGAAGCAAAGTGTAAAGGCGTGAGTCAGCATATCTCTCTCTCTCTCTCTCTCTCTCTCTCTCGCTCTCGCTCTCGTGCATTCTTCTTCTTCTTCTTCCTCCCATTTTCTTCTTCTTCTTCTTCTTCTTCTTCTTCTTATTATTATTATTATTATTATTATTATTATTATTATTATTATTTTCTAGGGTCGAGTTTTATCGGCTGGACATGCCTGAACATGTCGGTACACACCTGGATGCACCTGCACATTTTTCACTTGGTAACCTCCGCGTGCATCAATTGCCCCTAGAGCGTTTAATTGGCCCAGGTGTTGTCATCCGGGTAGCTGATAAAGCACGTAAAAATCCAGACTATTTGCTAGGTGTTGATGACATACTGGCTTGGGAAGCCAAGCATGGTGTAATTCCTGATGGCGCAATTGTATTGATGGACAGCGGATGGACGCATAAAGTTCCAGATCCTGTCGCCATGTTTGGAACGACAGATATAACAAACATCGCTGCCTTCCATTACCCGGCTATAAGTGGCGAGGCTGCTCGCTTTATCGTCAATCATCGCAAACAGGTCAGCATCGTTGGCGTTGACACTATTAATATCGATAATCCACGTGACATTACATTAGTAGCCCATGTGACTCTACACGGTGCTGGGCTCATCGCTCTCGAAAATGTCGCTAACCTCGATATGATTCCAGATGCAGGAGCCGTTATTTACTGCATGCCAATAAACATATTCCAAGGCAGTGGCGCGCCAATGCGCATGTTTGCTATTTTGAATGATGATGATGATGATGATTCATCATCATCATCTTCATCATCATCATCATCATCACCATCATCATCATCATCGTCATCATCATCATCATAATGACGACGCCGGTGATGATGACGACGACGACGACGATACATCATCATGATATTGATGCATGATGATGATGATGATGATGATGATGATGATGATGATGATGATGATGATGATGATGAGTTAGCCATGTTATAATTAGATATAATAAATAGATAATAGAAAGTTGCAACATTGTAGATTTTATAAATGGCACGATGGCATAACAATATATATATGTCCCTAGAGACATGTGGCTGCTTATCCATTAAACCAGAAAGCTTGA
Organism: Chaetoderma sp. LZ-2023a; assembly: GCA_034401795.1. Lineage (NCBI taxonomy): Eukaryota > Metazoa > Mollusca > Caudofoveata > Chaetodermatida > Chaetodermatidae > Chaetoderma > Chaetoderma sp. LZ-2023a. The sequence goes on along the minus strand of CM067374.1, from coordinate 126,293,195 downwards.
ATTCGAAAATTTGTTAACACTTTAATAAACGCCGTGTTGTTTATTTTGACACTAATTCACCTGGAAGCTGCTGCTGCCTATGGTCAAATTGGTCTAAAAATATACATCTGTTTACCCGTAGAGACACACAGTACAGTAACCTTGAAATGGACCTTTCCGGTTTTAGCTATGTCCCGCCCATCTCTAGCCAAGCTCCACCCACGTTGTGTTGGGATCGATCGATCCCTGAACTTCCTATCAATTCCCAGAAAAGTATACAGGTATGCTGTATAATATGACGGCATACGTTGAATGGATGAACGGTCAATTGTCATCGATGGGCAGCTGACGTGATAGCTTTGCCGAAATATAGGCTCTCTCTCTCTCTCTCTCTATCTCTCTCTCTCTCTCTCTCTCTCTCTCTCTCTCTCTCGCATTGGTCTCATTAGTTGCTCAGTATTCAGGGCAATGGAACTGACCGATTATGCTAATGTTGTTGTTTCGTACCATTCTTTCTGAACTACCAATCCTCCAGCCTTCAACAAAAGCATTATATTTCGAAGCTATTGTGTATGCTTAATCGGTCTTCCCTTATTCTTTCTCTTACGGTATTTAAGTCAGAACCTCTCCTTCTCCGCCGTGAGAGTCCCGAGCGCCTATATATATACGTTTTGTTCCGCTTTAGTAGTCCGAGATTACATGTTTTAGGTCATATCGCAAAACACTTAGCAATAAGTTCACATTGTAGTGTCATTTTCGTGCCTAATTATATGTTGGCACATGCCTCGGCAAATTCCAGCGCTTTTTGAGCAGGTGTATTTTCTGGCACTCGAAGAACATGTCCGAACATAGACCACCGCTGTTGCTCTAGGCTCACAGATAGCGGCCCTGTATTACACAGTGTGTATCGTGCTGCATTTAATATGATCACTTAGTTGGATATAACGGCATATGATGTTATATGATCGATGGATTAACTTGGAAACTTCCATTCTATAGCACTATGGAAACACGTGTAGCAGCATGGTGTCATCTTGACTGTCGTGAAGATTTTAGAGTCATGATCCACACCTACCAGAAGCAGTGTAAGGCGATATTTCTTGTTACACAGCGAGTTACAATGTCCGTAGAGCAGCAAAGAAGGTAACCTAATATAATGGGCGTCCTTCACTTCTCAGTGCTCCGCATGGTGTACCGCCATCACTAATTTCTCTGATGTACAGTATACAGGAGTGGCCTCCGCTTTGGCTTCATTCCCTAAGAGGAGTGGATCCCCGAGCTGCTCTGCATCTATTGGAAGTAGTGTATCAAGGGATCTTTTTCTTCTTTAATAAAGTCAATGGCATCCGCATACTCCGACTCCAGTGGCATACCTATAACTGAGACCAGGAGTGCGGTTGTGTGGTGTGTTCTCGAACAGATGATAGAGCTTGGGCGAGGTAGCAAGTGAAGAGTACTGGTGATAACTCATCACCGTACTGTGATACTATTGATGTTTCAAACTGTACAGAAAGCGTCAATTTGGCACGAACATTTAGTTGTGTGTTTGCTCATGAAAGACTCACCAGGCATAGTTAGTTATCATCATCAAAACCAGCTTGATTGAGAAATTGAAGGATCTGTGGTCTATTGATGGTACCGAATGCAAGTAACATGTTGATTTCCAGCTTGTAAAAGCTTTGATAGTCCTACGGATGTTAACATTCGCTGGGCCCAGACTATATCAGTGCTACTGCGTCCTCTCTTAAAACCACTATGCCAGTTTTCAGTAAATTTGTCAGTCTTGTCTTTGATACGAAATAATCTCACATTTGATATAATTTGACCGCCCTTATTCTAAAACAATATTGCTCTCTTGAGATTTGTGAGTGAGATGAGTGTACCGTCTCCCACAACATCGATAAGGAGGTGTTGTTCAAAGTCAGAGTTGACGATGTGCGCGATTTGTGTCGAGATGGTATTATCTACTTTCAGTTTCTTATACGGTGCCTGGATGGTCTTGTCGTTAGTTAGCTTTGAGAGATCATGGTTGACCTTAGATTTTTGTTTTGATGGTCGCATGTAGATGAGGCACATTTGAGATTGAGTAATCACTGAGTTGTGGTCAGAATTAATGTTGGTACCATTATAGGATCACGAGTCTTGGAGCAACACCAAAGCATTCAGCTGGCGCAATGTTTAGTGGATCTGATTAAAGAAGGCTTTTGTAGTTTTAGTTTTCTTGTCGTCTATGTATTCTGTTCATATGACAGCACAGTTGCTTAAATGATGTGTTTGTTGCTATAAGGGCAGACGAATTCAGCTCCATTACTGTTGCGTTTTGTTATTCCATAGGAACCAATACACGAATCACACCATGTTTGTTTGTCTGTTTTGCGTAGTTTCAAAGTTTGGAGTTGAAATCACCCCATATAAAGTGGTCCCGTCTTGTTAGAATATTGTGAGGTGTGCGGAATTCATCATATGGGACATATGCATTCTGTAGCCTCCAGGGGTACGTGCTGCTCCACATATCCCTCGTGCTCCTCGGCACCGCATGTACACGGTGCATCAGATCGATGGTGCTGGTTAGCTGGTTTCGAGGTTACGGACTGGGACTCGCGTCTCTCCGGATTGTACACAGACTGACCTCCAGAATCAGTGGAACGTTCACATTCCAGTGGGGACATGCGACCATCATCGTGGAAGTTAAACCACACCGTCTCATTCCAGCTGTTAGTAGCACCGGTATGTCGGTCTATACTTACTTCAGAATCGAGACACATGCAAAAATGTATGAGAGCTAACAATGGTACTCGTTTGCTACTAATGGTGCTAAAAAGTATGGAAGATCGCATGGTGTTTGTTTGATTGGATCCGCGCAAACGGTACCTCACCGATCTCTGACCGATATAATCTCTGAGGTATCCCTGCAAGGGAGGGTCCTGGAGGGATTACTTTAGCAGGTTTAATATAAACTAAATTAATCTCAGGGCGGCCAAGCGTTTTGGCTGCGAGAGGAAAGTGCCTCGCGTGGGCCTCCGTCACAGGAAAATGCCTACAACGCCGAAGCAGAGGATGAGAGATGGGGAAAAGGGCCACTCTCCTAGTCAAACAATGCTAAGCGTGAGAAAATCAATCAACCTAGTATAATTAAAGGTTATTGGGATGCACACTGGTTTACGTGAAGGTGGGGTGGATGATTTCCGTAGAATTCAACAGCATCACCTTATGTGAGTTAAAGATACTAATTTATTAATTTTTATTTATGCAGGCCTTCTTGCTAGAACCTACCCTAACAGTGTGTTTGTAGGTCTACAAGTTCCAAGCTAACAAGTTTTCCTATCTTTAACATACAGGTCTGCCTAGCGTGAATGCTCGGTGCCCGATATGGACACCACCACGGAGCATCCCCCTCATAGTGACAGCGTGCAAATATGTCATCTGGCGGTAGCTTCAGAATCAAATAACGATCCTATCACATACCGCAGCACGACCACAAATTACAACACGGGGACAAGTCACATTACACAATTATTTTTAGAAACCACATATCTATTTACGGTGGGGGAGAAAGAAACAGATATCCAACTATGGTGACCTTCCTGTGAAGTCATGGAGAGCTCAAAGGCCACACTCAGTCACCGCGGTGTTAGATAGCGATCTGTGTCTCTATCCGTCACCTAGCGTGTGAGAGTGGATCATGTGAGATTCGCTCCCTGGAGCTAATGTTGTTCTGCTTTAGGATTTAGGAAAGTTGCTCAATGAATGCATTGCTGGGTCAGGCTAATATAATTATATTTTCGCAGTGGTTCCTACTTTGGCATGAAGACTAATCTATCAAGTATCCGAGGATACCGAGGGGTGGGGGCCGGGGTTGTATGCGGCCATCGACACTTTGATTCCAACCGCTCATAAACCCCATTAGTTTCTGAAGTCAGCTCTAACCAACGTGGCGGAGGGAATCCAGACAATTATTAGGCCCCGAGGCCGGAGGAGCGTAGGCAGAGACAACTACTCATTATATTATGAATTTAGGAGGCCCTATGGTAGGTGGCCAATTTATACAAACTTTCCGGTGCGCGGTGTATAACTAATCCATACCTCCCTGAAAAGAGGCTTTACACAAATGTCTCCTAAAGAGTAGTCGTCCCGAGCTACTTTGAAACCTATCCTACCAAGCTAGCATATTTAGGTTTAGCGGCCGCCTGTCATGTTCGTTAGTGAGAACATGAACAGCGACCTTAATGAAAAATTGATGCTGCGGGGTAAAAATGTCGGTGTGTTTGTTGACGCTGTATAGTGTAACCTAAGCGAAGTGCGGTCCAAGCATTTTTGTAGAATAATAACAACTAAGTAAAAAGCTAATAACTTGGATGGCCACTGCCATATTACTAACTAATACAGTACAGTAAAATATAAGGTCACACGACCTTGCGGTGCCTATTAGTCATCAGCACATAAATGAAAATAAATATATACAGTAAAATACATAAACTATCACGAATGATACAATATAATGGTTTGTTATTAGTCATCGGTACAAAATGTCCTAACGTCACTATAGTTGAAGCGTCACGTAATTGAGGCGCGAGATGACACGATACTGAAGTCGCTGCTTGGTGAATATAGGCAGAGGAACTATCTGACGCGGCTCATACTCATGAACGGTGAAGAAGAACTTATGCTGATGACTACGAGATAGTCACGCACGATCACATTCTAGGAATATGCGGTCATGAGAGATTTCCATACTAGTGCGGATTTGAAATTATCCCTTGTATTACTGAAGGGCTCCGGTGAAAGGTTGATTTGATGCATGAAAATCTTTGCAGAGCACAAGACGATATGCACCACATAGCTCGTGCGGTGCATAAAGGAATGTGCTTATCCTGACTGTTGTCAAAATGTTAATAAAAAGAACGAGACAAGTGCGGAGTTTGTCCTACCAGGCGAGATATCGGAAAACACCACCGTCCTAAAAACTTGGAAAATGCAGTGCGGTGCACGTGCTCCATAGACGAGAACTTAAACCCGAATGACACTGTTTAGGTTATATACTACCAGGAATATTACAGTAAGCGGTACTATTTCGTCTTTTTATGCTCTGGCAGCAACACCACCAAAACGTCTGACGATTGTAAATTTCTGAGCTCCTTTTATACTAATTGGTGACGTCACAGCTGGATCGTGATCTTCCGGCCTTCACCCCACCGGGTTAATGTGACATTTTGTGGTAGTGCTGTTTCGCAGTGGTATGTCTAGCTCAATGATTACAATGCGTTCACTGATAATACAAAACTGAGGGCGTGGTCCACCGGGAAATGGTTTCATTAAAAAGCCTAGGCCTCTGTGATTGGATTCTTTCTGTTCGAGTAGAATTAGTTGATGGTCTGGCTGCAAGAGGTGTTATGAGTGGGTGGATACCTTTGCTTCTAGGATGGATGCCATATCAATTTTCTCGAAATGAGCTGACTAGACTGTGAACGTTAGACATTGCGATAGCGAACTGAAATGGAAATGATGTTGCTCTAGTGTGTCGAACATAGCGGTTATTTTGGTTTGAAGAAACTATTACGGACCTTTCCATTTTTAGCTATGCCCGTCCATCTCTAGCTAAGCTCCACCCACACCTCGCTCGTGTTCGGATCGATGGATATCTGAACTCCCTGACTATCAATTTCCAGAAAACTATACAGGTAAGCTATTGAATATGTTGGAACTAATTTGACTTGGCACTGTTGCTGCGTATGGCAGCAACACCGTTCAATCAAATTAGTTTCAGAATATTTCCGAAATTAGTTTCAGAATAATCAGCATTATTCAATAGTAGAAACATACAATTCGTACAATGTGTCTGACTATTAAGAGTCAATGACGAGCCAAATAAAATCATTTATGAGCTAATGATTATGACGTCATCCTAAAGGTCGCTTAACTGATTATGACGTCATATGACATCAGATGCTCTTGAAAGTTGAATTTTCGTATGCAGTTGCCAGTTGGCACACTGCGATGGCGAGCAGGGCAGCATGAATCTATCATCTCTTCCCATGATATCCAGATTAATAGTCCAAACACCTGTTGGACCTCCGGAGATAGACTTCCTCAAAATCTAAATTGATAGAAGACGGGTTCGTAGGCTACAAGCTTTTTACAGCAGATTGGACAGCCGTGAGCCATGGCTCCCTTTGCTTATCAGATTATGAATTTCATCCACTAAGATATAATGTTGGTTAATTTTAACATAGTCACACTATATCAAAAATAACGTGGTTAAAAACGTAAATCAATTTCCATGAAAGACAAATGTCTGACCCACAAGAATTCTGTATCAGGGCATGGCAAATAACAAGAGATGGAGGACGGAATCAGATCTCCACTCGGGTGTGGTCGTGACATCGCCGGAAATAGGTTAGTAGGATCAATATGCTACATGACCCCGAACAGCAGTTTCCGTGAGTTTTCTGTGGCTTACGAGAGGAACATATCAAGATTTGGCCGAAATGTTCGACATCAAATAAGGCTCGTCGCCGATGTTAAAACAATGACTAAAATCCACTCATATCTATTGAATTCAACCATTTCTCACCACTATTATTGTGAACATTAGCTATTATAATCATTATATTGCTAGAGGTCTAATTATAAAAGGAGACGGAAGTGTTCCATATGTCAAGAATGGTATCATGACGTAGTTTTGTCTTGATTTAAATTAGTGTCCCCAATGATGATGTAAGATAGTTGCTGTGGTTATAGGGACAGTTCTCAACATATGTCCATGTTTTCATGAGAGCGGGGGTCATGAATATGCAGGCAATGTACTAAATGTACCTGAAAATACAAATAACAGTGATCATTTTAGTAATTTCTCACAATTTCTTCCTTAACAGGAAATGGCTAGGTTCTGCCAGTGAAAATACCCTTACCATTTCACATCAGAGGCATCTGAAACTGGCTCTTGGGTTATATTGTTACAGTTGCCATCTTGCCAATATCCACAAACTGGGGTTCATTCAAGCCCATGTCTTTGCAGCTACATTTCAGTGCACATCATCCTACATTCTAAGCCATAATTATGTCTAGTACACGACTATTTGTCTTCATGACTCGAACAAGTGTGACCCCTTGTAATGGACCTTTCCATGTTTATCCATCGATCATCTAACGTCATATGACGTCATAATTATCTAGGTGGCGTGTATGCTGACGTCATAACCATGCCGTCATGAGTGATTATAAATAGTGCGGGGCATAGCTAAAAGTGGAAAGGTCCATTCCTAGCTCCATTCTCTAAGATCCATGCTCTCATTATTGCTAATCCACCGTCTGATTTGTAGGTATGTCAGCCGAGAGTGACGGTTTGTAGATAAGATTGTTGTGGGGGGGGGGGGGGGTGTGTGTTAGAGTCTTTCTGGTGTTCTTTCTGTAGCTACTTTCATTGCTTCACAGCCAGTTGTTTCTATAGTAACCTGATCTGACTTGATCTAGTGGTACAAAAACATCTTTCAACACGCACGTAATACAGAATCGCCCTAGGCAACTTTTTAGAAGGCACACTTTTAGCCGACCACAAAGATTCTTTGAAGGAGTGTTGCAACCAGAGAACGCGTGGGCAAACAACATAGCAGAGCATACATCATCACAAAGTAACTGTTTCAAAACCTTGATGTTATACACATTTGGTTTCCCATTGTCTGACCGACAGTAAAGGTCCTTATAGGCATTTGCTTCGTGAGACAGTATCATTTCGCGGATCACTGTGCTTGCCGTAGAGATCAGACGTGAAAGACGTGTAGGTATTGGCAAACAGTAGGTGCTTCCTCCCTTCCTTCCATTTCAATCGTTGTCGATGTGAACCTCCATCAACGCCGTAGTAACCAGGCTTTAGAATGGTTTCATAACGCATTCAGAAGTTGTGTTTTATCTTGCTTCTGCAACGATACTGTGCTTGAAACAAACATGGAGGGAATGGCGAAGGTTCATACTTCATCACCTCATCTAGGCAGATATCTTCCGACGGCGATAGAACCAAGAGCCTATGAAACAACAGAGGTGGATCAATGGCTCGGTCTTCAGTTACCTTGGTGTCCTGTACTGATGCTAGTATCTTAACTGTAGTCGTACGTTTGTAGGAAGATGAAAAGACACATCTTTCTTCTATTTGTTTAACTGTGTCTCTGCCTACGAAAAGGTCTTGAACATTTACATCCTTACCAGCATTTATCTCTGTGATAATATTTTACAAGGGTGTCTCCTCCGAGAAGGGAAAATGTTGTTCAAGCTTGGTGGCAAATCTTGACAAGTCCACTCTGTCCATCTTCATTCATGACGCAGTTGCCTCCTTATGTTTTTCAATTGTCGCGTGCGCTGTATTATTGAAGTCCTATATGGCATAGTTATATGCCGAGGATATGGGAGAAGACATTTTCCAAACTGTTGTTTGGCATGAGCCATGCCACTTACTCTGCTCCATCCACCTGTACGCTTGAGGGCCCGCATCGTAGTCTGATCAATGTCCATGTCGGGGCCAGACCAGCCCAATATTGATTGGTACGCTTAATGACATGGAATCTATTCCTGAATTTCAGGAACACTGCAGGATTTTGGATTTCTAACGCCTAAATTTTCTGGAAGTAGAGATGATCAGACTTCAGATAAGTGGCGTGCCCAGAAGCAGCGAATATGGATAAGCACTCATATGTAACGCAGATGTACATTTAGCCCGACCCTGTGCGATGAGGTTCGATGAGCTTTCAACATTTGCTGGTAGTTCAACCACAGTTTGCTAGTTTTTTTATTATTCACACTGTTTGGAAGCCATTGTTTTGAGAATCTGTTCAGCGCTGTCTGATTTCAATAATCTGTCCAAATTAATTTCAACGGTCCCCATTAGAGTGCACAGCCTCACTATTGGCAACACATATGGCCTGCACAGTGACTTGTCAATTGAACCAACATTATTTCTGACATTACCCCGCAAAATGTTGGAGGATATCTCATCCGTGCAAGTTTCCTATGCCTCAATTTGGGAATGAAACGTGAAATTAGATAAAATTATAACATGATGTCATTCTTGACATCATACAGGACATTTCTATCCTCATAGTTGTATTGTTGAGTTAAGATATTGTCCTTACACCTACCACAACTGCCCGTCATCATCAATGTGGAGCGTAATTTAAATTTTGACAAAACTACACTATGATGTCTTAATTGTTACCTGTATAGCAAACTTGAAATTGAGGGACAAACATATATCATACATAATTACAGTTTATGCTGAAGTATTACACATATATGATGAGGTTTGTTACAATACCATGATACAAGTAAGCAGTTTAACGTTGAGCGGAATGATGATGGCATAATGCAGTAGTATTATCTAGTATAGTATTTAGTTCTCATATGGGTGAGGAAGTTCCTCATTATCATGAAAGATTGGACGGAGATTATTAAACACAGTACAAAAAACCCAGTATTGTTGTTCATTTCTTTTAAAAATAGATATTATTAAGTGAGTTAATAAGTAATCTTCGAGTCGTTTAAAAATGTCTAATGATATATTACCTGTATGCATGAGCATACAAATTATTATTATGTAGTCACATATTCCTTGGTAAATTCATAGAATTAACAATTTACTGGCCAAACCGGCCAAAACCGGCCTCGGAAGTGGTCTTGAAGAATATCCATTTGCAAGCCAAAAGAAGACAATTCCTTTTGGAAATTTACCACTGAAATGACTGGCTCGATAATCTAGCCAGTCATTTAAGTGTTAAATTTTCAAAACATGGACTTCTCATGTCCTGCAAATCGACATTCGATCAGCAAATATATTGATATTCTTGAATATCACCGTTGCTTTGGTAGATTGTATTACACCGGTCCCGTTAGGGCGATACGTATCTATACCTCATTTTATAGGTTTTTTTACGTGTTTATATAATTTTTTTTTATTTAATGTTCGAATAAGTAGGCTGTTGATCATAGCTGCAAATCGACATTCGATCAGCAAATATATTGATATTCTTGATTAAATTTAAACATTAAATTGTTATCACAGTTGCTTGGGTAGATTGCATTACGTCGGCCCCGTTAAGGCGATACGTATTTATACCTCACTTTGAATTTTTTTCGAATAAATCAGCTATTGATCATAGCTCTGGACGAATTACTGATACGTCTCGAACAAGAATACCACAGTCAGAAACAAATGATACCACACGCATATGATTGAATTCTGATGATGCTTATAAATAAATAAATAAATAAATAAATAAATATGACAATAATTGCTATTAAAGGTGCACATTCACACCAAACTTCTTGAAAATACAATTATTTAAATTGTTTACTTGTAGAAGATTAATTCGTGTACCTAAATGCAAACAAACGAAATAAGTCTTAGCAGTTGGTGGTTTCATTCTGTATAAATTAATATAATATTTAGTAGTGAAATTTAATTAGGGACTCATGTCTCCAATTACATTTTCAACTTAAAAATTATATTAATGTACATGAAATGAAATCATCATATTTTAAGACTTGTTTCGTTTCCTTACATCTAGGCACACAATTTAGTCCTCTAAAAGTACATAATTTTAACAATTTTATTTTTGAAACATTTTGGTGTGAATATGTACCTTTAATCTAATATTGGTTCAAAGAATTAACATGTTAAATTTTAATACAACCTATGTAGCAGACTTAAAGGGACAATTTTAGGCATGCCCCGCCCATTTCTAACTAAATCCCGTCCACTAGTACGCATGTTAGAAGAGAACCTGACTTCCCAGAATCTAAATGTTAAAGTAATCATACAGGTAATCTGTAGAATTTTTTTTATTAATTTAACAAGGAGCTCCCAGTCAAATTAGTTTCAAAATATTGAACGGAATGTGTACTAAACATTTTAATTAATCAAAGACATGCCATTCGTTCCCCTTCGTAACGGACATTTCTATTTTCGTGACAGAATTATGTCATTTTATAGCGAGGTTAGTTAAAATGTGACGCAGGCCTATTTTGATTATGACGTCAAGTAAATGAGGAGCAGGTCGGATTCAGCCATTGTGTAGCTACAATGTAGAATTGTATTATGTGTTTTGCAAGTACAATGTGTTATTGTGTATTATCATGTAAGACAAACATTAATGGTATTAATAGCCCTTTCCAGTTTATCCACCCATAACGTCATAGTCAACTACGCGACATGTAGGATGACGTCATAATCAATGACATCGTGAAAGGCGTAGATAAGTTGGTCACAAACACATAATTGGTGACGGGATAAGAGTTGTTGTACGAAGTGCATGTCTTTACTATTTAATAAACATACTGTTGAATATTTTGAAACTAATTTGACTGGGCTCTGTTGCACCCTACCTGTATAGTTTTCTGGAAATTGATAGTCAGGGCATTCAGAGATAGATCGATCCCAACACGAGCGAGGTGTGGGTGGAGCTTAGCTAGAGATGGGCGGACCATAGCTAAAAGTTGGAAATGCCCATACACAGATGGAACCATTTCTAGCTATCCCCGCCCATTCGCGGCTAAGCTCCGCCCACGCATTGCGCGTGTTGGGATCGATTTATATATGGTAAATGTGGATATTATCATAACTTGAATCCTTGAATTACAAAAATCCCAATTCGAAGGTAACTATGCAGGTAAGCCGTTGAATATTTTGAAACTAATTTGCCTGCGTGTTGTTGCTGCATATGGCCTGGCCAAATTAGCTTTCAAAACATGCAAAAGAATGTTCCTTAAATAAAAACTCCATCAAGAACATAAAATGTCCATGTACTAGCCGATAGATTTGCCAAATACCATATTTGTTATACAAATATTAAATATTTTAGCCAGGTCTTTACTTCAATATCACTTATGAATATGTTTGGTCAGCCATCATTAATTAATACTATCAATTTTACTGTTCAAATACAAAAGGGTCTGAATACGTGCTGAATATTTTGAAACTAATATGACTGAAGGTTGTTGCTGCCTTAGCCAGCAACAGCTTTCAGTCATATTAGTTTCAAAATATTCTAAATATTTAACAACGTAAACAGGACTTTTTGCTTTACAATTGTAACACTTGAATTAGTCAAGATTCAGCCAATCAAGAAAATTAAATTAATTTTAACCATTAGCCAATTATTTAGCCAATTCTGATTTTCATTAGCCAGAATTCGGTTTTACTAGCATTTGGCTAATTGACTAGTGTGTATATCACACGCACTCACTCCTTCACGAAACTCGAAAAAGGACGGCAATAAAGTGTACGAATTGTATGTTGTTGATGAATTAACAATTTAATAAACATTCTGTTGAATAATTTGAAACTCCTTTGGCTGAGAGCTAGTGCTGCCACTAGTTGTACCAACCCATAGAGCAATCAAATTAGGTGCAAAATATTCAACAGCATACCTTTATCACTGCCTTGAAATTTAGTTTTTAGAAAGTCGGGTTTCGAAATTTTTTAATTGATTTGCGTAAAAAGACCCGTCCTCTATTGCATCGTATTTTAATAACATGTTAGAAATAAAATATAGCAATCACAAACAGAGATGAATGGGTGATGTCAATTGGAAATGTACTATGTGCGGTTCAATGACGACCAAATTATGAGGGATACGGTAGCAAACACGATTCATAGTTGTATTTTATCGTATATCACTGAGAACAGAATGTCACATAGGCACACGGAAGTAGCTGTCAGATGTATATATCACCATTACGATGTTTTATACACAAACTAAAATGATAGTGTTGAATATTAGTTGAATACAGCCCATTCGCATATAGGCCTATATCCGAATTGACTATATTCAAATAGCTCAGTGGTAGATGAATGGAGAAATTCAGATTTAGCTTTGTCCCGCTCCAGCTAAGATCCACCATGCTTTGACCCTGTTGGGATCAATCAATCCCTGCAGTCTCTGAATCTCAATTTCCGGAAAATTATACAGGTAAGCTGGTGCAGATTTTTGACGAACCGATCTACGTTATTCATGAAGTAATTGATTATGATGTCATCGTACACGTCAGGTAGTTGATTATGATGTCAGCGTACACGTCAGGTAGTTGATTAAGAAGTCATGATTGATGGATAAACCGGAATTTTCCATTAACTGCCAAGCGTATGTGTCGCAGTAGATTAAAGAGTTTGAGATTTAATAATAGACTGCAGAGTGTATTCAAAGTTGGTGTAGGTTAAAATAGGATCACGGATTCAAAGGTGGTGTAGTCTGGCAGAAATAGAGATCGACCCAAAATTCTCTGATATAAGGCCGCTTTCCATGTACACGTGTTGCGCATGCGTGATACGTAAGCGCCATGCGTGGGCGCTGCTCGTATTCATAATATCATTTTTCATGTACGCATATACAATACGTATAAACTTTGCGTATCGCGTGAGCTTTTGTAAGACATCTTTAAAAGCAACTGAAAATCTGGGAAATAGGCCTACCCCTAATTTGACGCCATATGTGGCAATTCTTTCTCCGTATGCTGCGTGTATAAAGGTGAAAAATCGCTTTCAAAGCAACTCGTTGCAGACGCGCACACGCACAGTAATACACATCACGCGTGACGGACTCATGGAAATATAATATATAACCGCTTGCATCGAAAATATACGCATACGTACACCCTTCACGCATACGCATGCAATATACGCGTGCAATATACGCGTGCAATATACGCGTGCATGGAATACGGCCTTTATAATAGAACTCATAAATACGTTAATATGATTTCAAAACAAAAACAACAACAACATGTTAATTAGTACAATTTTGAACACGGTGGAAGAAATGTTCTGTTGACTATTTAATACTTACTTTGATTGGCCTTGGGCAGCGATGGTTTTCAATCTAATTAAGTACACACAATTTAGCAGTAGGTTTAATTTCACTTTGAAAACATATTAAGATATGTCTGATCTGTACTCTAGTTTATCTATTTTGTGATTTTTCATATATTTGGTGTATTTAAATATTTCCTGGTGGGCGAGAAGTCCCCCCACCCGCTTTGGGTAATTTGAGATATTCAAGATGGACACCGATGCGCAGGGAATTTGTGAATTATTGGTTTCTCTTATAAAATCTTCCTGCGACATTGAAAATAAGCTTAAATGTATTTGTGGCAGGATTGGTATATAATCTAATTAAATGTGTCCAAGCACCGATCCATTCTTTCGAAGCACAAGTAAAAAGAAGTGATAGCTTATCAGACGGCTTGCTGAGTCAGCAATTAAAACGAATACACTCAATACCTTTTCAGGTACGAGAACCTCGCATAATATATAATATCACAAGTGTTTTCTGTTTTAGCAATGTCACTGTCAATATGTTTTTTATCTAAACGTATTTTATTGTAACATATATGTACAATGGGATTGGGCACAAGTTCTGCCAACTTAGAGACGCCTTCTCCTTACAGAATTATTAATTGGCAGCAAAAAAATCATATAATATATACATCTAACACATACAGTGAGAGAGGAGTAGAAAAGAGCCAGAGAGAGAGAGAGAGAGAGAGAGAGAGAGAGAGAGAGAGAGAGAGAGAGAGAGAGAGAGAGAAGAGAGAGAGAGAGAGAGAGAGAGATATGCCCAGTCAGATGGTTTGCCTTTACCAATACCTATGCTTTGCCTTGTGGTTGAGAGACATAGAGATAGAAAAAACCATGACGTGAATAAAATGAATAATAATAATAATAATAATAATAATAATAATAATAATAATAATAATAATAATAAATTTTGACAACAAAGAAATAACTTGTCTATTAATAACATTTTATTTTAAAGTAGGCTACTATTTCCAAATATTGGAGGAGACTAGCAGACATTTGTTTACAAGTCACATGATTGATGGATAAACCGGAATTTTCCATTAACTGCCAAGGGTATGATCGTGTTTGAGATTTAATAATAGACTGCAGGGTGTATTCAAAGTTGGTGTAGTTGTAAATAGGATCACGGATTCAAAGGTAATGTAGTCTGACAAAAATAGAGATCGACATAAAATTCTCAGATATAAGGCCGCTTTCCATGTACACGTGTTGCGCATGCCTGATACGTAAGCGCCATGCGTGTGCGCTGCGCGTATTCGTAATATCATTTTTCATGCATTTCTCATGCAAGACAGACTGGCAGATATCAAAATCTGCCCGTCTGTCGTATAAAACGGTGCACACGCATCGCCAACTCTGCATTTTTCTCTGCGGAATGATTTTTACTCCCATTCAAAAAGGTATCTAGCGCAATATGTGGCTCAAATTCCTGGATAGAGTCCACCAAATGATGTCTTTCTTCTTCCCAATTTGGGAATTCCAAGAAAAAGTGACGAGATGTCTCGTGTATATGGCAATAAGAACAATTTGATTGGTAACATATTACTGTCCAAAGCAGCAACAACTTCCAATCAAATTAATTTCTAAATATTCAACATAATATTTCTCACGGTTTATGGTAATGGACCTTTCCAGTTTTTGCTATTCCCCTCCCATCTCTAGACACGTTCCACCCACACTTCAATCGTGTTTGGATCGATCGATCCATGAACTCCCTGACTATCAATTTCCAGAAAACTATTCAGGTAAGCTGTTAAAAATTTTGAAACTAATTTGACTGGGCGCGGTTTCTGCCTATGCCAGCAGTGCCCAGTCACAATTGGTTTCACAATATTCAAAATAATGTTTATTAAGTGGTAAAGACATACAATTCGCACAACGTGTCAGACTATTAAATGCTTAAGACGGACTAAATCAAGTTATTCATGCCATAAATAATTATGACGTCATCCTACACGTCACTTCGTTGATTATGACGCCATATGACGTCAGATGATGGATGGATAAATTGTAAATTTGGTTCGAAAAGGTTACTGATAGTAGTATCATGATTTATCCTTACGAAACATCTTAACAATATCTTGCCTCACAGACCTCGCGCACAACATGTATATAAATGGATTCATTGCTGAATTCCCGAACTCCATGTTGACAGTAACCGCGTATATTAACATATGATACTCCCCAATTGGAACACCGAATATAAAATGAATAAGGGTGTGCCATACTTGTGGCTGAGATGTGATGCAAAACATAGCGATCACGAGAGTAATTGCGCGTGCGTCTGTTGTTTGTCGCTTCTTTTCCTGCTCTTCCGAGGTACTTATATCTTTTTTCGATTGCTTTCTTACCATGATGTGTTTCGCGATGTGAAATCCGGTGATGATAAGGTTCGAGACGATCAGCATTACTATCTCCAGGCCGACTAAATAATCTGCATATTTTTCGATGAAAACGCAGCTGACTAATCTCTTGCCTCTGTAGTAGTATTCAGTTGGGACGTAATAAGCCATGGGCATGATTGATGATCCGAGTGGAATCGTCCAGCAAACGAGACATATTTTGAGGACGAGACCTGGTGTAATTGTTGCACGAGATTTTAGTGGATACACAAGTTGCATGAACCTAAATAAAAATAGCATAATATATATGCATTATCTTACCATAGGTTGCATCGTATAAATCAATAAAGCAACCAATCAATGGATAAATTGGTTGCTCGATTGATCAACAGACCGACGGACCGAACGATCGACTGAAAAACGGAATAAATGACTGACTGACTGTCCAACTGACAGACCAATCAAATAACTGACCGACTGACCGACCGACCGACCGACCGACCGACCGACCGACCGACCGACCGACCGACCGACCGATCGACCGACCGACCGACTGACTGAACGACTGACCGACAGACCGACCGACCGACCGACCGACCGACCGACCGACCGACCGACCGACCGACCGACCGACCGACCGACCGACCGACCGACCGACCGACCGACCGACCGACCGACCGACCGACCGACCATCAGACCAACTGATTGACTGACTGACTGACCGACCACCCGACTGAGCGGCCTGCCATCCAGCTACTACTGCTGCTGCTGTTGTTGCTACTGCTACTGTTACTGCTACTACTGCTGCGGCAGCTGCTGTTGCTGCTGTTCCTGTTGTTGTTTCTGCTGACGCCGCCGCGGCTACCACTACTACTACTACTACTACTACTACTACTACTACTACTACTACTACTACTACTACTACTACTACTACTACTACCACTACCACCACCACCACCACCACCACCACTACTACTACTACCACTACTATTACTACCACTACTACTACTACTACTACTACTGCTGCTGCTGTTGTTGCTGCTGCTGCTACCGCGGCTGCTGCTGCTGCTGCGGCGGCTGCTGCTGCTGCTGCTGCTGCTGCTGCTGCTACTACTTCTACTACTACTACTACTACTACTACTACTACTACTACTACTACTACTACTACTAATAATAATAATAATAATAATACTGCTGTTGCTGCTATTACTGCTGCTGTTGTTGTTGTTGTTGTTGTTGTTGCGCTACTACTACTACTACTACTACTACTACTACTACTACTACTACTACTTCTACTACTACTACTACTACTACTACTACTACTACTACTACTGCTACTGCTGCTGCTGCAGCGCTTTAATTAAGCTTAGATACAGCATTTGGCATATGGTTTTCAAAATAATTATTTGGATTTGCCCTCCATATACTAATAGGTAATGTAATCAGTGAAAGCAAGCTATATACTACATACTAAATATGAACAAAATTAGGAAATTTGTTTACAATAAATCAATACGAATTGATTGGTTTGTGTTATATGACTGAAATCATATCCAAACATAAACACACAATTAAAGCATACCTCAGAATTGAAAAGAAGATGACGTGCAGAATGCTGGCATCGTAAAAGGCAACAGCTGTGTATATGCAGAATGTACACAGCCATGATGGTCCAATGACATACGGCATCGTCATTGATGTCAGCAAGAGACCACTGAAGCACGTCCCCAGGTCACATCCTGCAAGACTCGTGATCAACATAAACGTGGGACTCTGATACCTTTTGAATTTTATTAGGTAAATTAACAACAAGGTGTTAGCAAGTACACCAGTCGAGTAGTACAATATAGTGACGACCTTGACAATATCCACTGGTAGTTCTGATATTTGGTCCATATATGTTGTGAAGACCCACATTGAATTGTCCTCGTGCTCGACTGTTTCGTTCCCTGCCATATCAGTGGCAGAGATGGTTACTGCACTCATCTGTACTCCGTAATATTTTGGTTCACAAATTACTGCAACAAAACAAAGACAATATAAGGCTCCATTTCTAGCAATGCCTGCATATTTCTTGCTAAGATACACAGTGTACGTGTGTAATGGCGTGTTCTCACTAGAGAGTTAATCAGGAACAACGTCATACTTCAGTATGGCATTATTCCGGTGTAAGTCTCTCGCGAGAACGTAGCCTTAGATTCGATTTGAAGCCTTGAAATCTGAATTTCCCAGAAGCTAAATTGCAAGATAGTAATTCAAGTAACGGATGAACATTTCGAAACTAACAGCTTTAGGTCGAATTAGGTTCAAATTATTCAACAGAATGTTGAGTAAATTATAACTTTATCAAAGACATACAATTCAGCCACTTTCGGGAAGGACCGTTGCTTTTATAGCAATTCTACGTAATTTTCCACATCATTTTGATTTCAAGTCATATACTTAATTACGTGACACATCGGATGGCACAATAGATTATGGACATGAAGGTAGCTTGTGTAGCGTGCTGCCCCGCATCGCCACCGAGTGTGTCCGGCGTCTGCCGTGTGGCGTGGGTACGTCACCGTCATCGAAAGAAGACGATGACGACAAGTCCACTCCGCGTGCCATCTGCGCGCTGGCAAGAGGTCTCGGGATACCTTCCCTCCGAATCCGAGGAGTCGGAGAGGAGCTCCACCCTATCGAAATTATGAGAGTGAATACAATATTAAACAGCATAACAAACCATCGCGGAATTTGTCCGCCGGCATTTATTTACCTATGTGATAATAACTGCTTCCCAAATGTAAGATTTAATGGTGGTGAACAATTATTTTTAACATGACGATGGACATCTGAATTCCTGGGCACGAATTGCGAACAGTTACTTACCTGTGTAGATGGCACAATACACTGTTCAATCTAATGTAAATTTATGACGGATGGGATGATGTTCCGGTGATGGACGGGAGGAGATGCTTCATCAAGGATATTACACGAAGTTCAACCACTTGGCTTTTATTTGATGCAATCTACTAGATCTAGAATTTCCCAGTTATCTGTGACAATTGGAATTATGTTCTAACAAAACAATGAAACGTCCGCAAATACTCGGCGGAAATTCCAGAGATGGGAATTTCACGGATTGAAACGCATTGATTGGAATAGGTTTCTGTAAATTTCGCTTATGATAGTCGCAGACATTGCTAAATTACTCGCCTGTGAATTTCTATTTATAGGGAAAAGAATAAGTATCACGGAATTCTTTACCAAACTCGCTAAGGAACACTTGAGCGACTAGGACACATGAATAGCAAATTTGTTTCAAAATAATTGAGCAACGAAAGGTACATAACATTACAGTAGCTAAGATACTTAAGTGCCGTGATATTTGAAGTCTACAAAGGGTCCGTTCTGGAAGAAACCACTACGGAGTGCACGTGGTATAGGAAGATCAAGACCTGCAGAGACTGTCCATCCCGTGCAATGCCCAAACCACTTCCGACGGACACCCAGAGTCATGGCAGGAGCTATCTAACCCAATTAAATCACAATTAGCCAGATGGAAGAGAAGGAACTGAGAACGACTGCCTAAAGAGTGTCACGCAGTGATAATGTCCTAGTATAGTAGTATAATACAATGGTTACTTTATATGGCAGTGACCTTATATAAGATAATTAGCCGATCTCAAATCATTTTGCTTGGGATAGAAGTATAACGAACACACGCTGTCAAATGGCAAGGTAAGCGTTTCGCTCATGCGGAAAGAGAGAGTGTTACTTTTGAGATTATGGTAGCGGAATCAAGTTCAGGTATACATTCGTGGAGACTGTTTGTCGATACGATTAATTTGTTGAACAGGACACCTACTTTGGGTGGAAGTCCAATGGATATCCTATTTGTGTAAGAACACAAAGAACATGATTATTCTTGACCATCTTCATTTTTCATGTATTTATTTACACCCAAGCCACATCACGGTACAAGGGCAACAAGAAATACAATATTTTTATTTCAGTTCAGACGTATAAAAATAGCATCTAAAAATTTACATTAAACTCTATGCTTGTGGCGAAAAGAGGATGAATGGTGTTCAGAGACGACGATAAGTACCGGCAAACATAAATGCAAACAATTCACCTTTCCAGAGTACCACCCATCATATGACGTCATAATGAACTGCGCGATGATGTGTAGAATGACATCATAATGAATGACGTCATGAATGATGTCGATAAGTACGTAACGAACGCATATTTGAAGACGGGCTATGCGTTGTTGTACAAATTGGTTGCTTTTCTATTTAATAAATATTCTGTTGACTATTTTGAAACTAATTTGACTGGGCGCTGTTGCTGCCATAGGCAGCAACAGCACCCAGTCAAATTAGTTACAAAATATTCAACAGCTTCCCTGTATAGTTTTCAGGAAATTGATAGCTATGGCGAGGTGTGGGTGGAGCTTAGCTAGTGATGGGCGGGGCATGGCTAAAAATGGAAAGGTCCATTGCTGAAAGGTTACTAGCATGGATATAAAATGCTTTAAAAATACTATTATCCCAAAAACTTTACATTTGAAAAATAATGTTAACCTTCTTAGCGGCACATGGGGAGTTACTTAAAATGTTATTCACTACGTTTACAGCGTATACAAATTCTCTAATATTATAGCATAATTATAGAAGATTTAAAACGTACGTTTGCGTGCTACTAATAATCTTATTAGAATAGTCATATTAAAATATATAGTGAGCACTGTGTCCTACAATATTGTTCAATTATAATTTTTATAAGTTAAGATGTAGTCCACTTATGGCATTATTGAACGGGACTCACGTTGACATCAAATAAACAACAAAAGCCCACGAGAACCGGAATCTGGACATAGGGAACGCGAGTGTGTGGAACACTGGACACGTCTTTTTGGGATGACGAGTTTCCACAACTGTCATCGATTTGCGAGAGCACCTTTATAGAAGCACTTCGTCATAGGCCCGATAAACAAATCTGATAGCTCTATAACATCCTAGCAACAGTGGTAGAAGAGGTCCTTAATGTTCAAGGAATACGGATGTGGAAGTCCAAAGTACGCCTAGACGCCGATGTATGATACTCGCTGGAACAACGATTTCTCCGCTGGCGGAAGAAAACGCAATTCATAGTACATCACTAGTGATCTGCTGATGAGTACGGCAACAGGACGCTGATCGAGAGTTCAATGCTTCAGAGACCTGAAGGCGAAGTGGATACTGATTGTTTTAGGCTGGTAACATAGCTGTAACACTGATGAGAGTTTCCTGACTCCCGGACCACGAAGAAGACAGTATAAGTTGCGCGTGAAGTCATGCTCCCCATCTAGAGAGGGTCTCGTAATGAAAGATTCGTAGAAGTTACAACTTCCATTAGAATGCAGATTCACTGATGAAGCAAACAGGACTAATATCTAATTCTTTCAACGACGAGGACTGGATGGTCAGTTTGACCCACTATGATACCAAATTGGATACTGTAGAAGAATTTAGTGGATATGGATAAGGCCGCATCGCATGCCTGATTGTAGAATCTTCAATCTGTAATACCTCAGTTAATACTGACCCGATTCTGAAACCGTTCGAGATTCGATTTTGTTCCGCAAAGATACAAGTACGTCTCCTATCGGTTTCCTAACATGGAAGCGAGAATTATACATACATATTGCCATTGTTACAGACCTGACATGTAGGTCAACAGCATGCAGATGCACGCCCTATTAGTGCAAAGAAAGTATGCCATTCGTGGTAACCCCCTCCTAGCCACCAGGCGGGGAGGAAGAACGCGCTGATTCATTTCTGCAGACACGAAGGTACGGCTTCCATCCACTGAATATTCCCAGGAGGACACAGCGGAATTGTATTGCATTTGTAGAATAAATACAGAAATATCATCATTATTGAATCATTTGATATATCACTTTAGCTCATAGTATCCTAAATAAAAGTGCTACTTTTATATATGAAAGGTGAGGTGGTTTAGAACATATTCATATTTAAGTCAGATTAGCAATCGAAATCTATTTGAATTCCATCCATCTCATGTATCATTATTCTTTCGTCCATTCTTGCTTTAGATAAATTAATTAGAAATCAGGACTATTCATTATTGCTAACTCGCGATGTAAAGAGCATATTTCGATTAGTCCCCATGTTGGATACTCATAATGCAATATCGGAATCCCGTTTTAGCCATACCCTGCCAATTCTTCGCCAGTGGTGGGATCTCCATGACTATCACTTTCCAGAAAAATATACAGGTAGGCTGTTGACTATTTTGAAACTAATTTGACTGGGTGCTGTTGCTTCTCATGGTAGCAACAACGCCCAGTCAAGTTAACTTCAAAATATTCAACAGCAAGTTTATTAAATAGTAAAGACATACAATTCGTACAACAGCGCTTAGTCTGTCATCCATTAAGCATTCGTGACGAACCTATCTACGTCCTTCATGACGCCATTGATTATGACGACAGCCTACACGTCGCGTAGTTGGTTATGACATCATTTGATTGATGGATAAACTGCAAAAATCCATAGGCATGGATCGGGTGGATCGGATGGATATGCATCGACTTTTAGCTGTTAACACCTTAAGCCTGAAACCATACAATGTAGGAAATCGTCAGTTGTATATTTTAAAGCTAATTTAGCTGGGAACTGTTGCTGCCCAGATTCCTGTCAAATTATCTTAAGAATATCCACAATCTTACCTCTCTAGTTACGTTGTAATTTAATTCACGTTCTGAATATTTGGTGTCCAAAGTGCTAATGATGTTAGATTTGATATCGATAGGATAGATAATTTAATCACAATAAGCCTTAGGCCCTTGAGTGTGCGTTATACAGCATACATGCTTGGCGAGTACCTTAGATTAATAAAATTAAATAAGTGTTAAGATTATATAAGTACAAGTAGAAAATTTCACCTAGCAGTATCAGTGCTTTCCATGTACTTCAATTACAAAGTGAAACCATATGCTGTATACGACTGTGCAGATAATGGAGAGATCCGATCTGTCGCCCAAATATTTGACGTCATAAAAAATCAAAATAACGTAATGCTCCGTCGTTAATATACGAATTGCCTGTCTTTGGCGAATCTACATTTTACTAAACATTATGTTAAGTATTTTGAGACTAACTTGACCGGGTGCTGTTACTGCCTACGCAGCAACAGCGCTCAGTCAACGTACTCCCAAAATGCTCAGCATCTCATCTGTATAATTACCGTGAAATTAGATTCCAGCAATTCAAGTTAAGATCGATTCCAACACGTCGTATTCACATCATATTTACCACCTTATAGAAAAAATCTATTATTAAGAACAAATCGTGGGCATATCGTCCAATACCGATCTAAACGTCAAGTGCATTCATACATGTATCGCTATAGAGGGATCCCATCATTCACTAAGAATATCTGACATAATCAATAACGTCACATGATTGGTGGCGTCATAATCAGATTGACGTAAACGTGGGATAGTCCTTCACTAACTAACATCACATGTGCGAATGGTATATTTTGATAAAGAAAATGCAATTAAATGAACTTTATGTTGACCATTTTAAAACTACTCCCGCTGGTGGGGGCGGGGGGGGGGGGTGGGAACTGCCCCCAGTCAATCGGTTTATATACCTATGTATTCATCTATGTATCTAGCTTGAAAATGTGATTCTTGAAATTCCTGTTTCACATCGTTGAATCGATTTCAACACCTACAAAATGGGAAAAGCTTAGCTAAAATGGATGAGCATAGCTTAAATGGATCTCTCCGGTGGGTTCGCCAAATCCAAATAAAAGCGCAACATAGTCTCTCCTTGACTCTGGAAAAAATGCTTGTTCTGCGAGTTCATTACGCTTTGAGAAAGCCGCATGTATAAAAACAGCAAGTGTTCCTAAAACTATACCGGTTGTTGAATTTATAAGCTGCGTTAGCTTATAAACATTTGGGTAGTTTCAGTAATACTTTGTGATAAACAGTTTGCATAATTCAGAATACGCGGGGCATACAATTATGAAATGATAATCATTTTATATGTCATCACAGAAATTGCATGTTCTCTCATTGAATGGTATCGACATAGGCTTGTGCATCTACCGGCTTCTACATTAAGTCTATGAGATCCGGTATCTGAAAACGGGTCTATGTCGAGCTTTAATTCTTGTTGAATTCCAGCCAATAAAATAGAACAACTACAGCATGTGAATTGCCGTAACAATAGTACTGAGAGAAGTACCATCCCAACCTCCCCCTCCCACCCCTACACCACCCCCACCTCCCACCCCACCCGAACACAACCACCGCGCCAAATAATCGTTGCCTTAGATGTTGTATATCGTGACATAGATAGAAGTGACATTTTGCTCTGTATTAAAAGTGGATTCCATTTTTAGCCCCGCCCCACCAATTTCTGGCTAAGCTGCACCCACACATCGCCCATGTTGGGATCGATCGCTCCCTGAACTCCCTGACCATCAATTTCCAGAAAACTATACAGGTAGGCTATTGAATATATTGAAACGAATTTGAATGGGTGCTGTTGCTGCCCACAATGTGTAATGAACTTAGGCACAAGTACTAACAACTTAATAGACATGATAAATACTTTCTGGAGTTCGAACGGAAATCTGCAGCAACAGAATATCAATTCAAGAAGAAACTTGAAAAGAGAATGTTCAATGATTGAGAAAGAACTGCTGTGTTTAATTAAAATGTAATACTAGTGCTCTTGTCTTGATGAAATAACTAATGGATGCAGTTCTAGTACGACATACAAAAATCATCACAAAAATAATGTCTAAATAAAAATTAATCGAGCCTTCACTTGAGAGTAATAGAAATCGAATTTGTAGTTTAGAATCAGTGGTTATTAATGGAGGAGGCTGTATATCATAGCTAAATCACGTCGCTAATATCACAAGGTCGCTAGAACAAATACTTCAAATTGATGCATTCCGCGTCGAAGATCTATATCACTGCGATATCCAACATAGACGAGGTAACCTTCCCCGAGCTTCTGTACAGGAAAACATGAACAACAAGCGGGGCCAGGCTGGATGACCATAGATTACCTATATCTCTATATCTCAAAACCATGCAAATGAATCATTCTCAACCTAATAACCGCCTGCCAAACAAAAACACTTTGACCACAGCCACATTGTGCAATTCAACCTTTAGTAGAGAAACCCAGTCTAGGAATCGCCAAATATATCACACGTACATAAACAGTGTACCCGTTACCATTGCTCCCATAGCCACAACAACGTCGTGCTAACCAAGGGTAGCATCACACGCTGATCATCACACATCTAATCCATCAAAATATGCTATCAGAGATGATGAGAACATAGCTTCCAACTTATCATGTAAATATTTCCCATCAGTTATGACTTCTTCAATACCATGTCTACCCACACGGGTGTCTGATTCAATCAACAGGGCATGCACAGTCAAAATCTACGCTATCTACGCTATCGACATCAGCTAGCACACTCATTGACACTCTTATTGACAAATTTACTCACAGAACCCGCTCAGACTATTTCAACATAGGTGTCCTAGGCCGTCTTCACACTAGCGGGTCGATCATGGGTAACGCCATACGTCATTTATTTCAGAAAATTAATCTGACAAAATCGGCGGTTTATCTACCGATATCTCGTTATTGCTTCCCTATGTGAATGTAACATATTCTCTCAAAATTTGCCTGCTAGCGTTACTGTCTGTATGTTCTCACTTTCCGCCGATTAGAGCTACGGTCATCATTTTACCTCACTCTCCTCCAGGTAGCGCTACCGTGCAGTCCAGAATTATCTTGCACCGGTCTGAATGCAAACAGGTATATCAGCTATATATTAGCCTGCATAGTACACGTAATAAGTAAACAGAATTAGACAATGAGAGAGAGATCTTAGTCAAAAGCGCCTCTCATTGATTGGGGCCGTACATAAGGTAATGC
The DNA here is from genome assembly GCA_034401795.1 of Chaetoderma sp. LZ-2023a. NCBI lineage: Eukaryota > Metazoa > Mollusca > Caudofoveata > Chaetodermatida > Chaetodermatidae > Chaetoderma > Chaetoderma sp. LZ-2023a. The sequence goes on along the minus strand of CM067374.1, from coordinate 126,267,057 downwards.
TTTGCACCACAGGAATGAAGACGAAAATGTTGAGAACCAACTATCCTCAATATATTGTAACCAGTTATTTCTTAATCCTTGCGCAAGAACATCGTCTACGAAGATATAAGAAGACGCTGCTAATATACATATTGCATGCGCAAATCCGCATATAATATCTAAAATCACACCATCCCTCTTCAATGCACTGTATTATATAAATCAAAAACTGCTGGATCAAAACGGATAATAAACTTGAATCATTGCTAGGCTAACAACAGTAGCGATTATTGCGAGAGAAGAGTCTCATAAACACAGTAGCCAACCTGTTACCTTATTACAACAGATACAATTTCATTGCTTATAACACCTACTATAACACCTTGAAGGTTGAGATCCTGGCTCCTGTTGCTTGAACAGTTTATAGGTTATGTGTTATGTAATAATTTATTCCAATGAACACTTATTGAAGAAATTTTTCTTCTAGAGTAATCAAAATAAATGAGATGTGCGAAGAAAGTGAAGGCATATCACAGCTTTAAAAGTTTATTTATTTATACATATTCTCACTCTATATACAACACCTAACTCGAGCACTTATGATGCCACGCTAATTACACTTACTTAGCACACGCAATAATAATAATAATAATAATAATAATAATAATAATAATAATAATAATAATAATAATAATAATAATAATAATAGTAAGCTATTATTTCCTAATAATACGGCTTAGTGGGGCAGTACTGGACCAATACCGGGCCGTTTAGGCCCGGTATTGGTCCAATACTTTTCCAGCAGGCCCCATAGACCTGTGTTATCAAGGTATGTTCTATCTCGACAATCGTATCAATCGGCAAACCAATGTGAAATCGATTGTTTAATATATTCCGTCTAGTTTTATTCATTTCTAATCTCAGAGTAACGGGTGTGAGTAATTAATTTTCTATGATCTATCTTTCCTTTTGCGCATTGTGTCGATATGGTTGCTGAATAAGAATAAAAAGATGAGCAAAATTCATCTGTCAGTTATTTGTCTCCTTTACAGCTTAGAACCTTCGACAGTAAATATAGAACTAAATGTTTATGAAACATGAAAGATCCATAAGAGAATAAATAAATACGCAATTGTAATGATATATTTTTGGCAACAGAACTCAGAGATATTCCTCCGCTTTGTCCCGCGTTATCGCATATACGCTTAATACGCTGGATCGATTTGCATTGTGTAGTTTTGCAGGAATGGATTTTATATGCAGTATTTTTAGAGATGGGAATGTAGCAAATTTCCATGGCACCTGAATTTGAACGGTTAAAATTCTAAGATGTCCAAGGAAATTTACTCAAATGACTGCTGCTGCTGCTGCTGCTGCTGCTGCTGCTGCTGCTGCTGCTGCTGCTGCTGCTGCTGCTACCACTACTACTAATACTACTGCTGCTGCTGCTGTTGCTGCTGCTGGTGCTGCTGCTGCTGCTGTTGCTGCTGCTACTACTACTGCTGCAGCTGCTGATGCTATTGCTATTGCTACTGCTACTAATGAGCTAAATCCTTGTGTCAGTGCGTTGGTAAGGGCAGGGTTCATAGAACTAATGCTTGACAAAAACAAAAACTGCATACTTATGAGTGCCTAGTGATCTAGCAGGAGAGATCTCAGAAATGTAAAAGTAAGAATATCTGGAATGCACACCATCAAAATTCCAGGTAATTCGTGTGGTTGTGAGACGGGTGCGTGAAAGCCAGTCCGGTGAAAGAGGATTTTGTCCTCTGGATGCTGGTCTGGTGGTAGAACACTCGCCTCCCAAACGCTAGGCGAAAGGTGCCATAGAATTGGCAGGTTCGAACCCCACTCGGGTCAAAGAAATCTGTAAACGGTAAAATTGCAAAATTGCATTCCAGATGATGAATGAACCAAATCCTAACGCCAGTGCCTTGTCAGAGACAGGGTTCATAGAACTAATGCTTGGCAATAATAAAACTATGACTACTGCTGCTGCTGCTACTGCTGCGACCGCTGCCACTGCCGCTACTACTACTACTACTACTACTACCTACCTACCTACCTACCTACTACTACTACTGCTGCTGCTACTACTACTACTACTACTACTACCTACCTACCTACCTACCTACCTACTACTACTGCTGCTGCTACTACTACTACTACTACTACTACTACCTACCTACCTACCTACCTACCTACTACTACTACTGCTGCTGCTACTACTACTACTACTACTACTACTGCTACTGCTACTGCTACTGCTACATCTGCTGCTGCTGCTGCTGTTGCAGCTGTTGTTGCCGCTGCTGCTGTTGTTGTTTCTGTTGCTGTTACTGTTGATGCGGATGTTCCTGGTGCTTCGGCGGCGGTTGCAGCTACTACCACTACTTCTGCTGCACCCTAATATAATAGATTCGCTACGTACGTGTTAAAATGCTGTTGAATATTTTAAAACTAATTTGTCTGCCTAAGACAGCCCCAGCTTCCAGTCAAATTGGTTTCAGAATATTCAACAGCTTACATATATCATTACTATAAAAATGAAATACTGGGATTACCGGTTCAAATGGGTAAATGCGATAATTGTTTTTGATTTGGGCGTATCCTTATTTTGAGGCCCATGAGACTGTTAGCCGTTGCCTTAATCCGACTCAGTTTAACAGGGTTGTATAAATACACACAAGCACGCACGCACGCACGCACGCACGCACGCACGCACGCACGCACGCACGCACGCACGCACGCACGCGCGCGCGCACGCACGCACGAACGCACGACGCATATACACGCAGGTAACCTGTTGAATTATCAAAGGCAACAAGCCATCTAGATAAATTAGCTTCAAAATATTCAAAATGGCAAATAGTACATAGTAAATATTGTGTTGTATCCGAACATGCATGACCATCACACGCTGCCGTTTGAGGAGACAAAATGGCGATGACCACAGTTCATCCTTTTACTGACCAAATTTTGTCAAGAAAATCAAAATATTTCCTTATGGAATGCCCATTTGCAGGCCAACAGAAGACTATTTTTGAAATTTTACCACAGGAATGTCTGGCTCGGCAAAGATTATAGTCTTCTCTTGGCCTGCAAATGGGCATGCCTCAAGACAACTACACATGCCAGTTCTGGCCGGCTTCTCCATGATAGTGTTCGCATTAACACCAACCAGTCTAATGCCAATATTTTATCCTTTACTGCGTCAATAGCAAAGAAACCATATTAATTTTCACCAATTTTGCTGAATGGGGTTGCTGTCTATAACAGCAACATCTTTCATCAAATTTGTTGATAAAGGAACACAAGTTCATCATTTCATTTAATTTGAAAATTTAAAATTTTGATATTAGAGTGATACGGGTTCACGTGATGTTTCAGTATATTAGCGGAGTTAGAGAATCGTTGATTAGGATACTAGAGTGGGGTTGCGAGATGGGAGGCGGTTCAGTTTGGCGATTTCTGTCATCTGTCATATATAATCTACATCGAGTAGAGGTTCTTTAAAACGCAGACCACTCCGGTAACGGCCTAATATTAAACATTAAAGATAAATTTACCGATAGATTTATAAATTTTCTATACGGAATGGACCTTTCCAGTTTATCAACCCATCATATGACGTCATAGTCAACTAAGTGGCTTGCATGATGACGCCATAATCAATGACGTCACGAATGACGTATCTATGTTCGTCATGAACGCTTAATTGATGACGGACAAAGCGTTGCTGTACGAATTGTATGTATTTTTCATTTAATAAACACGCTGTTGTGTAACTAATTTCACTGGATGCTGCTGCTGCTGCTGCTGCTGCTGCTGCTGCTGCTGCTGCTGCTGCTGCTGCTGCTGCTGCTGCTGCTGCCTAGGACCCAGTCAAATTAGTTTCAAAATTTTCAACAGCTTACCCGTTAGTTTTCTGGAAATGATCGTCAGGGAGTTCAGGGATCGATCGATTCCAACACGGTCATCGTTTTTGGAGCTTAGCTAGAGATGGCCGGGGCATAGATAAAACGCGATTCCTCCATTGAGCGTATAATCTGCTTCTAGTTGGTGAATACCAGGAGTGGAATGGCTCATCTGGCATTCTGGCAAATGCCAGAAGGGCTGCCCGTTTGGGTGTCTGGCATAGCCGCCGGTCAATTAAAGTGTGCATATTTTAGTCGGCTACTAATAATCCTCTCTGGAAGAACCAGCCCAAAGCAAGTGGATAGCACTAGTGATGCAATCGATACAACATATAAAACACGGTTATTGATATCGCTCCTATCTAAAGTTCAACGAAAGTACTATCTTAAAGGGTATCGCAAAACGAGAATTATATTTCAATAAAAATCACAGATTTTTACAAACTCTATCATTATTAAAATTTCGGTTAAAGTCATGAATTTTGGTTGATTCTTCAACCACATGAATTCAGACTATGTTACATGTGTTGTCAGATTAGAATAAACTAGCGTCTTATACAGTTACGAAGCGGGACGTCAGCTTCTATTAAAGTTCTAGCTTAACAAACACGAGTTTGCATTTGATTAATATCGTGGTGTCTCAGTGAGCTAGCTGCTGTGAGCTATCAATCATCGACAACAAAATATTATTCACGCGATGACGTCATACGACAACAATCAATCTATCAACTGCTATCCGACAATGAAAGTGTTTGAAGGAACTGTTCTTTTCTTTCCTATTCTTTTTTAATCTGTTTACATCGTTTTTCTCCCCTACATCTCTCTCTCTCTCTCTCTCTCTCACGCACGCACGCACACACGCACGCACGCACGCACGCACGCACGCACGCACGCACGCACGCACGCACGCACGCACGCACGCACGCACGCACGCACGCACGCACGCACGCACGCACGCACACCTCTCTTAATTTATTGTTTCTCTCTCACCTCGTTTTAGTGTTCTCAATCATTGGCTGCTTATAATAATTCTGTAGGGAGAGGGCAAATCTAGCGTTGTAAGAACTTGTGCCCGATCCCATTGTGCAATTGTTACAATAAAATATGTTTAAATCTAAATCAAAACAATCAATCACGCGATGACGTCACTGCGTGGTTATTATGAGAAACTGAGGAAAATGACTTTCTGTGGCGAAATTTACTACTAAGGAATTCGAAAATATGTAAATAATATATTTTATTTTATTTAAAGTATACAAAAGCATTATTTGGCGCGCTGTGAACGTTCTATATTTGTGTTCCCCTTTAAGCTTAAAGACCAAGTACTATACGCAGCGAGATTTGTGTTCTGATACGTGCAAATAACGCAACATATACTGACTAAAAAAAATACAATATCATATTGTCATAGGATACAGATAATTCTGTAAATACTTCGTCGAAAGTGCCCATTTTCGTACCTTCCCAAAAACGAAACTGAAACGGAAGTACTAGCGTCAAAACAGGGATGTGACGTCATCGGAGGGACCTTCATTTCTGTTACAAAAACTCTTTCATCGCTGAAAATGGAAATTTACTCAAACAACGGGAATATTTGTCGGCATATTCTCCAGGCAGCATTCACTAGAACGAGTATGAACTCATATCTGAGGGAAATAGTGACTCCGGGCCTGAAGATGGCGATGAAGTGCCGAATTTAGGCGTAGATCAAACCAATTACCAATTTGAACCGTTACCAGATTTCGAACAGGCACTAGCTGACGAGTTGAACTGGCATGGACGACAGAAATGCGCGACTTCAGAACGTAGACTGGTCAGTAAATTACAAACAAGTTATTGGTTTTTCTATATGAGCTAATATTGTATTATATCTGCCGCATTAAATTATAAAGTATCTATATATAGGCTGCATATCAGAAAATAGACAATAATTTGCACAGTTTGTTTTAGTTTTAGTCAAAACTTACAAGTTGTGATGGGACAATGCTTGCTGTTGTAGTGACAAATACAAAACCTCCATACATGCAAAGGTCATGCTTCATTATTACAAACCGATAATTAATTAATTGTTTACAAACAGAAAACTCGAAGCAGTCCAAACGTGGCCTGGGAAGTCGCTACGCTTTGTCTTACTACGATTACTGAAATATAGATATACTGGAGCCATACGCATGTTCAAGACAGATGCTGTCCCGACTGGTTAATCATTTGTAGCCGAGCATACCTGAAGTCTGTGTAACCGCTTAGGCAAATCTGCTGGAGAAATCGCCTTCATATCCAGTATTTGAATCCACATGTGTACAACCGTTTATACGAAACTGGCAGGGATTGTCAGTACCTAGTAGAATGTATAGCCTACTTTGTTTCCATGATTTAAGCACAGGTGGACATGTGATTTTCATGCGCCTTGTACTGTCTAGAAGTGTAAATGTTTATATATGTATAATATGTTATTATGAATACATAAGATGTATAGATATATGTATCCATCATATCTACATGACACAAGTCACAAAAGTTTATTAACCTTAACCGGAAATAGTGATGGTTAGTTTTAAGCTCAAATATTTTGACCAACAAAAGGCCATACAGGCCTTATACTTCGTAATGATTCCGTAACAAAACCGTACCGGTCAATCCGTACCTAGCCTATTGGTGCGTCCATAACCTAAATCTGGTTGATGATAATTTGGGTGGCTAAAAAGGACAAAGAGACTGTGTCATTAAAACGGACAAAGAGGGCGTGTCATCTAACATAAATCATCATCATCTACGAGGCATATGACAAAGACATTGGCTTGTTATGTCCTTGGTTGTGTTTGTCATCTTGTTTCTTTATGTTTTATCATGCTGTCACTTTTGCTGTGTCACTGTGACAATAAAACTACAATCTACATTGACACTCACAGGTAGGCCTACTTACCAAATATAAGAATTTTTCTGTCCAATGCATAATACATAAAATTATATTCCGTTGAAGAATTTGAAAATAATTTAACTGGAAGCCATTGCTGCCTTAGACATCAATGCCTTCCAGTCAAACCTTTTCCAAAATATTCAACAGATTGCCTTTATTATTGACCTAAGATTGACAAGGATTGTCACGGTCAGCATAAATTTGAAACCATCATAATCAGCATCATTATTTCTATCATTGTCCGCCATCATTATTATCTTCATTGTTACTTAAATCATGGTCACCATAAAACTATAACTATCATAATTGTCACAGTCACCATTGTTAGGCCCATCATTACGGATGACTCTAATCTGTCGTTCAAGTATATGGCGTCATAATCAATTACATCACATGTAGGATGATGTCACAATCATATTTGAGATAAATACTCCGTCATGAAGCTGGACTAGTCCGTCAAGTGTCTGATAGATGTACTATTTAATAATCATTCTGCCGATTCTATTGAAAATTTTGAAACTAATTTGACTGTGCGCTGACTATGGCAGAAACAGCACTCAGTCAAATTAGTTTCAAAATATTCATCAGGTTAGCTGAGGTTATGTGTGTAGGTAGGTACCTTGATAATGGTATTCTAGGAATTCAGGGTTCGATCGATTCCAACTCAGGCAAATCATGAGTGGAGCCTACCTAAAATGGACACGGCATAGCTAGAAATGTATCTCTCTGTTATTGGTACTATTATCTCCATCAGCCTTTTCACTGTCATTATCGGTCAACAGGGCCGTATTTAGATATGTGGGGGCCCTGGGGGGGCAAAGAATGAGTGGGGGGTCTGGGGTTCCTCCCCCATACATTTTTTTACATCTAGGTGCTCTGAGACGGCCAGACAGTCTACTTTTAGGGTGAATTATGGCGCTTTCTTTCGTTGTAAAATTATTTTATCTTGCAAATTTTCGTAATTAACATTGTTGCCGAACACCAAACAAGAATTGGGGCCCCCACACATATTAGAATAGAATTATTAAGATTAAGATTTCTAAACTAATAAAGTTTGCTTTAAATGTCCTATAACTTAAAAAAAGTGCATACATTTTTTTTTCATTTTAAAATTGTGGGGGCCCCTTGCTTGTGGGGGCTTTTGCCCCACTTGCCCCTCCCCCCCCCCTAAATACGGCCCTGTCGGTCACAATCAACAGTGTAAGCGCCATAATTGTTACTCTCATCATGTCACTGTTGTCATCACCATCATTGTCACTCATCATCATAGTAAGATGCAGTCATCACAATCATTGTCACTGCCATCGGTCTTATCATTATCATTGTTACGCCATTGATAGAACTTTACTATCATCACCTTCATTGTCACCATCATTATTATTATTATTATTATTATTATTATTATTATTATTATTATTATTATTTTTATTATTATTATTATTATTATTATTATTATTATTATTATTATTATTATTGTCGATACTAACACCGTACAAGCATTGTGATTTAGCTCATAAAATTGTGATATATTTATTTCAAGCGTTTCAAGCCGTTGGTGTGAGTGTGTAACACGTGTCACTGTGTGTGTGTACACAGTAGATGATTAGGTGGTGCTTTGGACTTCGGGGGATAACAAAGTGAGTTCGGATTTGCTGCTCATAAACCAGTCAGTCATTCGTTCGCTCTTTAATTTCACCTGGATTCACTTTCTGCAGAGACCACCAAGTATCAGAAATGAGGTCAGTGCCAATGACTCGGGTGTGCGTGCCTGTCAAGATGTTTTATCCTATTATAAAGAATCATTGATTTAAATAAAATGATTCATTGTACCTCTCTGACTTCTTTCATTTTCTCTAGTATTGGACTCAATGAGAAACAATATTACCATTGTGGCACGTTTGGCCATACTTAGAGCTATTTACTTCAAACTGGGTGAGTGAGTACCTCTAGGCAAAAGTTACCATCCATATAATTACTAGGTCAGTCTGATCTACTTTCTGAATAATATAGGTGGCTAATAAAAGTTTATGCCGTATATTTCGATAACTTCATCACAAATTAACATTATAAATTTAGTGATTGAAATGATGATGTCGGAAACAAGATGAATCAAGAAACAATGTAACAATTGGCGTCGAGTATGCGCATAGAACGCAGTTGTTACTTTCTATTTCCTGGATTATAATCAGTTTCAAATTGAAAGGAATTAAGAGTTTTAGGACACAGGAAGTTTATGTCAAGGAAATATGCAGCAGTATTTATTCATGTAATTATTTTTCATGTTTATTCATTTCATACGTTTCTTCATATTTCAGAGTGATAAATTGTACAAGTTGTGAATAATGACAAGATGCAACTTGAAATCAAGGACAAAATATACGCCCATGATATTAGGCCGATAATAAAGACAAACTTGTCTAGATAGCATGGATTGGCACAGATTAGCAAATGCTTAGAAAGATGAAAAATTTAATGTTTATTTGCAAACTAAGATGACTATTTTTGACAATTTACCAATGATATCACTGGTTCCATAAACTAACCAGTTATCTCAGCGGTAAATTTTCAAAAACAGTCTTGGTTTGCAAATGGGCATTTATGAAGAGGACTACTGGTACACAAACACTAATGGAAATATTGCAACATCTTTTAGTATAGGCTATTGAGAGCAATACATATTGGGGTTGCCAGAGCGAACTGGGTCATATACAGTGTATGCCCATCTGCTGACCAAGATTCCAGAAGAAGACTACTTTTGAAGATTTACCAATGAAATGACTGTTTTGGTAATCTAACCTGTCATTCCAGTGGTAAACTTTCAAAAATAGTCTTTAGTTGGTCTGCAAATGGACATTATCGAGGCAACTACAGACATGACAGAATGATGCAACAGTAGAATCTTTTTATATATTTATTCACACTATAGACAACAATATATATTGGGGTGAGAGAACTGAGCTATAAACAGTGTACTGGTGTGTCCATTTGCTGACCAAGACTCCAAGAGATTACTTCTGAAAATTTACCACCGGAGAGACTGGTTTTGTAACCAACGAACCAGTCATTCCAGTGGGAAATTTTCAAAAATAGTCTTGATTTGTAAATGGACATTTATCAAGACCACTGCGGAAGCGCTAATGATGGAAAGGTTGACCAGCATCTAGCATATTTATTCATCATGAGGCAATGAGCACAATACACTTAATTAATACATATATTGGGATGCGTAAAATGAGTTATATATTTTTTTAATTGTTCATAATACATTGTTTGACAATTAGGGGACCCAGATTCCGACTGGTTTTTTTTTAATTTACCACCGTAATGACTGGTTCGGTAATCTAGCCAGTCATTCCAGTGGTAAAATTTTAAAAATAGTCCTCTTGGCCGGCACAAAGACATTCCTCAAGAGCACTTCAGATGACATCTTTGACTGCCTTGAACATTAAAGGGTTTGCTTTAGCTATTAAATTGTTACTAGGCCACCGAGTTGTGGTCAGTCACAAATTCTACTTCACACTTGTCAATTTGTACTAGCCTTGGGCTAACAGTGGTAACAGGCTAGTGTTAATTTCAGTAAATGACACATGTAGGTAAAACTGTTCTCACTTTGTGACCAAGGATGCGCCACATCCACCTTGCAAATCTCCTTATGCCGTGGCGACCATCCGCCATGTGTCTGTCAACTTTTGCTTTCAGAGACAACTCCTCATTAACCACTTGGCCGATTTCAACCAAATTTGGCTGGAATGACCCTATGGTCGTACGCTCCAGAACCACAGTTCAGAATTTTTATTCCTCAATCTTTGGGGTGAAAATCTTTGATTTTATGAAAAATGTACCAGAAATTGTCAAAATGATAAAACATATACTTTTGTGAAAACACAATCTTAGATTTTATGGAAAAAAACTATAACTGCTTGACATATTTCAACCAACTTTGGCTAGAGTGATCCTATCATGGTAGAATCCAGAACTTCAATTCTGAATTTTGATTGATCAATTTTATGGGTGAAAGTCTTAGATTTTCCAAAGATTATCCATCATGTCTCTTTAAATGCAAATGGTTAACGTGCTAATGGTCCAGGTGAGCGCCACAGCCCCTTGAGCCTCTTGTTTTTTAGATTCTGGATGTGGTGTGGACTGTTGGTGAAGTATGGCGTGTATGTGTGTGTTGAAGGGGGTTGGGTGGGGGTTCTGACTTGTCGGTTGTTAAGCCTACTTTTCCTGGCAGCAACCAATTTCATTAGGATCAGACATACTCAAACTGATGATCAGTGTCATATTTTATTACTTAACAGAGAGGTCAGTGGTCTCTGGAAAAAAAAAGAGCGGAAGTATGACCACTGCACAGGAAATCTGTTGAATATTTTGAAAACAGTTTTACTGGAACCTGTTGCTGCAACAGCTACCAGTCAAATATTTTTCAAAATATTCAATATGTTTAAATTCTGGTGTTCTCCGACTAATAGTTCACAATGCATAATTATGCCCCTCCCCCTCCCCTCACACCCGCGTTGCATCACACAGTGCATTGCATACAGATAGGCGTACTATGTATGTCTCTGACTCTGGCAAATGACTAGACGATTGACCTAATTTACTGGTTTTGAACTAGATAGACTAGCTAGACAGCTGTTAGTAATTCTTGATGTCGTGATTTGACGTTACCCGGCCTTATATTTAGACAAAGGGCGTAAGTAGTAGTAGTAGTAGTAGTAGGCCAAATAGTATTTTTTTTATTCTTGCGGTTTTTGTTGGCCTTTCTTAGGCCTAATGGGGTGCGCATTTTTTCATAATTAATCTATATAAGCATTCCAAATTATGTGTATATAATAACCAGTCAGTATAGCCATCTGCGCTTCTACTCGAAAATAATCTGCGCCCAAATGCAGAGAGCGGACGACGGCTGTTGCAGAGTCGGACTGGCCATAGTGCCATTGTGCCAATGGCACAAGGGCCCTCTGTCCTGAACATCCTGGGCCCCATCCGCGGAAAATGTGTATAGCGCCAGTGTGGATCAGACTAATAGCAAATGTAGCAGATGGTATGGCCCACACTGTGGGCCCTATAGCCCCTATCATCTGCTACAGCCCCATATTATAGTTGAGGGCCCAGCACCAATAGAGAAAAATGTTTATAAAGCATATTCAAATTCAATATGAGTCTTAGAAATATCAAACGTATGCTGTAACTATCACAAACGCATATGTCAAAACAGCTGTGTAATGCCATTTTTAGTTTAGTTTTAGCTTTCCAGTGAAAGTTTTGCCAACAAATCGAATTTCCTATAATAAACCAGTGGCTGCGGTGGCATATCCATTTATCCTGGCTGTACGTGCAAAGAGCACCCAATTAACAGCCCAAGGCCTAGTGCCAAGGAAAGGACGCTTTATCAGCTGTGTTATGTTATGTTAGACAGTTAGATATGGCCCCCCACCCACCCCTCCCAAGAAATAAGACCTAGTTCTGACTAAAATTATTTACAAAAATGAAACCTATAAATATGATGGCATCCGATGATCCGAGTGCCTTCAAAAATAAATACATGCCTGGACCAACTGGTTGACTTGAAATCAAACTACAGTTTTACTACTATTTATTCATGGTTTAATTATTAAAAGGGTTTATTAAGGCTTTATTAAAATGTTGCAAAGGAAAACAACACCACGTCACTGCGTGCCCATCGTAGTCGTACCGCTCATTGGGTGGGATTAGGGCCACTTTCGTGATGGATGTGATGGGCCCCACGTGACGTAAGCTTGACCTGACACTGTATACTGCTAGCGTGTGTAAATATGGGGTAATTATTAAATTAACAACTGTTTTGAAATTTGAACAATGAACATACATGTAATTGTACAGAAGAGTATATCTGCCCAAGGAATTGTCAGCAGAATTCTGTACATATTAAAGTATTTTCAGAAAGTATTTTTAACCGTTTCACCCTGCCTAACTGACGTTACTGAGCTTAGTCCAGTATCATGTATGAAACGTATTATGTCAATTGTCATTATGCTGCTTATGCAATACCATTACGCCGTCGCCTTATAGGAGTGGCACGTTCTCCTCTTTGTTCTAGTATTTCTGGTAAAAACTTTGATCTACAGTCCAATTATAATGATGATGAAACAAACCAATGTATATATGTACCAATACTTGAGCAGTAACACAGACAAGTTTTACTTTTACTGTTGAAGTGAATGAAGTTCAATGAACAGATCAACTTCAAGCAACTTGTAATCGTATTAGGTAAGATTTATTGATTTAATATGCACGTGTGTGTGTGTGTGTGTGTGCGTGTGCGTGTGTGCGTGCGTGCGTGCGTGCGTGCGTGCGTGCGTGCGTGCGTGCGTGCGTGCGTGCGTGGGTGGGTGGGTGGGTGTGTGTGTGTGTAATGAGTGGGCTGGGGCCCTGGCCCAAGTACTGCTGCTCCTGCTACGGCTCTAACTTCAAATACATTTAACCCTTAGAGCTCTGAAATTTCAAATTTTGAAATTTAATTTAATTTCATATTATAGCTGGTGTTCGTTTCGGAAACAATGTTGCTGAAAGATCAAAGCTGTTACTGTCTAAGACAGCAACAGGTTTCGGCAACAGTTGTTTTCAAAATCTGCACCAATCCTTCTTTACTAGACCCTGAAACTATCTACTTTTCGGCATCATGTTGCTAAGGGTTAATATTCCAAGGTCAGCTTTATTATTTTTGCCACCACATCAGCAGAGTTGAGAGAGGGTGTCACATTTGTGGGTGCCTGCCAGATGTGTCCGTCTATCACTCCTCTTCACTGACCACCCACCCCCAGGCCCCAGCAAACTTGCGGTAGACTTGGTAGAGTTGAATCATCTTGTGCAACTATCCGTCTGTCTGTCCATCCATGTGCCCACTGTCCAGTATTTTACCTGGAGATTCATTTGTTTCTTTGAAACATTGTAGACTTACTCCCCCAACATGCGAACATGTGCACCAGCTCCCATGTGGCATGTGTAATTGTCAATCTGTCATGATGACTGAGCCTAATATCAGAGTTATCTCCAATGCAAAACACATTTTCAGGTACATGTGCGTGGGGTGGCAGAGTCGTATGTGCATGTGGGAGGGGACTCATGGGGTGTCATTGGTGAGGGATGAGTGCCATTTGATGGGTGGGTGGTGGTGTAAATATAGCGGTCGCATCCATTAGTCCATCTATCTCTCTGTTTGTCTGTTTCTTTGTCTGTCAGTAGCGGCCATGTATTAAAATCCCCAGAAAGCTAAAACTTTCACCAATATCCTTTCAGTGTAACACTGATTGATGTCTTGTTGACTGATCGATGTCTTGTTGACTGATCATTCTTCCTTTGCTTGCCTTTCAGCAGCCAGTCAACCGCTGAAATGAACCAGAAGGAAAAGAGTGGGGCAGAAAAGAGAAAGGACAAGGCACGGAGGGATCTGCTGGATGTGGCAAACCAGCCTGGACAAAAGAAAATATGTTTTCCACAAATACATTCTGGATATCCAGCACATGATTCTGTAGAGGACCAGTCATTAGATCCAAACAATGCATCAGTGACTACTAGGGTAACTAAATGTTCACAGGACATGCCAATTGATCCAAATGACCGAAACGACGTACAACTGGATCTTTCTTCAATAGAGCCTCATCATCAGAAAAAACTGGATTCACCAGATGCAGAAGATGACCAATCAATAGAGTCTCAGGAGCCCACAACTGAAATACCAAATACTTCTTGTGTTATAGAATGGCCCAAAGAACGTCAGGCAAAACTTGATCATCTTTCACTGCAACCTCATCAGCCAACACATCATATTCCATTCTCAGCGGACATTTATCATCTGAAAGAAACTGATGGCAGTATTATACAGCGTAAATGGCTGACATATATTGACAGAAAGCTCTATTGCAGAATATGTTGTTGTTTTTCTGTTAATCGCGAAAATGATTTTGTGCTAGGTGTTGGTGAAGACCATTTCCGCAGAGCTAGTCAGTTAGTCAAACGACATGAAGTTTCCCAGAATCACCGAGAAGCTTCAGATTGCTATTTTCGAAACCTTCGTGGAGGTGACATTGATTCATTGATTCCTGGATGGAGATGTGCTTCAGAAACTGCTGCCTATCGTAAAGTGGAACACAACCGACAAGTACTTGCTCGTATAATAGATGTGGTCAAGCTAGTCGCAGGCCAAGGATTTCCTTACCAAGGTGAATCCGAAAGTGCACGTGATCTGTTAGACACAAACAAGCATCATGGGAACTTTCTTGAAACAGTGTTGCTTCTTAGCAAGTATGACTCCGTCCTTAGCAATCATGTGGCACAGTGTTTTGAGAAAGGACAGAAACAAGGTAAAGGTTGGGGCAACACTACTACTTTCCTTAGTAAAACAACTGTTAACAATATTATCAAAGCTCTGGCTGAACTCATTCAGGAGAAAATTGTAATGACAATCAATGAGGAATCTAATCGAAAGTATGGCATCATGATGGACGGGACTGTGGATATCTCTGGAACAGATCAACTGAACATTGTTGCAAGGTTTGTTGGCAATGATGGCAAAGTTCAAGATCGTCTGTTGGGCTTTGAAGTGATTACTTTTG
Source organism: Chaetoderma sp. LZ-2023a (assembly GCA_034401795.1). NCBI lineage: Eukaryota > Metazoa > Mollusca > Caudofoveata > Chaetodermatida > Chaetodermatidae > Chaetoderma > Chaetoderma sp. LZ-2023a. The sequence continues at coordinate 126,251,647 of CM067374.1, read as the reverse complement.
AAGGACCTCTGGAAACTTCTTGTTGGAAAGCTTGAGGGACTTGGGATTGACATTAAAACACTTATTGGCCTTTCTCTTGATGGAGCATCTGCGAATACATCAGAAAAAGTTGGCGTGGTGAAATACTACAATGTTGAAGTCCCAGGGGGTTACTTTGTATGGGGAATCGCTCATCAACAGAATTTAGTAGTTTCGCCAGTTTTGTCTGAAATCAAGGAACCAAGGAATCTCATGGGGCTTCTTCAACAAACATGTAGTTTTTTCAATGAAAGTTCGAGACGAATGGACGTGTGGAAAAAGTGGGTTGAAGCTCACTCTCGTGGATCCAAGAAGCTGACAAAAATGGTGAAACTTGGAAAAACCCGTTGGTGGTCGGCTTACAAGGCTATTTTACAACTCTGTGATGATCCACAACGTTATTTCATTCTCTTAGGTTCACTATGGGATCTTAGCACGTCTGAACAAAGTAGTTCTGCAACAAAGCGTCTGAGTGACGGTCTTCTTTCAAGCTATCTAAATTTCAACTCACTCCTTACTGCAACAGTTCTCAAAAAGGTGCTCGCAATCTTCAATCCAGTTACTAAATACCTCCAGACACGTGGAATGCATCTAAATCAGGCAATTCAAATGGTGGAGTATGAACAGAATGTATTGTTAGGTGATCGTTCCAAATTTGATCGGATTTTCGAAGAAGCAAGCACATTTCGTCTAGAAGTGCAGGAACTTGTGGATGCTAACAGCAATCAGGATTTTGATATTACTCTACAGGAAACCCTTCCAAAATCGGCAATTACACGTAAAAGGCGACGTTTTTTTGATGAAGCCAACGACGAGCGTGTCACAACTGATCCAAAAGAACAGTTTCGATTAAATGCATTTCTGCCCATAGTGGATCGTCTGAATGCAGAAATATCAACCAGATTCAATGAAAGAAACACTGAACTCTATTCTGAACTATCATGTCTTAACCCTTGCAATTATGAAAAACTGACTGATAGCAGTGCTTTCTCAATGCGATGTCTTGCTCAACTGTCAGATGTAGATGAGCAAGAATTGAAAGAGGAGCTCATCCATTTTGCACAATGCCACAGGTACCTTGGCGAGCCAGTAAGTTCCACAGTAGCAGATGACAGTGACAGTGATGAAGATCCAGATGATCCACCATTCTGTAAAGGAAACTGTTCTCGCTGCCTCGCATGTATTCTCATGTTACTAGTTGGCTACCGCTTCCACTGCAGAAGTTACAATGAACTGTATAGTTGCATCAAAGTTGCACTTACCCTCCCTTGCACAGTGGTATCTTGTGAACGGATCTTTTCAAAACTGAGATATGTTAAGAGCCGACTGAGATCTCTGCTTGGACAAGATCTGCTAGAGGCACTCCTGTTGTGCACGGTTGAAGTCGATATTCTGAAATCACTTGATAATGAGTGTGTATATAAAAAACTCTCAATATTGTCAACTGAACTAAAAACACTTCTCATATACCCATAGCTGATGTACGTATACGGTCATTACAGTGTACCCTTTAACTGTGTATTTCTTTGTTTGCGCAAACTGGATAGTTAGATCTTGTAACATGTTCACTTATGTTATTACATAACATATTACATTACTCAGGTTCCTGTTAGTTTTTTAAAGTTATTCATGGTTTCATTGGTTTGGAAGTCAATAGGATATATGGTCATATTTTTCCGATACTTTTAGCATCTCTTAACTCTAGGCCCTTTCCAGTCAATTGATGGCACGGCCCCTAAAGCACCCCCAGTCCGACTCTGGGCTGTTGTACTGAGCCATCTTTGGGTTCGCGGAAATCGGCTCTCTTTGTATGGAATTTACCGACTGCACCCTAGCCTATACATTTTATTTGTTCGGGAAAATATGCAGCGAAATTCCATTTGTTTGGTTTGCAGTATTACCGCAGCTTCAAGCCACACAACGGTTAGGCATATTTGACAACAATCCGCGATCGCACAACAGGGTTATTAGCACTGCGCCTCGCACGATAGTGATAGGTCCCTCCGATGACGTCATACAATATAGAGCGTTTCTATTTCGGTTTTTTCGAGTACAACATAGAATTGCAAAATACAACGTAAAACAGAGTAATATTTTTAAATAAAACATTTTATTATATTATTTATTGCACAATCGTGTATATTAAAGCCACTTTTGCTACCGTTGTGCTTGGTCTTTAATGGCTAGACTAGTGATTACATAACGCGAGGTGCTGCAGCAGTAATAGTTCTATTTACGTACCACGCCGGCCAAAATTGACGAAAGATCGTTAGGCTAAACCCACGTTGCCTTTAGTCAGTAAATTATCACACCAGTTTCTTGTTGTCCACAAATTGCAGAAGTTCTTACGAACTCGTATAAAAGAATGAACATTTGGCTTGATGGTGTATATAAAATACTTTATATACCAGGCAATATCATGTATGGTAATTTACACATACGAAGATTGAGGAATCAACACGGATCAAGCCTGGTTCCCGCGCAAATGCAGAGAATTGCAGGTAACATTTACCGTAGTCTGAAACCTTGCTGGCAACTCGCATGTACTTGATAATCCTTGACATCACTACTCCTGTGTCAAAGTATATTTAAACGTTGTGTATGGATTGGCATATCAGATGATAGATTCAAGCAGAAAGAAAATATCTTAAAAGAGTTCTATGGGACGAAAAAAGCAGTTATCCCGTTTGATAATTGGGGATTGGGCAAAGAATATTTTTATAAGAAAATAAGGAATTTGATATAGAAATCGAAGACAGTTTCATAGAGAAGCGGTAAAGAAATAAAATATGATGTATTGTCAAAAAACAGAAGATGAAGACGTGGGCGACAATCTGTTGACATATATATATATATAGTTTGGAACACAATAGGCCTACATAATAGCCTGCCAACAATATTTTAGGTAAAACAGTCCAATTTATTCTGATTTGGCCTGTGTAGATCCACACACCGTTATTGAAATTGCATGTAATAGGCTGCCTGATATAGCAATGACAAGGTTATTTGATTTAATGTAAACATTTGATAAGATGGCTAGAAGCTGCAATGAGCGTAAATCTAATGTTCCTGAATCGCATGGCACATTTGATAAATGGACAGACTAGATAACGATAGCGACTGTGAATGTGATTTCATGGATAAGGAAACAGTGGCTCTTGAGTTTACCTAAATCGTGCAAGGACTGCAAATTGTGTATATCCGGTAGTATTCAGATAGAATCTATTATGTGATGCGCGTACGTCTATCGGCATGGAAAACAAATGTCTCATATTGTCATAAGTCACACAAGTCCCGTGTGAACGAAGTTTCTCTACGTTAACTCTTACAACTCTGACGTCAAAATCTTAAATTTTCAAATTAGATTAAAAGATAAACTGGTGTTCATTTTTAAATAAGTTTGGTGGTAGATGGTGCTGTCGTAGATAGCAACATCGTCCACCAGTATTGGTTAAAAATGTACACCAGTTTCTTTGCTACTGACACAGTAAAAAGATAGCATATTGACATCAGAGTGGTAAGGGTCAAAGAATATTACAAATATACGGGGTAGCATGTTGGTCAAGCAAAATATTAGTATGGCTACCCAAAGATATAAAAACATTATCTGTACTTGATAATGACGAAATTATTGTTTAAGTCACAGAAAAATGGCTTTGTTGAGAAAGAATTTGGTATCATAAGGTAAGTGAAAAGCCCTATTAATCAAATTAGTCAATCCTGCCCTTTGGGGGAGGGCGGGGGGGGGGAAACAGTATGATTGTTCTATAAGAACTGTTGTCTTAAAGAATCACCGTCTTGGGGCCCCAGAAGACATTCCATATGGTAACTGATTCGCATAGAGAACTAATTTGTCTTAAACAACCAGCACCTTGCAGGCCCCCAGAAGACATTCGTTATGGCAACTGAATTGTATTCAGAGACCACCTTCTTTCTCAACTATGCAATGTTCTCCTCATTTGTCTAGTAGATTATGAGCATGAACATGAACTCTCCTCCGTCCCCCATCCCACCAACCCACCCCGAGGGTCGTGCTGAATCCCAGACCCACCCACAACCAGGAATGCTGCATCATAGATGCCAGGGCCGTTTTCCAGTACCAGTCCGCCCCTAACAATACTAACATTTAATTTTCTACTCTTTTTTTGTTATAAATACGGGTACTCATTAGCCAGAAGATGAAAATTAGAAATTCAAAAAAATATTAAAAATGTAAAATTCTAATTTGACCTCAGATTTCATCGGTGTTTCACGGAGAACGCCAAAGTATTCGCTTGAAATTTCCATCTTGATTCAGTAACGCAGAATATGCATGTTAGAAGTGATGCGTTGTGGCTATGTCAGTAGCTGATTTCTTTGAAGTATCCCTTTAATTTTTTGCGTGTTGCAAGCTTCGCGCTGAGTCTTTTGAAGTTGTGTGAACATCGCGGATTGTAGAACTTGTGGCGCCAGTATTTCGTCCGCTATGGCCTTTCCATTTTTAGCCCATCATTAGCTAAGCTAGTTAAATTAGTTTCAAAATATTCAACAGAATATTTATTAAATAGTAAAAGCAAACAATTTGTACAACGCATAGACCGTCTTCAAATATGCGTTCGTGACGTACTTATCGACGTCATTCATGACGTCATTCATTATGATGTCATTGTACGCATCGCTCAGTTCGTTATGACGTCATATGATGGGTCGGTACTCTGGAAAGGTGAATTGTCAAACTGCCTAACCATATTTAAGATTCTTTTAAAGGTACATTACCTGATAGATCTAAAAAAAATATATGTATGGAATTAAGTATATAAACTGATTCTAGTGGGTCGATACTAGTATTTTGTCTTCGATTTTCATAAATACTGGCACTCAATAGCCAAGAAGATAGGAATTAGAAATTTCTAAAGTATTAAAAATGTAAAAAGAAATATGACGGCAGATTTCACTACAGTTTCACAGAGAAGACCAGAGCAGGCACCTACGATTATTGTCGTGATTCTTTGACTCGGAGTACGTGCGCTATAAATGATATGTTGATGCTTTAAAATAATTCCTCACGCGAAGAAATTTCAGTGCGCACAGACGTTTACATAAAAATAGCAAATAATAACAAATATGGGTGACCAGTCCGGAATATCTGCATAGAAAACGGTATATCGTAACAATACACCGAGACCATTACATTACCAAAATAAAATAGAATTTTCCAAAATGTATTTATATCTACCAGGTGATGTCTCTTTAAATTCTTCTCAAAAGGAATGTTTCTTATTTAAAATAATTTCTCATACGAGGGAACTGTAGCGCGCACAAATATTTACAGGAAAATAGCAAATAATAACAAATATGGATGACCGGTCCGGATTTTCTGTATAAAAAATTGTATGTACTAGCAATACATCTAGATCTTTACATTACGAAAATTAAGTATTATTTTCCAAAATTTATTTATGTCTATCAGCGAATATCTGTTTAAAATGTCAGCTGCAATGCGCCAATATCGAATTTGCGCCGTTGACCAACGGCTCCGTGACAAATATCGAATTTGATATCGGCACGCCCGTTGGCTAACGGCGCAGGTGACAAATATCAAACATAATAAAAATATCATATGACACACGTTTCTGATTCCCTGTTCGTCGGCCTAAAGGTGTTTACTCAGGTGTTACACAATGTTGTATCGCAGTGGCGGTGGACGAAAGTTGCAGAAGTGGCTAGAGTTGTTAGAAATGAATATGACCTGTAATGGTTTCTAAAATTAAAATTGCTAAAATTGAAACTCGTGTCTGTAATTCAATTTCACAACTTAAAAATTATATTAATTTATATGGAATGAAATCATCATATGTTAAGATTGAGTTCGTTTCATTGTATCTAGGCATGTAATTTACGCCCCTAAAAGTATACAATGTTAACGATTTTATGTTCAAACATTCTGGTGTGAATATGCACCTTTCACAGAACTCTTTTAGTTGTGAATTTCAATTAGGGAGTTGTGTCTTTAATTCAATATCACGACTAAAATAATTATATTAATCTAACACAACTTAAGCCTCTAAATGGAAAGAATTTTAACAATTTTATTTTCAAGCATTTTGGCATGAATATGTAACTTTTAATAGTATATAACTTTGTCGGCTATTGTGTTATTTGATTTCATGGTTATACGGAATTGTGTTATTAAAGTATTCAAATTTGAAAGCTGCATATTCACAGCAAAATGCTTGAAAATAAAATTGTTTAAATTATAGATTTTTAGAGGCTTAATTGTGTGCCTAGATTTAATGAAACGAAATAAGTCTTAATATATGATGATTTCATTACATAGAAATTTTACATATAAGTTTAGCAATTTTATTTTCAAACATTCTGATGTGAATATGCACCTTTAAAAATTGTTCCGGTTTATTTATGTATTTATATATTTATTGCGTTCGCCAACAGTTAATAACGGTTCGGTTAAAAATTTGTGGACTTTGATACTGTTTCATATCGGCTGAAACATACCGAATTTGATATTGGTCCCTGTGCCATTAGCCAACGGCGCAAATTTGATATTGGCGCGTTACATCACCACATCTGACCGTGTAGGGTGTCGGAATTAGACGTTATCTCTGCTTGGACACTAGGGATTTCGATAATCAGATAGCAAATATTGTTATCAATATCTTATCTGAATGACTAATTATATTGTGATACGAATGCTGACTCAGAAGAAATTCCAGAATTAACAATCCGTGCCTTATAATCCAAGAAAGCTGGCTCAAGGGAGGTAAATCTGATATGTGCTGAATACAATCAGCAAGATTTCGACTATACTACGTTAGAAATACATCTTTAAATTACGCGATGGAATGCGTTAATTCAGTCAACATAGTTTTAAGTAGGTCTAAATACAATCTATAGATGTCACTCTATGTCAATTTAGAAATGTGGTAATATCTATTTGTAGCGCGAGACCTCATTTTTAACTTCAGACATGGAAGGGTAAGTATTGAAGCATAAGAAAGTTGAGTTTTTTAAATTGGAAAGTATTCCTATAGCTTGAAACACCAACAACTATTGCTGTTACATAATCAACAACGACAACAACAACAACGACAACGACACCGACACCACCACCACCACCACCACCACCACCAACAACAACAACAACAACAACGACGACGACGACGACGACGACAACAACAACGACAACGACAACACCACCACCGCCACCACCACCTCCACCACCAACAACAACAATAACGACAATGACAACGACAACGACAGCGACGACGACAATGGCAACAATAACAACAACAACAACAACAACAACAACAACAACGACGACGACGACGACGACGACGACGACGACGACAACAACAACGAAGACGACGACGACACCAACAACTAATGCTATTGCATCATCAACAACGACACCACCACCAACAACAACAACGACGACGACGACGACGACGACGACGACGACGACGACGACGACGACGACGACGACGAGGAACACGAGGATGCCAATGACAATGACTACAATTACGACGATTATGACGATGACTATGACGACTGCAACTACGACTAGGGCGAGGGCGACAAGAATGACAACTAGGACGATGACCACGACTAGGATGACGACGACTAGGATGTTGGCTAAGATGATGACTAGGACAATAACTAGGATGTTGACTAGGCGACGACTAGGACGACTAGGATCACTAGAACGATTACGACGATTAGGACTAGGACAACAACGACTACGACGACGACGATACCAACGACGGCAGTTGCGTTAGTGGCGGTGTTAGTTGTAATGATACTATTTGTGATGGTAATGATGAGAATAACGATGACGTCGATGATCTATTCGCTTATTTGAAGGTCTCTATTGAGATGTGTTTATTTCTGCGCATGCGTCATCTTGGTACATGGATACGCGTTTTACCGGGATCGCATCCCGAATGGTGACCGTGTCCCGGATCCCTGTCGTGTCAACTATGTATGGAAAGGTGTCGGACATATAAATTTAAATGGTGGAGGGTCAAGGAATCCTTTTGGCCTGGCATTTGCACGAAATGGATTTGTGAGTACTTTAAATACTATAATAACACAAATACAATATCTTTTAATTAATGAACCTTTCCATTTTTAGCTATGCCCCGCCCATCACTAGCTAAGCTCCACCCACACCTCGCCGTGTTGGGATTGATCGATCCCCAAATGCCCTCGCTATCAATTTCCCGAAAACTATACAGGGAAGCTGTTGAATATTTTGTAACTAATTTGACTGGGTGCTGTTGCTGCCTATGGCAGCAACAGCGCCCAGTCAAATTAGTTTCAAAATATTCAACAGAATATTTATTAAATAGTAAAAGTAAACAATTTGTACAACAACGCATAGACCGTCTTCAAATATGCGTTCGTGACGTACTTATCGACGTCATTCACGACGTTATTCATTATGATGTCATTGTACACATCACGCAGTTCATTATGACGTCATATGATGGGTGAGTACTCTGGAAAGGTGAATTAACCCCTCTTGTGTCAACTGCGCTTCAAAGTGCTCAAAAGGCTACCTCTATCAATTAACCTTTCAATGGTTAGAATTTTTTTTTCTCAGGAAATATCCGTGTGAGGCGAAAAGATTACTATTCTTTAAAATAAATTTGCCACTGGATTTTATTTTTAAAAATTGTGGTGTACTGCAAATGGATATTTCCCATGGCCAATGTACTATTATCCGGTTTGCCTATTATTATTTTCTGGGATAAAGGACATGAAAATCCCCCATTTTAACCTTAGTCATCGGCAGTGTTCATTTGCAGGCCATTATAAGACTATTTTTGACAATCTATCACTGGAATGATGGCTCGGTAACCGAGCCAGTCATTCCAGCGGTAAGTTTTCGAAGATAGTCTTATCTTGGTCTGCAAATTGCCATTCCTCCAGACTACAGTATTAAAGATATATCATTAAAGTGTTTAAGTTGAGACAAGAGGGTGTTATAATGGACCAACAGCAAAACTATTTTGAAAATTTACATAAACATAGAAATGCAATGTAATCAATGTTTATCGTCCAGAAAGTAATAGAATAATCTCTTCAGCTATGCCCCGCCCCTTTCTAGCTATGCTTCGCCCACTTTTTTCCACGTTTGGAATCGATTTTAAACTTGGAGATATAAATTTCCAGAATCTAAATTTCAAACTAATTTGGCCGAAGGCAGGTTACTGCCTATGGCAGCGGCAGCATTTCCCAATGAGATTAGTTTCAAAATAGTTAACATAATGTTTGTTAAATTACAGATTCCTCAAAGACATACAATTCTTAAAATTTTGTGACGGACTTTTCGATTTTCATTCATACTAGTAGAGGGTGGGTGTGGGGCCAAGGGTGCCAAATTTTGAAGGGGTCTACACAGCGAGACACAAAAGGTTTGAGAATGCTTTTTGGTTAATTTTGGGCTGCTGATTACGAATTTCTTATGAGTACGTTCATAAATGTGGTGGAAAGTGCTTAGATTGGCATTAATAGGCATCCCTTAGGTTTTAATATGTAAATTTGGAAATTTAACATTTTATGCCAAGCCAGGTAAACATATGCTGGTTGTGATGTTTGGATTGGCAATTTATTTTTCATTTACTTACAAAACTTCATACATAGATTATTAATCGGAAAATAACCATTAAAGGTCCATTGACACATTCTCAACAATTAGATGGGCATTCCCTCATTCAGAACTCACAACCTTGCACACTAAACACATTTGTTGGTGCTTTCAATTTGAAAGCAGAGCAACCATGAGCAAATTTATGTTTGCTAGATATTGAACTGTGTTGGCCCAATACATTCAAATACCAATAATTAAAGCGGCATTTTACCCGCAATGATTTTATATACTCAACCATAATTAGTACCACGATAATCGTCCGGTTTATAATCATTGAGCAATTAGTATCACACGTTCATCGCAGTTCATACTTGAACCCCTTATTAATAAATGAGTTTTAAAGATCAGTAAGTCACTGTGCATAGAATTACATATATAGGCCACGAGTTTGACCCGTTGGAACTACATGGGCACCATATCAACGATGAACCAGCGCTAGCCAATTAAGCTCAGTTCCTTCAATCATCAGGAAAATCCTCGGTATTCAATGCTAAGCTACACCTTGTCGGCTTCCCTCCACAAGAACATTGTATGGCACAGCTACCAATATTGTCTCTACAACTACAACCCCTTATACACTTTCCTGGGCAACGGCAATATGCTGATTGCTGATGCTGCAAGATCCATAGGTGACGAGGGCTCAGTCATGAGAACAGGCACTACAACATCATTTTCACGTTTCCAGCCAGATTCATATATGTTTGGCAAAGGTGGGTTTGCTTCGTCGGCTCTTACCCAAAACGTCTGTCTGCAATAACACTCTCAAGATATGCTGTCTGTATGCATCATATGTAGGTGACAACGGCATAGGTCCACAGTGCGACCATAGAGATTTGCTCGAATCTGGTTTGCAGACGAATAATCACCTGGTTGCATTTCCTTGGCTACTTTCATGGCTTGTGCTATAACCTCTTCTGATATTTCATTCTTAATGTCCAGACACAGTGAGGGTATTTTCTGTTTCAGAAATCTCCTACATTTAGACAAAACTGTCTTTTTCCCTTTACCATAAATGAAGCTTGTTTTGTCACACCCACTCATTGAAGGCAGTAGGCGAAGCATTGTGGTGTCAGCCTGTCCCAGCGCCCCGGACACAGTGTGGATCTGGATATAATGCTCATTCATCTCTATGTACCGCTCTTCTAATCCTAAATCGGCAAGATTTCTGAAGAAAAATGTGTTGATGATAACAATATCCGTGTCATTAGCTTTGGTTATTATTCGCTTTGCTCCCTTTTGGGCAGCATACATTGCATGAAGTAGCACTCTTGTGTCTCCTTCTTCATGGGTGCTGCTCAATTCAGGAATTTCAACAGCGAAGTTAATTGACAAAGAAATGGACTTAAATCGATCGGCAAAACCACCGGCGAGATACAACGTTACTTGATTTGGTATCAACGAAGCATCATGCTCTTCCCAGATCTCAAATAACACTCTAAGAAGTTCTTGTTTACTCTGTTTGTTTGAGAGTATAGCTGACCAGTCGTTGATTGTCTTGAACAATGCAGACTGTTGGTTGGATCCCCTACTATAACAACCGCTGGAGTCTTTCAAACTTACGCCTGTATCTCCAATTCCATCATATCTATCTATGCCTGCAAACTTCTTGACACATCTGATGAAACACATCAGGTCAACAATATACACAGTTGAAGCCGAAAGCTCACCAGCATCGCCCTCGTCTGCATGAGGTAAATCTGTAGGCCAATCATCAACTTGAAGCTCTTGCTGAAAACACTTCGAGAAGAGATTACTTTGTTCCTGATTGCAACAGAAAATCTCCCGAACCAGAGACTTTTGCTAACGCAGGAGAGTATGGAAGAAGTTCGTGTTTAACTAGGTGCATTATCTGCTCTTCTGATCCTTCCCGTATGGACAGCATAGCCCTTTGTAGCATTGTCAATTTGGTGTAAGTTTATCCTTGGCACCGCTAACGGTTGACGTGTTTTTCTTTTGCTGTTTTGAAATTGTTGCAAATGTCTGAATTTTTACAATAACCATCTTCTTTGCTCCCTTGTGAGATACGTCTCAATAGTGTTCATGCCTATTGTGTGTGCGTTTAAAAGTTGCTCTCTGACATCATTGGAAGCAACTGCTCCAGATACTGTATTCATCAGATCGTTATCGTTGTACCTGAATGGATTGATAAACTCTTCAACTACATCTACCATATTGCATCTATCTTTAATTTGCCTATCTACTACGCATGTGTTTTCTTCATGATGCGTGTATGTTGCATCTTCAGAGTCCTTGTCTAGCATCTCTCTGGCAATAGTACATAGAAGGCTAGAGTGAGGATCCCCTTCCCGTGTGCCTCTGGGCGAACTACATTGCCTAATATTCCAGCCGTACCTCGTCTCCCCTTGGCCCTTTGCGTTTGGACCACATTCAAGGGCCATATCTGTCCAAATACTTGTGAATAGCCCATCTCCTTGATTAACCATAAAATGTCCATCCTTGAAAGCGGCAGAAATTGGTACCGGTAGACTACGTATATCATTCAAATAGTTTACAACTTAAGTAGCATACTTATGGTGACCGGCACTTGCCATGAGTAGAAGCATACGTGCGGTTGCAATAAGGTGTTCATCCCAGCTACCATCTCATTCTGCATGAAGAAACTGTAATGCTAACCCCACCATTTCAATATCCATGGACCATAATTTATGGATTGGAATTTCTCTCCTAGATTCATTAAACTCAATCATTGTACATTTTGCTTCCATAAGCCGCTTGCCAATGTCATTTATGAGCTGCCTCGAGAGAATGCCATCCTGTATAATCTAGTTCAAGTTGGCGATTGCGGTTACGTCTTTATCTTTTTCACTGCACCACTCCTCAAATGCCTCCCACCAGCTAATAAGCATTTCTTCATAGACAGCTGTGTGTGAATTCATCGCCTCATAATAGCCAGATCCATCAATCACCTTATTGGCAGTACCTGGAAGAAGAATTTTTGCCTTCACAAATATGTTTCTCAAACCAGTATCCTTCATTAAGCAACCTATGGTACCAAGGAAGTTCATTTCCATATGAAAGCCTCCAAGTCGAAGGATGAGATCTTCATATTCATCTGAGTGTTCGTGTCGGAGTCCGTAGCTAATTTCATACACTGCAAGATCTTGTGTTACTATTGTGTACTCATGACCAAGCTTTCTACTAGTCTTTATGTATATTTGCAAGGCTTCATTCACCACAGTTTCCGATGTTGGCGAAAATTGGAAGAAAGGTAGATAACCACCCTGTGTTCGGGGAGCAAAGTGATCTGATATCCCGACACAGAATGCCTTGTATCTTGGAATCACTGGTTTCGATTGAACATCAAGGTAAATGAGTTTTGTTGGGCATAAGCGCGCCAACATCCAACACATATCCAAGTTAGCAATATCACTTGGTGAACATTCTAACAGTTTCCCGGTATCCATAGGTTCCGCACGTGGCCTTAGCTTTCTTTGGACACGCTTCACAGACTTCAACTTCATATCTGGTCTCATTAAAATCTTCTTTAGCGCTTTGCTTCTATCACCTCTTTGTGGGATAGCTTCAAATTTGCCACCTCTTGTATCACTTCCTGACTGGTTACATATAGTGAAGCATGGTACAGCGGACGGGAGAGGTTCAGCACACGCAGAAAGCCACACACAAGAGCACACAACTGACCACACGATTTTTAAACATACATATACCACCTGCGCACCAAGACATGGAATATACACAGCACACTCCAGGACAGAAATGGATATGAACACACGCCCATAAATGAGAACACAGAGGACCCCAGGCACGCGCGCACAGGACTGTCACGTCACATGCATGAATAAATGAACAAGCCACGCCCACAGATAAACACACAAGTGAACTAACATACATCGACAGTGACACACACCGCCATTGACTTACACACACTACCACGGATTACATACACCCTAGGCTTGTACGAAAGAGGATTATCGAATATATTGTTGCCATGCTTTTAATGCCCACACTAAATCGATAAATATGTACTGTGCATACTATATGTGTTGTCACGGATCAGGTGAAACTGTTTGTCACCAAGGTTTGTGACTATGGACTGACGTCACATGTTTCTAATAGAACATGGGACGGCAGGCAGTTGGAGTTTGTCGCTTTTAGAACAGTTTTCTAAAAAAATCAGGTATTGAATCTTTAATGCCAAATTTCGACACTTTCCACCACATTTTATGAACGTACACATAACAGATTCGGATTCAACACACTCGAATTAAACAAAATCGCGTCATACACATTTTGTGGCTCGCTGTGTAAACTTAAGTCGGGTTTTTTTAGCTTTTTCATAGCTGCCCCCCCCCAACCACCGTCCCCCTCCCACCACAACCACCCACCCACCCACCCCCATCCTCCCCACACACACCCCGCCCCCAACTATACGTCAGTGTGATTGAGCGTCATTTGAATCGTACTATACGGATGAGTCACAAGTTGTCACCAACCTAGTTACGACTCGCTCCGAATACTATATTCAGATTCAGATTATAATAATGACGAATATGTGCAGTTTATAAGAACTTATACCATAATGAATATAAGATTTAAATGGAAATTAATAAAATAATTAAGATCAGATTTGGAATTGTGTTCATATATGCGTGTGTATATGCGTCTACTTTTAAAGCGTCTTTGTGTTTTTACATGATTTTAGTAGTTAAGTGGTGTGTAGCATTGTTGTGATCCGCGCGTGAATATATGTAGATGTGCACCTGTTTGCGTGTTTAAAACAATAAGGTACTTGTGATAATATCTACTAAGTATTCCCGTGTGTTATGCATTTGTGCGTGTCTGCCCTCGTTCGTTCGTGCTAGCGTCCTTGCGTGCGTGTGTGAGTATTAGTCAAATTGTTTTCAAAATATCCAATAGGATGGTTATCAGATTATGAAGACGCACTGGTTCATGGTGATACTGAGCTGATGATCAGTGCCCAGAGCCGAACTTGGGAATCAGCGGGTCATGTGCAAAATTTCTGAAATTCTTACCTAGGGCCTTCGTAACTGCTGTTAGGATCGCGAGAAAGCTATAGGGGTCAACTTTTCAGTCGTAATACACTACTAATGCTGCAGAGGCCCCCGAGGTCCGGGGGAGGTAGGGTGTGGCCACAGCAGTCTTATGCAGCACAGCTCGGAAATAATTTAACATTCTCCTTTTCTCTCTCTCTCTCTCTCTCTCTCTCTCTCTCTCTCTCCCTCCCTCCCTCCCTCTCTCTCTCTCTCTCTCTCTCTCTCTCGCTCTCTCTCTCTCTCTCGCTCTCTCGCTCTCTCTCTCTCATTTCATAGTCTAAGTCATGTTAAACAATTTATTTCATTAATGACTCCGCATTTACTCTTCCACAGCAATGGAATGCGACACTATGTAATGCGGACTCGGATCAGGATGGAAGAACAAATGGACAGGAGCTTGGTGACCCGGGTTGTACATGGCAACCAGGGCACGCTGCCTCTGTGCAATTCGGCCTTACACATCCAGGCACCTAGGCCCACCTCGTTAGTCTGGTATTGGAAAATAACAATACCACCGGCAATAGTAAACAGATTGTCTAGAGATTGTATAAGCACGCCAACATTTTTTCTCAGAGTTTATTTACGGCTTCTTGTTGCATCGAGATGAATATCTGGAAGCTTGACTTACCGAAAAAAATTGAGCGGGCGGCTGGCGGTGGGCGGGCGGGCGAGAGGACGGACGGACGGATGGCAAGCTGGGCGGATGGCAGGACGGCTAGACAGCTGGAAGGACGTACAGCCGGACGGACGGACGGATGGGTGGATGGACAGATGGATGAACAGACTAGCGGGTGGCTTGACTGGAGGGGATGCGGGCGGGCTGGCAGGTGTGTATTGGTGTATGGGTGGGTGTGGGTGGGCGGGTAATTTTAATTATACCACTTGATGACCTTTTTAATAAATGAACTATTATATTATGCGTATTTTGAAATACTATGGCATATTGACAAACAAAAGTTAAACTCGTCAATAAAATCATAGTGTCCCTTGATATAAGTCGATTATCCTATAAAATGGCTGTGGGACAACACAATGGTCATTATTTAACCCTTTAACTCTCATATCAGCCAAAAACGGTTTCTGCAGTGCTCTTGAGAAATGTCCATTTGCAGAACAGGAGATGAGTATTTTTTGCAAATTTACAACTGGAATGACTGTCTGCAAATGGACATTTTCTATGAGAACATTTAAATTTTCTTGAACAAAGTTAAGTGTTAACGGGTTAAGAGGGGTGGTCTTTTTTGTGCCGTCTACTAATCTTATATAATAATATATAAGTCATGTAATTATTAGAAACCGTTTAAATCATTACCTCTGTTTATATTACACAGGCATCTGTGAGCCACTGAACGACACCCGATGTCAGCGCCTGAACGACTGGCATTCGTGCGTTAACCACGAATTTACATGCGATGCCATTCATCAGCCAGGTCAGCTATGTCACATGAAAAATAGAGGGCTTCACTTTTAGCCATGCCCCGCGCATTTCTAGCTAAGCTCTGCCCATTTTTTACGCGTCTTGTAATCGATTTGAAATTTAAAACTTGAAATCCCAATGTCTGAATTTCACGATAGGTATACAGGTAGGCCTAAGCTTTTGTACATTTTGAAGCTAACTTGTCTGGGAGTTGTTGCTGCCTATGGCATCAGCATCTCCCAGTCAAATTAGTTTACAAAATACTCAACTAAATGTGTATTAAATTCTAAATTCATCAAAGAAACACCATTCGTAAACTTTTGTGACGGACTGTTCGATGTTCGGGGGGGGGGGGGGGTGAGGAAAAACGTGTGCGTGCGTGCGTGCGTGCGTGCGTGCGTGCTTGCGTGCGTGCGTGCGTGCGTGCGTGCGTGCGTGCGTGCGTGCGTGCGTGCGTGCGTGCGTGAGTGCGTGCGTGCGTGCGTGTGTGTGTATGTGTGCATGCCTGTGTGTCTGTGCGTGTGTTCATACACAAGGCTGAGGAAAGTATGGAATTATTTGAAAAATCCATATTCAACACCCGAAAAGAATGAAAAATCCAAACTTTTCTGTTAAATATTTGGAAAAAGTGTGCGTGCGTGCGTGCGTGCGTGCGTGCGTGCGTGCGTGCGTGAGTGCGTGCGTGCGTGCGTGTGTGTGTATGTGTGCATGCCTGTGTGTCTGTGCGTGTGTTCATACACAAGGCTGAGGAAAGTATGGAATTATTTGAAAAATCCATATTCAACACCCGAAAAGAATGAAAAATCCAAACTTTTCTGTTAAATATTTGGAAAAAGTGTGCGTGCGTGCGTGCGTGCGTGCGTGGGTGCGTGCATGCACGTGCGTGTGTGTATGCCTGCCTGTGTGGCTGTACGTGTGTTCACGTGCGTGTACTCTTTACGCGCGTGTTCACGATCCTGTACGTATACGTGAGAGTACACGGGCGTGCGTGTTTCGATCATGTAATAATCACCTGTCTGACAATCTTTTACTAATTTAGTAATTACTTACTAGGTGTGCACAATAAGACGTTTCGCTTCACTCCCACAAGGGTGCCGCCTGTCGAGACTAGTTACTATTGCATGTCGTTTGACCTGGACCTGTCGGATGGAGAGTATCATATGATCGCGACCAAGCCCTTCATTGATAATGAGAATGTTGTCCACCACATCGCGTTATTTGGCTGTAATCAAGGTAAACATTGCTAGTTCTGAGAATGTACCACCTGTGTTTTTATTGTGATGACACTATTTATAAGGATTCGACCGGATGTTCACATTAATCATGTGGATGTTCTTCTTCTTCTTCTTTTCGATCGCTGGTATCACACTTGGAGAGTCGTTCTCAAGATGAAATCTGTGGTTTTCTGCAGTTTTTCCACAGGCCCGTACAGCTGTTCAAGAAAAGAGGTTGACAAAGGCCAGATCTCTTCTCTCAGCAGCTGATACGTACCGCAACATTGAAGTATGTGCTCTGTGGTCTGTTCTGCTTCTCCACAAGGACAAGCGGGCGATGTCGTAAGGTGGAACCGCCTGTACATGTGTTGGTTTAGTCTGTTATGTCCAGTTCTGAGACGAAAAATGGTCACTTGCTCTGGCCTCGCGAGATGATGGTAGGCATCTTCTGATTGAGGTGTTCTATAGAGTGACTTGATGATAGTCTTCATCTCTGTATGCGTAACCATGTTTTCTGTCTGATTCTCTTCTGCATGTGGATGTTCACAAGAAGTATTTGTTGGGAGTGTGTTAATTTGTGTTGATGATGATGATTATGACGACGATGACGGCGGCGGAGGTGATAAGGTAAAGGAGGAGGAGGAGGAGGAAGTGGAGGACGTGGAGGAGGAGGATGAGGAGGAGGATGAGGATGAGGAGGAGGAGGAGGAGGAGGAACAGGAGGAGGGGGGGGGGAGGAGGAGGAGGAGGAACAGGAGGAGGAGGAGGACTACGACGACGACGGCGGCGGCGACGCTGTGTTCTGCGGCTGCCATAGATTAAAGACTTCCTGCCGCTGTAATCATTCCTCCTCCTTCTGCTTCCTCTTCTTCTTCTTTGGCCACTGTTTCCAGTCCAGCTTCTTTTAGATCGTTACGTAGCAAACTTAGCAGCTTTGTGTAGTCGCAGCTGACTAGTCGTAGATCGTTACGTAGCAAACTTAGCAGGTTTGTGTAGTCGCAGCTGACTAGTCGTAGATCGTTACGTAGCAAACTTAGCAGGTTTGTGTAGTCGCAGCTGACTAGTCGTAGATCGTTACGTAGCAAACTTAGCAGGTTTGTGTAGTCGCAGCTGACTAGTCGTAGATCGTTACGTAGCAAACTTAGCAGCTTTGTGTAGTCGCAGCTGACTAGTCGTAGGATCGTTACGTAGCAAACTTAGCAGCTTTGTGTAGTCGCAGCTGACTAGTCGTAGGATCGTTACGTAGCAAACTTAGCAGCTTTGTGTAGTCGCAGCTGACTAGTCGTAGGATCGTTACGTAGCAAACTTAGCAGCTTTGTGTAGTCGCAGCTGACTAGTCGTAGGATCGTTACGTAGCAAACTTAGCAGGTTTGTGTAGTCGCAGCTGACTAGTCGTAGATCGTTACGTAGCAAACTTAGCAGGTTTGTGTAGTCGCAGCTGACTAGTCGTAGGATCGTTACGTAGCAAACTTAGCAGCTTTGTGTAGTCGCAGCTGACTAGTCGTAGGATCGTTACGTAGCAAACTTAGCAGCTTTGTGTAGTCGCAGCTGACTAGTCGTAGGATCGTTACGTAGCAAACTTAGCAGGTTTGTGTAGTCGCAGCTGACTAGTCGTAGATCGTTACGTAGCAAACGTAGCAGGTTAGTGTAGTCGCAGCTGACTAGTCGTAGGATCGTTACGTAGCAAACTTAGCAGCTTTGTGTAGTCGCAGCTGACTAGTCGTAGGATCGTTACGTAGCAAACTTAGCAGGTTTGTGTAGTCGCAGCTGACTAGTCGTATGATCGTTACGTAGCAAACTTAGCAGCTTTGTGTAGTCGCAGCTGACTAGTCGTAGGATCGTTACGTAGCAAACTTAGCAGCTTTGTGTAGTCGCAGCTGACTAGTCGTAGGATCGTTACGTAGCAAACTTAGCAGGTTTGTGTAGTCGCAGCTGACTAGTCGTAGATCGTTACGTAGCAAACTTAGCAGGTTAGTGTAGTCGCAGCTGACTAGTCGTAGGATCGTTACGTAGCAAACTTAGCAGCTTTGTGTAGTCGCAGCTGACTAGTCGTAGGATCGTTACGTAGCAAACTTAGCAGCTTTGTGTAGTCGCAGCTGACTAGTCGTAGGATCGTTACGTAGCAAACTTAGCAGCTTTGTGTAGTCGCAGCTGACTAGTCGTAGGATCGTTACGTAGCAAACTTAGCACGTTTGTGTAGTCGCAGCTGACTAGTCGTAGGATCGTTACGTAGCAAACTTAGCAGGTTTGTGTAGTCGCAGCTGACTAGTCGTAGGATCGTTGATCGGTTGATGGGGTCAAATGCCCATTGCATGTTGATGCCCATCCTGTGAAAGGCCGATGTGCTTCAACATGACTACTGGTATTCGCATTCGCTGCTCACATACAATGTCTAAGAAGTTACGTCCTCGTTTACAGCTGCTATAGTAGGCTCCATTATAACGGTCAATCATCGTTAGGATACGGCACAGTGTCATATTGGACACGGTCATCCGTATGCTATTGAGGAGCGCTATAGACTGCCAGTTTGCTGGAGGTCCAGGAGGCGTCGTGGGTCTAGATCACGCGATACGATGCTTTTGTATAACTTAACCCATCTTATGTGAACTTAAGCAATTTAATGGTGAAACATACCTCGCCATCCTCTTCCATCCGGAATGTCCATTTGCAGGACATAAGAATACTATTTTTTTAATTTTACCACTGGAATGACTGGCTAGGTTACCGAGCCAGTCATTCCAGTGAAAAATTTTCAGAAAATAGTCCTCTTGGCCTGCAAATGGATACTGACGATGCACACAATCTGAAATTTTCTTAACCTTTTAATGGTCAAGCTGTCGAAAACAATCTCCATTTGCAGGAAAACACAAAGATTTTTTTCTGTAAATTCCATTGCTCAATTCCCTTCGCCTGCAAATGCATTCATTGAGCAAGAATTTGATTTCTTTACAAATCTTGGCAATTAAATGGTTAATTAATATAATATAAATCGCATTTTGAGCGCTTTGAGGCGCGGTTGACACAAGAGAGGTTAAAATATATTATTTGCATATTTTGGATCATCGATAACAGCTTATTCAGTCGCCGTCATATTAATGAAATTCAAGAGAAATGTTTGCGTTTGATAAACTAGAGCTTGAATCTGAGCTGATGTCCCGCTTCGTGTCTGTATTAGACGCCGGGTTCCTCTATTCTGAAAACACGGATAACCTAAACACGTGGTTTACGAAATTTAACAGTAATGGAGTTCGGGAAAATTGGTCACATTCTTTTTAATTCATAAAATATGGTAGAAAATCTTTACCCCTGACGTTTTAATTGAAATCTAATTCTCGTTTTAAAGAGTTCATTCTTGCTGCTGTCGGGTCAAGATATACGTCCATTTCTGAAATGCCTTCTTATCCTCAATTGGTTCTATTGATGAATGCAGGGGCATTGGATCACCTAACAATGGGTGCAATGGCTTATCATCTGGATCCGTGAACTGGTTTCTAAACAATTCTCTGATCGCATCTGTTTTTCGGTCCCGATACCATTGCCTTCAGTGTTGTGCACGGAAAACGATAGTGGTGGACTAGCAACTCTCAGAACCCCGACAGCATTGAACATCTGACGACAATCATCTGTGGCTGTGTGGTCATCTGCCAAAGATTTGCTTGTAGGATGATGAGTTCTTTCCGTCGTTCATTAATCTGGCGAAATAACACATTGCGTTCTTGTAGTAGGTTTGTGCGGTCTTTGCTCTGATCGCTTTGCTCGATGAAAAGCGGTATTGCCAGCTTCACAACTAGTGGCTTTGCAGTATGCAGTATCATCCCGCTGTGTTGCTTTTCTCAAGACAAGCTAATTTGCATTGCGAATTGCATGGTAGCATGGTTTGCGATGAATGGCTTTTAAATAATTTCTTTCGACATCAAAACTGTGGTTATTTGCACTTTTCTTAGAAAGATTTCTCTCAATGGAAAAGAAAAATGTTGTAGTCAGCCTCTAACTGTCCATAGACGCCATCTTGGACGCGTCTATTTAATTAGACACTATATTTGTGGAATCTAATCATTATGCCATCACTGTGTCGTGTATGTACACATACATACTCACGACAGCATATCCGAATCTCTACACTGTCTGAGACTTTTGGCAATAAAGCGCTTGGTTCCGATCGTTTGCCTATGAGCATCATCATCGTCGTTATTATGGTTGTTGATGACGATTAGCTTGTGCGCTTAGCTATACGTTTGGCTGAGGTTATATTTTAGGAGTGGGTCGCAATATTGTGAGTAAATTGGTCCTATCCATACATATATCAACGGATCTTGTCTTGTGACGGTGGAAAAATCCAGTTTGAGCTATGCCCCACCAATGGACCTTTCCATTTTTAGATATGCCCCGCCCATCTCTAGCTCAGCTCCACCCACACCTCGCTCGTGTTCGGGATCGATCAATTTCTGAACTCCCTACGGGTAAACTGTTGAATGTTTTGAAACTAATTTGATTGGGCGCTGTTGCTGCCTATGGCATATGGCCTATGGCAGCAACAGCGCCCAGTAAAATTAGTTTCAAAATATTCAACAGCATGTTTATTAAATAGCAAAGAATTACAAAGACATACAATTCATATAACGTGTCGGACTATTTGAAATTTGATGACGGTCTATATGGACCCCTTTGTAACGTAATAATTGTGGCGTCATCATGCACGCCCTGAGCTGATTATGACGTCATACGAGGTCAGATGATGGATGGATACTCTGGAAAGGTGAGTTTCTAACTAAGATCCACCAACGCTTTGTCCGTGTTGGGGTCGATCGATATCTGCACAATCGCAATCTCAATCACCATAAAACTATGCATGTAAGCTGTTGGGTATTTTGATGGCAGCAACAACGTCCAGTCAAATTAGTTTCAAAATAGTCAACAAAATGTTTGTTTGTTAAATAGTACAGCCACACAATTCGTACAACAACGCTTAGTCTGTCATCAATTAAACGGCCATGCCGTCATTGATTATAACGTCAGCTTACGCGTCATGTAGTTGATTATGACGTCATATGAATACTGGGTAAGCTGGGATGGTCTAAATTGTTACTTTGTTAGGTGAAAGGTCACGGTCATCGTAACATTGCTACAAAGCTCTGTTTTGATTGTGTCAACTATTAGCTCTACATATTGGCTTATATCCCAGGATTAGATTAGCCTATAGAAAGTAGCCTCATGGCGTATGTATATGTTTAGCTATGCCGAGAACATGCAGCGCGTGCATACGTAGATGTGTATGTGCGTGCGTGCATGAGTGCATTGCGCGGACTCGTGTGTCTGGCGGGATAATTGAAGTTATGGACCTACCACACGGATTTTCAACAGACTGGTGTGAGACATTACCTTTTTTGTCCGGAATTAGTCTCTCGATTTTGAGGTCAAAAGATCAAAAATCGAGGTTATGGAAATGGTCAGGGGGTAAGACTTGAAATAATTTCAAGTACGTGTTGCTATTTGTGTACACAGGTCGAGCAGACAGCTCTCCCCGGTCATGCCCTATGGGCGGCGCTCTCGGCGGTTGCTTCGCAATAATAGGAGTATGGACTCTTGGTCTAATGGGTGAATGCCACGATGGCAAAATTGGTTTCAAAACTGGAAGAGGCGGTTACACACGTATAGCATTTCAGGTAAGATTCTTCACGCAATATGGGTTGCATAACATGGGTCGTGTCGAGGCTAAGGTAACACGTCTCGTCAAAGGAAACCTTGCTCGAATATTAGCTTGATCCACACACAATATGGATGGGATCCTAGTGATTTTCTAAAGGTCATAACAAATAAACACTAACTATTTGAAACTAAAATGCGAAGCACCTAAATTCATTTACCATTTAATAATTATTATTTTGAAACTAATTTAACTGGGAGCTGTTGCTCCCTACGGCAGCAACAGCATAGGCAGCAACAGCTTCCTGTCAAATTAGTTTCAAAGTATTCAACACGTGTACAGCTATCTTGAAATTGAGAATCTGAAAATTAGGTATTCAAAAGCTATTTAAGAATTAAAATTTTAAATAATGTTTAGCGATTGTGAAATTATTTTATATTATTATTTCTTTATTAATAAAACTGCGAGAAATGGTTCATCAGTTGGTCCAGGGGTGCATATGACAATGGAAACCTGGCATCACCCAATTAAATATCTCCTAAGCTTGAAACCACGCCACCGTCCTAATAGACAGAATAGTTTCGCTTTGATATTGCTGAGCGCATCTACATCAGGGTATACTGTTATTTAGCTGCTTACTACAAGACAGCCTCAGAAGTCAAAGAGGGTCACTGAGGTCACAGAGGTCACTGAACGCGAGACACACCATGAACAGACTGGAAAGCTTAAAGGGATGCTAATCTCATCTCAAAAGTTGTATTGTAATGATAGATTATGTTTTACGGGTACCATATCCTTCATTTCCTGTCACATTCCCATATCAGGAACACAATTATCTGCTTTGTAACATCGCGTTAGTGTAGAACAGTGATCTCCAACATTTTGTCTCCTCAAACGATAGTGTATGATGTCATGGGAATGCCAATGCAACACACTCGTTATTATGTAATGATCATCTTGTTGAATAGTTTGAAACTAATTTGACTGGAAGTTGTTGCTACATATGGCAGCAACAACTTCTAGACAAATTAGTTTCAACATTTCTAACTGTTTACCTGTATGATTGCTTTTATACCACATTGCCAAACTACAGAGCTTATTTTTTCTGAAAGCTTGAAAAGTAAATCATGATAGACTGTAGAAATGTATCAACATTTAGCCATAATAGCCTGAATATCTTTCGTTGTCGGCCGAAGAGAAAGCACAAATGTCAGGGATGGGATATAGGATGCAAATCATATCACCTGAATGGTTCGCATAAGATAAGTTGATGGATTTTTTAATAGTGGTTTAGAGAGGTAGAAGGCTTTCTACGGCGGTTATGGATATGGACCATTCTTACAAGACCGCGAATCTACATAGACAGGAGACAATTGACATTGTCCGCCTCAGTGCTGCTGAAATGATTTTTGACATAGATTGGGAGAGACATAGTCTGTTTACAGGAATTGTGAAGATGGAATAGAGAGTCAAGTGGAATGTATACTCTACAAGCCATTCAATAGCAAGATGGGCAGGAACCAGCTCATGGGGATCCAAAGCAAAATGTACTGAAGGCAGATTCCCATATCTACTCCAAATACGTCATGGCATGACCGACTAGAAGGTATAATGCCATGCTGCATTGAATGACAGTAAAAAGCATCACAACTGCCAGAAGTCTCAGCTTGCTGGTAATTTTTTTATTTAATTTACAATGCCATGCTACGATCTAGAGGGTGGTTCCATAAACTTAACTGATAGTTCCACGTTTATCGACCAATCATATGATGGCGTGATCAACTACGTGACATGTAAGATAGCGGGATGCTCAATGACGGCATGAATGGCGTAGATAAGTTCGTCACAAACGTGTAATTGAAGACAGACTAAGTGTTGGTGTACGAATTGTATGCCTTTACTATTAAATAAACATGGTGTTGAACATTGTTACACTAATTTGATTGGGCGCTGCTGCTGCCATAGGCAGCAACCGCACCCAGTCAAATTAATTTCGAAATTTTCAACAAATTACCTGTATAGTTTTCTGGAAATTGATAGTCAGGGAGATCAGGGATCAATCAATCTCAAAACGGGCTAATTTTGGGTGGATCTTAGCTAGAGATGGGCGGGTCGTAGCTAAAATTTGATTCCTCCATTGATAGTTCCACGTATGTAAACACTCTCCCACCCCGAAACACAGAGACACATTGAGGAAAATGCATGAATGACATACCTCCCACAGTACAAGCATACCTTTCAAATACAAGAGAACATACATTAAGATTGATATTTATGGCCATCAAGTCGGATGGCCCAACCAAGATCAAAGCAAGGACGGGGGGAGATAGTGCAGTGTGACCGGTACAGATTTTAAACCTACCCAAACACTGGATGAGCTTCTTCAAAGATCACGATAACAAAACCTAGCTCTTCACCTTTCTGACTGACAATATTGTAAAGATATGTACACCAAATACCATGATTGTGGCAATACAAGGACGAATGTACAGTCTGAAACCAAACGGTTACCCTGATCCCTCTTACCATAATGAAGCGGACATGCGAACACGCAGATCCGCATGGAGCAAGGTTCTCGTGATCAAAGCCAGCGACACAAATGTTCTAATCATAGTCATAATATATGTCGTGTTAGCCATGTAAGAATTTGGTCCGAAGATGATGCGAATCTGTCCACATTAGCTCAATTCTACAGGTGCCCAGAGAAGTTCTTCTCTTCTATGCCTCTACTGGTCGCGATATTGTGTCGGCCATGCATGGGAAAAGGAAGATGCATGCACGACCAACGCAGGACCTTTCACCGGATATTTCATTCAGTACTCCGCACGCGGTTGTGACTAAGGGCGTGTTCACACCAGTGAGTTAATCCTGAGTTGCTTCGGACTAACTCTCTAGTGTGAACACGACTTAGTTTATCGTAAGCAGATGAACTGTCTTAAGCCGTGTTCTCGCTAGTGAATGAATCAGGAATAACGCCATTCGTTAGTATGCGTTATTCCTGATTGGGTCTCTAGTGAGAACACGGCCTTAGCTAAAGAATCGTTTATTCTTTTACAGAAAATAATATAATATAATAAAAGGTAGTAGTATGGTATAGTAGTTTTCTTGAAGGTGTAATACACAAAACTGCACAATATAGTATATATCATTATATTTGTTTATAAACAGATTCACTGAAACAACCCAGAACTGACTCATGGATACGTAGACGCATCCGGCATGACGTTGTACTATACTCGAAACTTGCGCCCAAACAACGCCAACTCGTTCCTTTTGGGGCAAACATATTTGGCGATACCGCCAAATAGACAGAATCATACCGCGATTGTCACCTGCAAGAGCGGCTGTACAAATTTCACGATGAACGGCCCTGTGTATTTCGCTGCCTCACTTAATCATATGCATTACCTGTGTAGGTGTATCTAGTATACGTTAACTCTTTAGCGCAGATAGGAAATCTATTAAGGAATTGAACTGTAAGCGCAAATACTAAACATCGTTTATAATGCATTATATTGAATAACCTGAAATTAATGGATATTTCCATTTGTAGCTATGCCCCGGCCATCTCTAGGTAAGCTCCACCCACACCTCGCTCGTGTGCAGCGTCCAGTCAAATTAGTTTCAAAATATTCAACAGCATGTTTATTATGTAATAGAGACATACAATTCGTACAACGTGTCGGACTATTAAGAGTTAAATACGGGCCAAATAGAATCATTTATGACGTAATGATTATGACGTCATCATATACGCCACTTAGCTGATTATGACGTCATATGACGTCAGATGATAGATGAATACTATGGAGATGTGAATTGCCCTCGAAGCTGTTGCTGCCTAGGACAGCAAGAAATTCTTGTAAAATTATTTTCAAAAATATTAAACAGCTTAGCTGTTTAGTTTCCTTGAAATTGGCATTCTAGTAATTGAAGAATCCAATCCGTCAATCAAGAAGATGACGTCATAATCAGTTACGTCACATTTAGGTTGCCGTCACAATCATAATTGATAGAAATACTCCGTCAATGACGGCATGAATCACGTAGATAGGTTCGTCACGAACGGTTAATTGATGACGAACTATGCGTTCTTGTACGAATTGTATGTCTTTACCATTTAATAAACATTCTGTCTGATATTTTGAAACTAATTTGACTGAGCGCTGCTGCTACCCTAAGCAGCAACAGCGCCCAGTCAAATTTGTTTCAAAATAGTCAACAGATTAGCTGTATAGTTACCATGAAATTTGGATTCTGGAAATTGAGATTTCAAATTTGAAAATAAATCGAGCAAAGTATAAGATTATCTTTCAATGGCGTAGCCATGAATCTGTTACATCTTAGAGAGGGTTGGGGCATCCTCTATGGTAAGAGTTCGGGGTTCTTCCCTGAGGAAACTGTTCAATTAGGCTTTCGGAGAAGCGGCTTGCCTCATTCTGAATGATAAAATCAAATGTTATTTACTTTCTACATCTATGGACCGTTCTGTTTTATCCATCAATCATATGACTTCATAATCAACCACGAGACTTGCTGGATGACGTCATAATCAGCATCGTCATGAATGTCATAACCAGGTTCGTCACTGACGCTATAATTTTTACCGGACTAAACGTTGGTGTACGAATTGTATGTCTTTACTATTTAATAAACATGCCGCTGAATATGTTGAAACTAATTTTACTCGGCGCTGTTGCTGCCATAGTTAGCAACAGCACCCAATCAAATTAGTTTCAAAATATTCAACAGCTTACCCGTATAGTCTTCTGGAAAATAATAGTCATGGAGTTCAGGGATCGATTGATCCCAATGCGGACGGAGTGAGGGTGGAGCTTAGCTAGAGATTGGCGGGGCATAACTAAACCTGGCTGCCTCCATTAAATATTGCTACAAGAATACATCAAATATTATAAGGGGTGTTTAGAAAAGGGGTGGGTGCTAATTTGTTATATGGCGGGGCGGGCACATACACCCCACCCCACCCATCCTTTAGCTACAACACTACTTTTTGATTGCCCATATTGGATCCATCGTAGACGTGCAATAATTGACGTAACTTTACAGGTATTGGCGCAAAGATAGAGCAGTACAGGAATGGTACCCTGCTGCGTACATTCTCGGACGAGCCAGAGTACAGCTATGACATTCCGGCCGCGCACAAGTAAGATAATTGATTAATTTATATACGGTGAGAAACTACTGAACTCTAAAAAGTGTAAACCACGCACGAAATGTCGGATTCAGTTGTACTTATCAGCTATATGGCAGCAACAGCGTTCGGTTAAATTAGTTTCAAGATATTCAACAAGCATATTTATTAAATAGCACGGTATACAATTTGTACAACGTGTCAGACTATTAAGTGTTTAAAACGGGCTAAATCGAGTCATTCATGGCGTAATTGATTATGGCGTCGTCCTACAGGTCACGTAGTTGTTTATGACGTCATATGATGGATGGATAAACTGGAGAGGTCCATTGATTAGAACGTCAGTCTACGCGTGGCGTTGTTGATTACGCCGTCATATGACTGATCTAGTACAATCAGATCTATGAGTAATCCATTTCACATCGATATGTTGATCGCTTTGCTTGAAACGCTCGTTTGCAGATCAAAAGTATTGTGTCGTGATAAAATGGACATTATTTTGATAGGTAAATAATTCATCGCTCTGACAGGTAATAAATACACGTATCTTGCGTACAGGGTCCGTATTCACGAATATTTCCTAAATTACGCACCCACCTAACGGCTTGCACCTATTTAGAAGATCCGACTATGTCACATACACGAAAAGGTGTGTAAATATTCATCTAATGTAGATGAATACAGGTTTAGGCGTTCTTGGACTTACCCTTTGGATATAGGCCTACCATTTGTACTTTCCCCGAGCGATGCGCGAGAAATACAATATTCACGTAGATCACGCAAGCCTGTACACCACGCAAAACACTATTATAATGATCTTAGAGCAAAACTTAGAAGAGAGACGAATTAATTAGCCACCAGTGCTCCGAATTGACCTGTCCAGTTTTAGCTATGTCCCGCCTATCACCAGCTAAGCTCCACCCACACTTCGATCGTATTGGGATCGCTCGATCCCTTAACTGTATAACTATCAACTTCCAGAAAACTATATAGGCAAGCTGGTAAATATTTTGAAACTAATTTGACCGGGCGCTGTTGCGGCACAGCGTCCAGTCAAATTAGTTTCAAAATATTCAACATGATGTTTGTTAAATAGCAAATACATACAATTCGAACAATGTGTCGGACTATTAAGCGTTAAAGACGGACTCTTTCGAATCATTCATAACGTCATGATTATGACGCCATCGTACATGTCACGTAGTTGATTATGACGTCATATGATGGATGGATAAACTTGGAAAGGTCGATTAGCCATCAGATCCACGAATTAGTTAACAATCAAAGCTATGTTCATTTCATTAGGCCACACTAATACTAATCTGCAAACAATATGTCGACGTGCATTAATTAATTTCAACATTTTAAAAACTTTAAACCCTGAATTTCAGAATCTCAATTAATAGTTAATTACACAGTTAAACTGTTCAATAAGTCAAATTACTTTCAAAATACTCAACATATTATTTATTAAATTTTAAATAGGTTTTTTTTCTATTGGACTTTCACTCTGCCTCAGTCTTAATTATAGTAATCACACAGGTGTCATCCAAACCTTGACTACCAGCCCGGAGATGAACTGAAGATGTACTGTCACTATAAATCCGTCGGTCGGGGAAGGACTGTGTACTACGGAGAGGGCACCCTGGATGAGATGTGCTATACCTTCGTCATTTACTACCCACGCGAGAACCTGATTAATCCAACACGCTTACAGTGGCGTGACGTCGACATGTGTGAACTGTCAAGCCAATGGGGAACTCGTCTAGGGCCGCATAGAGAATGCAACTACAGTCAGTTCTACGAGTAGGTTTACCTAGGATAAGGGCACGAACGTAGCCCATTAATGAGCCTTGCCAGTTCAATCACATGACGCCATAATCAACTACGCAATGTGTAAGATGACGTTATAATCAATGACGTCATGAATGACGTAGATATCGTCGTCACGAACGCTTAAGTGATGACGAACTATGCGTTGTTGTACGAATTGTATGTCTTTACTATTTAATAAACATGCTGTTGAATATGTTGAAACTAATTTGACTGGGCGCTGTTGCTGCCATAGTTGCAGCAACAGCATCCACTCAAATTAGTTTCAAAATATCCAACAGTTTACCTGATAGTCAGGGAGTCCAGTGATCGATCCCAACACGAACGAGGTGTGGGAGGAGCTTAGCTCGAGATTGGCGGGGCATAGCTAAAACTTCAAAGGTCCATTTACCGAAATTCGTTTTGGCGTCAAATGTACGCCATTTAAAATGACCATTCGGATTTTACCAGTACCACTGGTTACAAAGGAAAAAATTGAGACATGATTACTTCAAATTTCTTTGAACATGGCTGTACTGGTCAAACCCGGACCATAGTTTTAAATGACTGGAAAGGTATATCCGTGGTAAAATCACATTTAATGAGACTGCTGAGACATAGAAATCCCCAAGGAGGCTGTTTGGTGTAGCGGCTAGCTCACAGGACTACGTAACCTGAGAACCGGGTTCGTGCCTGAGCTGTGCGCAAATCTCGGCGTCGTTGGAAACATGGGAAATCTAACATCGTCGTGTCGT
>CM067374.1:125497962-125513198 GCA_034401795.1 Chaetoderma sp. LZ-2023a | reverse complement strand
TAGGATGTCTCTGATGGACTTACAATTTAATAGGCACCAGCATCCCAGCCAAATTAGTTTCAAAATATTCAATAGCGTATCTGTATAGTTTCCTTGAAATTGATTCAAATACGCCTAAAGAGCGGACGGAGCTTAGCAAGAAATTGGATTAGAAATGTTTCCTTCTCTATGTAGGAATATCAGAAGAATGTTTAATAGGTATATTTTGAAAGCAAGAGGCCCGCCGGCATAGGGGTTCACCTGACTAATGCGTAAATACCTTGAACCTACATATGCTTCATTCACAAAGGATTTCAATATAGCTCATCTTAGTGGAATGGTTTAATGTTTTCTTGTTGGTTCTAATAATTAAGAATATTTATATTTGACCTATTTCCTTGGGAAACTACTTCAGAATTACATAATTCTTAAATGGCAGAAGCTGTAGATTATGCCCGACGGTTCGGTACACACTCACCACGTTAGACGTCAATAGCCCTAAATATGACGAAACGTGGCACCAAACTAGTATCTATCCAACCACCTACCCACCCACCCCACCCCAACCAACACAAACCCCGCTCCTCCACCCCTTCCAGTGGCTCCACCACTTGTAAAATGCGCAATGGACATACATAACAGATAAGCACAATGTAAATTTTGATGACATTTTACATACATCTCTCAAAAGATGGCAGTGTGGTTTGTATAATGCGCTATCCATTTCACTTGCTGAATTAACCCTATTGGTCTATCTTAAACCAAACGGGGTCTTGTCAACCTGATTCTTTTATAACTGCTACCTTATGCCCGGAACAGTGATCGCCACCATTTTGTCTCTTCAAGCGATAGTATGTGATGTCATGTAAGTGCCAATGCATCAGATTCTTTATTATGTAACACTCAAATCGGTGAATATTTTGAAACTAATTTGGCTCGAATTTGTTGCTGCCTAAAAATATTTAACAGCTTACCTGTATGATTGCTTTTATACTACATTGCAAAACTTTAGCTGGCACCTCTATGACAGAGCGTATATACCGAGGCAGACACCCTACGTTTTTTCTGATTGGTTGAAAAGTAAATCATGACAGCCATCATAGGGTGTAGAAATGTAGCAACGTGTAGCCACTAAAGCCTGAATAGCTTTCTTTAGCGACATGGTAAAAAGCTTAAAACTACCCACATAGTTTATGAGTGGCCTATTAGATCACCTGCTTAGCTATCAAGAGATGAGGTTAGTTATCCTTTAGGCTTTAGCTGTATAAGTCTGTCTGACGTTCGGTATGTCGGCCTGTCAATTTTTTGACATTTCTAACAAAGGGCTGCAAGGCAGTATTGACTGTCTGCTGCTGATTTTCTGCAGACCACGTGTTTCATTGGATTACACTTTGGATATGTAGTACATTTTGAAACAATTTGACTGAAAGTTGCTGGTGGCTAACCAACAACTTTCCATCAAATTGTTTTAAAAATAATCAGCAGGTCTTTAGCTATTGCCCTTTGGAATTATTGCTTGATGGCTTGCAACCATCCGAGAGTTAATACACGTCGCTAGAACCGGTTAATCAGGATGCAAGGTAATGGGGGTATTTCCCTTCTCCTAGGACATATGCGTCTAACATATAATGTGTGATAATAACTTGTTATACTACATGGTTCAACGCCATGTCACCCGACGTGGACACGCACGAATAAGCACACATGTATCAACAACAACCAACAATGAATTGGCAGATGTGTACATGAATACGTCAGCAAACACTCTATCACGGTTCACCGCACATAGAGATGGCACGCACAAAGACTATGATGATGACGACGACGACGACGATGATGACGACGACGGCGGCGGCAACGACGACAACGACGACAATTTCTAACTATTATCCCCATCTGCAAGATGGTATGCTGTCGGGCGCTTATGCCAACACCTATCGGCCGACTCAGAGCTGAGCGAATCATTTTCTGTAGTTTGAGGTAACACATGGTCCTATCGCACAGTCTCGGTCTCCCACTAACGCTCACGGATCGAGTCCCGCGCATGCACGCCTTTGATGTTTTCGCTAAGTTGCGAAACGTCATAAATGAGATCAGTCAACTACCACCTAATAAAATTGCTCAGTTATTATCAACCTACTAATATAGTGTCAATCACATAGATTGACATTCGTGTCTCGCAAGCTCTCCACCAATATTAGCACGAAGCTATGCCTTTATTCTTAGATTTATAGCGAGATTGAAGTAGGCAGAAATCTGATTGGCTACCTGGAAACTGGCAGCCAACATAGCGAGAAATTGCGGGTTTGCAAGTACGGCCTCGAACAGCGAAGCGGTGTGAGTGGGCGTATGTTAGTACGACGGAGGTAACACTGCCCGGACTCATAATGGAGTCGCAGAGTGCGGGTATTTGTCATGGCGCTGCGCTGCTGGTGGACGTTGGACACTGCGTCACACAGAACAAAGACGGCTTCTGCAGTGGTCTTAATGAGGGTCCATTTGCGGCCCAGGAGAGAGACAACTGTTTGGTCGGATGGTTACAGATGGAATGGCAGGCTCGATAAACTGAGCCATACATTACAGTGGCAAATCCTTTGTGAGGTTGTCCTCTCTTGGTCTACAGATAGAAGCAGCTTATGAAAAATGCTTTTTAATGGTCAATCCGGAAGGAACACCTTTGCAGTTCTCTTGGGATGCATGACAACATGGAGTTGTCTTGTTGTTATTATCAGTGACAAATACACAGGGATGGTCTCCTCTTGATCTTCAAATCTCTCTCCCTCCCTCCCTCCCTCCCTCTCTCCGAAACATTCTGCAACTGTTCAAGAATTATTCTTGAATTGTTCCGGAATGAATCTTCAAGAACTGTTCTTGATTGAACTGTGTTCCATCTGTTCTCTTCTGTTCTCGTCAATGTGTTAGCACAATTCGTGAACATTCAATGAGACGTTTTATCTAGAAGAGAACAACTTAAAGCTAAAAACAGTTCGAGAACACAAGTTCTAGTATATAAGTTCCCAAAACGTTGTAGAATTAATTATTCACGAACTTATATTCTAGAACAGGTCTAGAATTCTTAGGTCTAGAATTTGTATAAAACATTAGTTCTAGAACATTATAGAACTATTCAAATTATATTATGGAACAATTCTAGAACGTGGCATGCTAGAACTTTTCGAGAATATAACTTGAATAATTCTAGAACAACTGTTCTAGAGAAAAGTCTCATTTAACATTCACATGCTGTACTTGACCTGCTAGAGAACAGATGAAGCATGGTTCCAGGACAATTCCAGAAAAGAAATATACTCTAAAACTATTCTAGAACATAAGTTCTTAAAATGTTATAGAACTATTTAACAACTTATAATCTAGAATAGGTCTAGAATTCCTAGCTCTGTTTTTAGAATATATATTATAGAACTATTCAAGAACTTTTGTTCTAAAACAAATCAAGAACTTATATTCTAGAACAAGAACTACATGGAGAATTATTCAAGAACTCGGAGTCCTGGAGTTGTTCTAGAACACAGATTCCTGAAATGTTCTATAGCAATGTTTAGAACTATTCAAGAGCAATCCTAAAACAACATTTTCAAGAGTATGTCCAGAAATGTTCATGAGCTCTCCTTGTAAATAACTATGTTTGAAATAGCAATCCAAACATTAGTCAGCAAGTCGGCAATCAAGATCCATTTTTCTAACAATGCCTGACTGCTAAGAGCTTACAACATTTACACTTTGATCTAAGCCGCCGAGAAGCAATTATAACATTACAAACATCGCCATTACATATATATATACGTTCAAAAATTTTAAAGATTACCCATGGTCAAAACATGGTTGACCAAGATCATATATAGTTTTCAGAAACTTGTTTGACGGTTCGTGTCCAAACCTTTTTGACCATGGTCATATATCTTTTGCCTCCTTAACTGTTCTTCAGTTGTTCTTGACAACTTTCAAGAACAGTTTAGGGACATTTTAAGAAATTTAAAGTTCAAGAACTGTTCTTGAGTTGTTACTGAATATTTTCAAGAAGAGTTCAGGAACATTTTACGAACATTAATGTTTTTGAACTGTTCTTGAGTTTTTCCTGCATATTTCCAAGAACAGTTCGGGAACATTTTACGAACATTAAAGTTTTTGAACTGTTCTTCAGTTGTTCCTGAAAATCTTCAAGAACAGCTTAGGAACATTTTAAGAAATTTAATGTTCAGGAAATGTTCTTCAGTTCTTCCGGAAAATTGTCAAGAACAGCTCAGGAACATTTAAAGAACATTACGGTTTTTAACTGTTCTTAAATTGTCCTTGAGCCACTTAGAAACAGAGTAGTAAGTTTAAAGTTCCTGAACTGTTCTTCAGTTGTTCCTGAAAACATTTAAGAACATTTCAAGAACTTCAAAGCTCCCGAGCTGTTCTTGTTATTCCTTAAAATTCGCAAGAAACAATTACGAACATTTTAAGAACATTAAGTTCCTAATCTCTCCTTCAGTTGTGCATAAACAATTTCAAGAACAGTTTAGGAACATTTTAAGAATGTTATCGTTCCAGAACTAATCGTTAGTTGTACCTGAAAATTGTCAAGAAGAGGTTAGGAACATTTTAAGAACTTTCAAGTTCCTGAACTGTTAAAGAACAGCTTACGAACAATTGAAGAAATTTAAAGCTCATAATCTATTCGTTAGTTGTTCCTGAAAATGTTCAAGAACATTTTAAGAACTTAAAGTTCCCAAACTGTTCTTCAGTTGTTTCTGAAGATTCTCAAGGACCGTTTATGAATATATTATGAACTTTAACGTTCTAGAGCTGTTCATGAACTGTTCTTAATACAAAAAGAGGCCCAAGGGGTCTGTATCGCTCAACTGGACCAGAGGCATCTCAACTAGAATGGTCATTAACAATAAGTAGAACTCTAATGAGTTGGGCAGACTTGTAACAAGAAAACAGAGGCCATGTTTCTTTATGTATCAACTTCTCTTGAACAAAATTTAATGACCCTTAGTCATCAATATCATATCACCAAAATTTTGGCCCAATCCGTTCAGTGGCTCTGGAGACGAAGTTGCTTTCATGAAAACCAGGCCATACAAGATGGCCGCTCAAACATTTGGCAAATCAAGTTCCCTTGAACTAACTTGGTTCAGCTAATGCCATAAATTATATTTTATGACTTTAAAACGATCAGTTTCAGCGAAGATTTTTAAAGACATTTCTAAAAATCGGCCCAATCCAAGATGGCCGCCTGACAAATTGGGTGATTGGCTTCGTTTGAACAAAGTTGAATCTCTACAACCTAAGGATGCTTTATGCCAAATATAATTGAAATCGGCCCAGCAGTTCTAGAAGACATTTTAAATTTCCCATTGCTTTAATATGGGAGCTTTTGACATGAAAATGATCCAAGATGGCCGCCAAACCGTTTATCCGACAGTTTCGAAAATTGCAAATTTGAGATCAGGATACCCAAAAGCACATATAAAACCAATTTCAGCCTCAAAATCCATCTAATAAAAAAACCAATACGGCCAATAACACACTATGTTTTGATTGGCCCACGCTGGCCATGTTTTTGACGGATCAACTATCCTTGAACAAAGTTTAATGGCCCTTAATCATATCTCCCAAATTTCGGCCCGATCCCTTCAGCGGTTCTGGAGTAGAAGTCGTTTTTGCTAAAACTAGGTCAACCAAAATGACAGCCGAACCATTTGACTAATCAAGTTCCCTTGAACAAATTTGGTTCAGCTCCTGCCCTAGATCATATTTCATGGGGTTTGCTTCAATCCACCAAGTGGTTTCCGAGATTTATTTTTAGACGTTTCTAAAAATCGGCCAAAATTCAAGATGGCCACCAGCCAAATTGGCTGATCAGCTTCGTTTGAGAAAACTTGAATCTCTACACCCGAAGGATGCTTCCTGCTAAATATAATTGAAATCGGCCCAGCAGTTCTCGAGAAGACACTTTACATTCCCATTACTTTAGTATGGCAGCTTTTGGCTGGAAAATGATCCAAGATGACCGCCAACCCGTTTATCCGACAGTTTTGAAAATTGCAAATATGTGATGAGAATACCCAAAAACACATAAAACCAATTTCAGCCTCAAAATCCATTAAATAAAAAAAATTCTATATGACCGCCAAACATGCTGTAATTTGATTGGCCCACTGCGGCCATGTTTTTGACGGATCAACTTCCCTTGAAAAAACAGTAATGGCCATTAGTCCCTAATCACATCTGCCAAATTTCGGCACAATCCCTTCAGCAGTTCTGGAGAAGTTGTTTTCGCTAAAACTAGGTCAACCAAAATGGCCGCCAAACCATTTGACCAATCAAGTTCCCTTGAGCAAACTTGGTTCAGGTCTTGCCCTAGATCATAATTCATGAAGATTTTTAAAGACATTTCCTAAAATCGGCCGAAATCCAAGATGGCCACCGGCCAAATTGGCCGATCGGCTTCGTTTGAACAAAGTTGGATCCCTATGCCCTAAGGATACTTCCTCCCAAATATAATTGAAATCGGCACAGTGGTTCTTGAGAAGTCATTTAAAGAAAAAAGTTGATGGACAGATGGATGGATGGACAGAAGGACGAACGAACGGACGCCGGACAGACAATGGACGGACGGACGAAAGGACGCCGGACAGTCGCCATGGCATAAGCTCACTTGGCCATACTGGTCAGGTGAGCTAAAACTGACTTTCGCAGCAGTCTCTCTCCCTCCCTCCTACCCTCCCACTCTCTCTATCCCCACCCCACCCCTCTCTCGCTCCGTCCCCTTCCCCTCGCTCTCTTTCCCTCTCTCCCCTCTTTCTCTCTCCCTCCCTCCATCCATCTCTTTCTCCCACTGTCCCTCATAACCTCCTCCCCCACCCTCCCACCTCCCTCCCTCCCTCTTCATCACTCCCTCTATCTCTCTCTAACGCTCTACCCCAGCCACACTCTCTAACCCCCCCCCCCCTCTCTCTCTCCCTCCCTCCCCACTCCCTCCCTCCCCTCCCATCCCCTCTCTCCCTCCCTCCCTCTCTCTCTCCCTCCCCCTCCCTCCCTCCCCTCCCTCTCTCTCTCCCTCCCCCTCCCTCCCTCCCCTCCCTTTCCCTCCCCTCTCTCCCTCCCTCTTCCCTCCCTCCCTCTCTCTCTCACCCTCGCCTCCCTCTCCCTCCCTCCCTCCCTCCCCCTCTCTCTCACCCCACCCCACCCCTCATTCCCATCCCTCCTCCCACCACCCGCCTGTCCCTCCTTCTCCCTCTTAATATGTGTGTGGTTGGTAGGTATAATATATAGATACCCGCTATATTCCTTTCATAATATTAATATATTAGGTTTTTTTACTTTTCCAGTGACGCCGTAATTAGGCCTAACTATTCATACGACACAAATCTAGCCCAGGGCTGTTGGGCGGAAATCCCCGCACAATTTTCGCTTCAAGAGATCCCCTTGTTCTCCCCAATTAATCAAAATACATGGTATTTGTCTTCAGTATGCACATATGGTTAAAAATAATAAAATTCATTTGAGTAGCTAAGCATTTGAAAAAAGGACAATGAAAAATTTAATTTTCTTTTCAAGCAGGTTAAAATGGCCAAATCTTTGCGTCCTTTCTGCAAAGCGAATCTAAAACAGACCCATTCATATACAGTACAGCTAAGAAATAGCATAAGGTGTTTCCAAAACAAAATAAAACGAAATGTTGAGTATTTTGAACCTAATCTGATTGGAAACAGTTTCTTGCTAATGAAGAAATGACGTCCACTCAATTTAGGTCTAAAATACAGAACAGAACATTTGTTACATCGTGTTCAAAATTGTACACGCTATTATGTTTATGTTTTTTGGAAACATTTATGAGCTATACTATAAGTTAGCCATAACCCAATGGAGCACAACCAGTTACTTAGCCACAAAAGAAACACAGTGACTTGTTAAAGTATACATGTACGTATTTTGAAGCCAAGGGATTGTGATTATTTAACACAGGTAGTCATACGGCCACCTGTCTTAAAGAACCATCATCCTTTGGTCCAAAACACAGCTGGGCTCTTGAGTCTGTATTCTGTTAGTTAGGCAAACCCAATGGAGAGATCCGATGACACTAAAGTATCTGATAGACGTCATAGTCAAATACGTCACTTGTTATTCTACGTCACGACGTCCAAAGGTCCGTCACGAAAGTGTATGCATTTTTAAAGTAAATGAAAGTGTATGTATTTGTGAATTTACAATTTAGTAAATATCCTGTTGAATATTTTGAAACTAATTTGACTGGGAGCAACAGCACTCCGTCAAATTAATTTCAAAATACTCAATAGCATACATGTATAGTTTCCTTGAAATTAAGAGATCTGGTTTCAAAGTTTCAAATTAATTCCAATACCCATTCAAAGTGGGTGAGGTTGAGGGTGGTTAGCTATAAATCCCGGGGCATGGCTAGAAATAAAACCCTCTATTTATAACAACGACAAACAAAGATTGCAGATCGCCACACTCCCATTCACATTTCAACAATGTTTTGATTTTCTGGATTTCCAGAACTCTGGAATCTCCGGATCACGACTAAAGTTGAGAAATCCAAGTGTACGATAACACCAATCCTGTGACGTTATAATCAACTATGTGACGTGTAGGCTGACATCATAATCAATTACGTCCTGAATGGCTTAGCTAAGTTAGTCACGAATGCATAACTGATGACGGACTAAGCATTGTTGTACGAAATCGTATGTCTTCCCTATTTAATAAACATATTCAACAGCTTAGCTGTACAGTTTTCTGGAAATTCGTAATCAGGGAGTTCGGGATCGATCAAAACACGGGTGAAGTGTGGGTGGAGCTTAGCTAAAGATGGGCGGGGAATGGTTAAGACTCAATTCTTCCATTGCTATTACATATTTTCTTACGCGGATAACAGAAACTTGCAATAAATGCTACTAAAGTGATTTACATCTATTTAGAAATATATGAAATTAAATATTAGACTGCCTTATGACTTACCTGTCCGGCCAAATAGCAAGCAAATTATTAATTAAGCAAACTCCACTCGTCAGATGGGCTTCCCCGTTCACATATGAACGTGTTTCTGAAGCTCATATATTATTATACTGCGTACAGAGTCGGAGCATATATCCCAACTTAACCCTTTGAACTCTGAAGTCCCAGAATCGTAATTTTAGAACTACCATACAGGTAAGTTGTTGAATATTTTGAAACTAATTTGACAGGAAAGCTGTTGCTGCCATAGGCAGCAACAGCTCCCTGTCAAATTAGTTTCGAAATGCTCAACAGGATATTCATAAAATTGTCAAGGATCTTTTGGTGATTTGGTTTCGGGTTC
Organism: Chaetoderma sp. LZ-2023a; assembly: GCA_034401795.1. Classification (NCBI taxonomy): domain Eukaryota; kingdom Metazoa; phylum Mollusca; class Caudofoveata; order Chaetodermatida; family Chaetodermatidae; genus Chaetoderma; species Chaetoderma sp. LZ-2023a. Next base: position 125,503,885 of record CM067374.1, on the reverse strand, counting down.
AAAGTGTTAACATATGCCATGTTACATTCAGTTGCATCTTGTTTAAGGAATTAAACTGCAAATCCAACCTGTATTTTGATAACAATTTAACTGGAAGTCGTTGCTGCCTTAGGCAGCGGCGCCTTACAAACAAAGTGTAACCAAAGGTGGTGCCTATTAGGCAGCACTTCAAAACAAATTATGTTGTAAATACTAGTTAAAACATAAAACGTAGTATAATCGGTTATTAAGAGTACGATTTGAATACACAAGACCAGTAAATGAGAGATGTGTGTGAAGTCACTCAACCGGAACATTCGCGGTCCACGGGAGAAAGTATTAAGCTTCTGCCAAGTTGTTCCTGTTGGATCTGGGTCTGCTTGTGTGTTTGTCTGTTTAGCAACCTGCAACCTCGGTTTAGACACTACGGCACCAATTTGCCTATAACACAAGAACTATTGTTCTGCAAGCAAGGATTCTTTAACGTGAGTCCATCAGACAAAGTCTAACAATTCACACACAGAAGAAACAATAACTTAACAAACAAAAACAAAGCAAGTAAACAGAGATGGGGAACATCGACAATCTCTAACCACTCTCAGGGGCGGCGGAAGAGGGGGCTGTAGGGGTTGCAGCCCCACCATTTGTGGGGGTAGGGTTTCCTCATTAAAATGGTCTTGTACTGTAAAAAGTGCAGGTGCTTTTTTATTCATCAGAACGCGGGAACGGCTTTTCAGAGCATCTAATTTTCAAAACTTTCTTGGGATAACCATTTAAAATATGGTAACCTTTAGAAAACTGACACTAACCTGACTTAAGTGCATCTTAAATCCATCTGCAATTCCAACCCGACCCTCAATACCACGATCAATTGGTAGTGAAATATAAAAAATCTATACAGTGAAAGCGGAATCTAAGTGCTTCTTTATTACTCAGAACGCAGGAAATGGTCTCTCTGGTGGGGGGGGGGAGGATCCCCAGACCCACACACACACCCCTCCCCACACCACACCCCACGCTAGGGTCAGCCCCCTCTTTTATCAAGACATTCCGCCGCCCGACTCTTGATCTTATTTTGGAAATGGTAAATTTGCTAAAATTGTATTACATGTATGTAGCCTATCTGCTGAGACTGTATAATATATTAATTAAAAATTGTTAAAGGTGTCCTAAAAAAATAATACACAAATGCTAGAAAAGCTAGATTTTTCTACCGCAAAGGAATTCTGACCATAATTTTGGGCAGGCCCGTAATAGAGGAGTTGGCCAACGTGTGTTCAGGTGAAAACAAAAAGAGCTTGTCAGGTGAACCAGAAAATGGTTTTGGAAGACGATTGGCCGGGCTGTTAGCTTGGTCGACTCGGGGTCGACTTCCGCTTAACTGTCAGGCAATCATCTCCTTCACTCCTCATTGCCGCTCTCCATCCAGGAGTATAAAATGGGTACCGGTGTAAAAACTGGGAAGTTGCCGTCCAATAATAGACTGAAATAAAAACCAGCCTAGATACGGTGTGAATGGGAATTAGAATCAGTGACTCGATAATCAAATCAATAACTTGCGCTGAAGTTTATGTAGAGTTAAACAGCACGGTTTCCACCATTCTACGTAAATATACTACTGACACCTGTCGGTTTAAATGACCTACAATAATTTCTAATACCACTCATGGATTGTGCCGACAAATCCATAGCCGCAGAAGTTCCTGGATGGCCATGCAGTGTGTACCAGCACGGGTGACTACAGCACATCGAGCTCCTCTCTCCTTATACCGCCTCGTGATTCGTCGAACCATGCTTTTCTCCTTCTCCCGAAGATTTCATTCTGACATAATTAGGCTACCTATAAATCTCTCCTCCTCCCTCCGCATCCTCCTCCTCCCTCCGCATCCTCCTCCTCCTCCTCCTTCTTCTTCTTCTTCTTGTTATTACTGTCATGACAGTGGGAATATTATTATTCCGCCTCTTGATTTATTTAATGCACTATATGTGTACATAAGTGGGAGACACGCTCATAAGACATGTCATATTGTGCTCCCACGTAGACTAAAAAATAAACTGTGTTTAAACCAAACCAATAACTTCTTCAACCAGAAAATGCCTAGAGAATTGATTTGTGGACAAGTTTACATATGGTATTAAAGCTTCGATAATATGTTACCCATTAATAAAACAAGAATTTAAATTTGAAACCTACGTAAAGAAATTAGACAACAAAGACGCTTTAATACTATGCCATTTCAGAACTCTAAACCACCCAGATAACCCAGCATCGGCCCAGTAAGCTGCGTTATCAGGGCATAACTTAGCCATAGAAGCCAAACACTGAGTGTGAACCGATAGAATGGAGAAAGTAATATCGGAATAAGTGCATTTGTACCTGACTATTAAAAAACAATTTATACAGATGACAAAATCAAGGAGCTATTTCAATTATGCAACAAACCGGTTTTAAATAAATTATGTAAACTTTTATTATATTAATAGAAAAGCGACAGGAGCATCCAATCATCCCATCAGTTTGGGGATGTAGATTTTTACGTTTGCTGATTGACAGGTGTAAAGGTGCATTAAACCCTGATGGGAGCGTGGTAAAACGTAGGGTCACATGATCCCTCACGGCCAAGCAGAACAGCTGCCAATACCATCGCCACCGTTCGAGATGTGGATCTATTGACAAGTGTGTTGATGAGTGACAACTGGACTGAAATATGAAGCGGTTACGGTGTGTGGCCTAATATGCAAATAAGATGACGTCGTCACCCTCTCAGCCGCTCAGAAAAGCTGTCGCTACTATTCGAGATGTTGATCTATTGACACGTGGCAATGACGATTGACAGGTGTAATTAGGCATGAAACGGCGTGGCCAAACAAAGGGTCACGTGACCCCTTGCTGCTCGTCAGAACAGCCAGCCATACCGTTGCCACTGCAACTATATATTTCAGCATTTGATAAGCTATCAGATCATGTTTTTAATAAAGTTCCAGAAAATATATAGTTTCGAAGAACTTAGCAACTTAAAAACAAATAAGTTATCTGGTTACAATGAATTGAACGCACGCTTTCTCAAAGCTGCGGCATCAATAATTGCACCCTCAATTACACTTATTATAAACAAAAGCATAGCTACGGGAGAATTCCTCAAAATGTGGAAATGTTCAAAAGTAAAGCCTCTACATAAATCTGATTCAAGAACAAATTTTAGCAATTATAGGCCTATCTCTATATTACCCATTATCTCTAAGGTTATTGAACGACACATACATGATCATATTTATAAATTTATAACCAAGTATAATTTATTAGTGGAGTCGCAATCAGGTTTCAGACCTAGCCATTCATGTGAAACTGCTTTGTTAAATCTAGTAGAAAGATGGCGCTTTTCGATAGATAATGGCGACCTTATTGGTTCTATTATGATTGACTTTAAAAAGGCCTTTGATCTTGTCAATCATGACATCCTATTACAAAAATTAAGTATTTACAAATTCAGCTATAATACATTAAAGTGTGTTTCTTCATGTTTAAATGGCAGACAACAATACGTTTCAATTTCTGGAAAGAATTCTAAACCACTGCCCATCGATATAGGAGTACCACAAGCCTTAGTTTTAGGGCCACTTCTGTTCATTTTATATGTTAATGATTTACCCATGTGTGTCAACAATCTTATGGATATGTATGCTGATGATACAACTATGCATGCTGCTTGCTCAAATGTCGCTGAAATTCAAGAAAATCTCATTAACGGTATGAAGTCGGTAGAAGAATGGTGTGAAATAATAAAATTTTGTTAAATACGGACAAAACTAAGTTTATGATGTTAGGAACAAAGCATAAACTGTAACAAGTAAATACTAATGTTATAATCCCTACAAATCATGGAAGCTTAAATGTTGTGAATCTGACAAACTTTTAGGAGTATATATAGACAATACGCTTGCATGGAAAGAACTTATAGGCAAACTTTGTAAAAAGATTTCGTCCTTAATTTATATTCTACGGAAAATAAACATTATCTTAGAATTGAGCAACGAAATCTTTTCTATAAGTCGTATATCCTTTCACACATTGATTATTGTAGTCTTGTATTTTGCCCGTCTTCACCTACATTATTGGATAGCTTAGAAAAACTACAAAAACGGGCTGCTAGGGTGATATTAGACATGCCTTACAGGACACCATCTGCACAACTATATGAAAAATTAAACTGGACAAATTTAACTAAAAGAATGCAAATTAAAATGGGTATTATGACATATAAATCTAGAAATGGTCTGGCCCCTGGTTACATGAAAGACATGTTCACTTCCGTTGGGGTGGCGCACACTAGAAATTTACATTCCAAAACACACAATCACCTACAACTTCCGAGGATTAAAAGGGAATATGGCAGAAAAAGCTTCAAATACACTGCAGCGCAACTGTGGAATTCTCTGCCTGAACCGATTACTCAGTCTTCTACTCTACTGACATTCAAATCTAATATACATGAATATATACACCTGTGCAAAAGTTAAGCACCAGCAAAAACAATAGAACGTAGAAACATGATGGTACAACTAGGCTGCCATACTTTTTGTCCCCGTGTTAGCTGACATAATTCCAAGTACGAAATGCACATGCATGCATGACTTCACGCCGCTTGATGTCCGTGCGTGGCGGGAAACAGCACACGTGTTCAGTTATGTAAAAGTCCAGTTTGAGGTGTAGAACATTACATACAGATTTAGGCGACAAGATTACAACGAGGTGAAGGACAGGCCTAGATCTGGAAGACCGAAGAAGACTACTGCCCGTGATGATCGAGCCCTAGTACGCCTTGTTAGGAGATCTCCATTCACCAACAGCAGAGTGCTCAGCCAGCAATGGGAAACGCGCAATAGAGTGTCAATGTCTACCGTCAAAAGGAGACTGTATGCTGCTGGCATGAAAGCTAGGAGACCTGTCAGACGTCCTCTCCTCACTGCACACCACAAAGAGGAGCATCTGAGGTGGTACAACGAAAGAAGACACTGGAACATGAGATCCTGGAGACGGGTACACTGGTCCGATGAAAGTCGGTTCCTGCTTCATGCCACAGATGGTCGAATTCGTGTATGGAGGTCCAGACGCACGGCGTACGACCAACGTAACATCATGGAAGAAGTTCCATTTGGTGGAGGTTCCGTTATGATATGGGGGTGCATCTCATTTGATTGTAAGCTGGATCTGTTGACTGTACCTGGAACACTAAATGGACAAAGATATCAAGATTCCATACTGGATAGAGTTGTGGTCCCTCATTTTGTAAATCATGCACCTGGAACCCACCCTATATTCATGGATGACAACGCCCGACCACATCGTGCTAAAGCTGTGCATGAATACCTCCGCCAGAATGCCATCGAAACCCTACCATGGCCAGCAAGGAGCCCTGACATGAACCCTATTGAGCATATCTGGGACATTCTGGGAAACATGGTGAGAAGGAGGGATCCTCCTGTGCAGAACCTACAGGAATTAACAGACGCACTCCATCTTGAATGGCAACGAATACCACAATGGCGTATCAGTCGGTTGGTGACCAGCATGAGACGTCGTGTCCAGGCCGTCATCCAGGCACAAGGTGGATATACCCGGTATTAATAATGACAGTCTCAAACTCGTGCACAGATGTTAAACTTCGTTTTCAGACACCATTAATGACAATCTAGCCACGTGTGTCAACTGTAGGGCAATAGTTGTCAGTTGTGTCAACGTAACCATATTCAGGCCTCGTTTTCAAGTTCAAACAAAAACATACAGTGTTTCCCCACCATCATAATCAGCATTCCTCTAGTTGCATTATTACCTCTTGCACTAAGATGGATGGGTGCATAAATGTTTATGCTATTGCTTTCTTCATAGCACATGAATATACCCTCGCATGTGCGTAAAAAATAGGGTGGAACACACGTGTCATGC
>CM067374.1:125450127-125497462 GCA_034401795.1 Chaetoderma sp. LZ-2023a | reverse complement strand
CAGGGTAGGTAGGAACATACGTTATTAGGAAAACCCGCCACAACAGCACGCAGTCAAATTAGTTTCAAAATATTCAACAACATGTTTATTAAATAATAAATACATACAATTCGTCTAGCAACGCGTAGTCTGTCATCAATTATGCGTTCTTGACGATCTTATCTTCGTCATTCATGACGTCATTGATTATGACGTAATCCCTAACGCCACATACTCGATTATGACGTCATATGATGGATGGATAAACTGGAAATGCCAATCATATATGAAGACTGGTATATTAGTTAATAGATAGTAGTTAGTAGTTAGTTAGTAGTGAGTGCGTGAGTGAGTGGTTGGGTTGGTTGGTTAGTTGGTTGGTTGGTTGGTTGGTTGGTTGGTTGGTTAGTAGCAGCAGCAGCAGCAGCAGCAGCAGCAGCAGCAGCAGCAGCAGCAGCAGTAGTAGTAGTAGTAGTAGTAGTAGTAGTAGTAGCAGCAACAGCTTGATTTGAATTAAACTGTAATCCAATATACCAACTTTGTCGAATTTCGTGGGGTCTTGCCCTTATATACACCTGTGCAAAAGTTAAGCACCACCCTATTTTTACGCACATGCGAGGGTATATTCATGTGCTATGAAGAAAGCAATTGCATAAACATTTATGTACCCATCCATCTTAGTGCAAGAGGTAATAATGCAACTAGAGGAATGTTGATTATGATGGTGGGGAAACACTGTATGTTTTTGTTTGAACTTGAAAACGAGGCCTGAATATGGTTACGTTGACACAACTGACAACTATTGCCCTACAGTTGACACACGTGGCTAGATTGTCATTAATGGTGTCTGAAAACGAAGTTTAACATCTGTGCACGAGTTTGAGACTGTCATTATTAATACCGGGTATATCCACCTTGTGCCTGGATGACGGCCTGGACACGACGTCTCATGCTGGTCACCAACCGACTGATACGCCATTGTGGTATTCGTTGCCATTCAAGATGGAGTGCGTCTGTTAATTCCTGTAGGTTCTGCACAGGAGGATCCCTCCTTCTCACCATGTTTCCCAGAATGTCCCAGATATGCTCAATAGGGTTCATGTCAGGGCTCCTTGCTGGCCATGGTAGGATTTCGATGGCATTCTGGCGGAGGTATTCATGCACAGCTCTAGCACGATGTGGTCGGGCGTTGTCATCCATGAATATAGGGTGGGTTCCAGGTGCATGATTTACAAAATGAGGGACCACAACTCTATCCAGTATGGAATCTTGATATCTTTGTCCATTTAGTGTTCCAGGTACAGTCAACAGATCCAGCTTACAATCAAATGAGATGCACCACCATATCATAACGGAACCTCCACCAAATGGAACTTCTTCCATGATGTTACGTTGGTCGTACGCCGTGCGTCTGGACCTCCATACACGAGTTCGACCATCTGTGGCATGAAGCAGGAACCGACTTTCATCGGACCAGTGTACCCGTCTCCAGGATCTCATGTTCCAGTGTCTTCTTTCGTTGCACCACCTCAGACGCTCCTCTTTGTGGTGTGCAGTGAGGAGAGGACGTCTGACAGGTCTCCTAGCTTTCATGCCAGCAGCATACAGTCTCCTTTTGACGGTAGACATTGACACTCTATTGCGCGTTTCCCATTGCTGGCTGAGCACTCTGCTGTTGGTGAATGGAGATCTCCTAACAAGGCGTACTAGGGCTCGATCATCACGGGCAGTAGTCTTCTTCGGTCTTCCAGATCTAGGCCTGTCCTTCACCTCGTTAGTTTGCCCATGTTTTGCAATCAAACGACTGATTACAGTATGGTTAATGTTCAGCTGTCTGCCAATCTCTCTGCATGACATACCAGTGGTATGCATGCCTATGATTTGCCATTTCACACGATCACTTAACCTTCGTCTTGCCATAGCGGTTCACAATCAAGAGCTAATTCTCTCTGTACAAATAAACCACGGTCATGAACACAAAATTCCTAATCTTGTCGCCTAAATCTGTATGTAATGTTCTACACCTCAAACTGGACTTTTACATAACTGAACACGTGTGCTGTTTCCCGCCACGCACGGACATCAAGCGGCGTGAAGTCATGCATGCATGTGCATTTCGTACTTGGAATTATGTCAGCTAACGCGGGGACAAAAAGTATGGCAGCCTAGTTGTACCATCATGTTTCTACGTTCTATTGTTTTTGCTGGTGCTTAACTTTTGCACAGGTGTATATATAATGAAATCGTCAACAGAATTTTCATTAAGGTAAGCTTTCGAATGAATGTTGGTACATGTATCATGATTTTTAAAACCATTTAACTATTGAGATTCCACTATCTCAATTTCAAGACACATATAGAGGAAAACTGTTGAATATTTTGAAACTGATTTGACTGAAACCTGTTGCTGCCATATGCAGCAACAGTCCCCCCGTGAAATTAGTTGTCTCCCGGCGCCCCCACACCCGATCCGCTGAGCTCCCCGACTATCAATTTCCAGAAAACTATATAGGTAAGCTGTTAAATATTTTGAAACTAATTTGACTGGGCGCTGGTGCTGCCATAGCCCAGTCAAATTAGTTTCAAAATATTTAACAGAATATATATTAAATGGTAAAGATGTGTCGGACTATTAAGAGTTAAAGACGGGCTATATAGAGTCATTCATAACGTCATGATTATGGCGTCATCACACACGTCACTTAGTCGATTATGATGTCATATGACATCATATGATGGATGGATAAACTTGGAAAGGTCCAAACCCCCTCCAGCCCCATTCTCTTCTACGCTAAGCTCCGTCCACTTCGCATGCGCGTTTGAACAGATTTTAAGTTTTAAACCAGACGTTCCCAGAATCTCAATTTCAAGGTAAACTATACAGGCAAGCTGTTGCATATTTTGAAACTAATGTGTCTTACAGCATCCACCAGCCGAATTAGTTTCAAAATATTCAACAGACCAATTATGTTTATTAAAGGTGTATATATTCACACCAAAATGGTTGAAAATAAAATTGTTAAAATTGTATGGTTTTAGAGGCTTAAATTGCGTACCTCGATATAATGAGACGAAATAAATTTTAACATATGATGATTTCATTCCGTATAAATCAATATATTTTGTTTAGTTTGAAGCTGAATGAGGGACTCGTGTTTCTAATTCAGTTTCACAACGTAATAAATTCCATTAATTTATACGTAATGAAATCATCATATGTTAAGCTTTATTTCGTTTCATTACATCTAAGCGCACAATTCAAGCCTCTAAAAGCATAAGACTGTGCATTTGGCGACGGACCCACGACATTTGATTGTGACGTCAGTTAATATGTGACGTATTTGGTTATGACTTCATATACTTGAGAGACAGATCGGGTCCCTACATCATAAAACATGTGACCCGTTCCTACGATTGACGACACTTATCGTAACCGCATGGCTGTTGACACCTAGCGGGGCCGAACTTAGGACTCACGAAGGGTGTGGGGCTGTGCACGGTTTCTGAAATTCTTACCTGGGCGGGTGGGGGGGGGGCCTCTGAACTGCGGTTAGGATCGCGGAAAAGCTAGCGTCCAGTTTCGACCGTAATGGTGAGTGACGGGGGGGGGGGGCCCTGAGGTCAGAGGGCTGTGGAATTTCGCGACATCAGTCTTATACAGTAAAAGCTAAAAATAATTTAACATTTCAAACACAATAAAAAAGATACTGTTGAATATTTTGAACAGAATTAGGCTAAACTAAGGCAGCAATGTCTTCCAATCCAATTCTGATCAAAATATTCAACAGAACATCTTTTCAATATCGTGTTCAAAAATGTTTTCTTTCGGAAACATTTTGACTGATTTATGAGTTGTAGGCCTACTATAGGTGTTACATCTATGCATGTAACTCGAAGTTACGCAGAGCCGTAAATGCACTTGTTGCACTGCCGTATGTTGGGCCCTGACATTTAGGCAATCACCAATCCTGATAGCTTATGTTACTGGGCCGATAATGGGCGAGTACCGGGCCTTATTTGCCCGGTATTGGTCCAGTACCGGCGCAGTAACATGGGTTATCATGAAACAAGTATGCTTTATATATTCATATAGGTACCCTCAACGCGATAGCGTTCAGTTGCGGCAGGAGTACAAAAAGCGATTTTACTGCTAGCAGGATTAAGGTAAAATTATGATAATTTGCTTAACGCCTGCACTATATAAACACATACTTCTAATTTTCATACGTGTAACATTCGTGTAAACGCGATGAAGGAGTTGTGTACCCTTTCAAGACCTCTCACGTATCGATGTCTTATCCTTCCTATTGTAGCCAAAGACCAACCGGAAAACTCATCTTATATTATTCTACCCATTCACGTGATACAATATGCCAGACATAAACGATGCATTGTATTATCAGATTTCTATTATGCCATTAAACACAGCTATGCAATTTTTAGTTTATTGTGTTAATAATTTGAGCCGAATTGGCCCTGCGCTTTCCGCGATATCATGCATAGATCCAGAATTTTATCCGATCTGGGCCCGTGTTCCTTTATCCGGATCACTGCCAAAGTCTGGAAATCCTTTTGCACGGCCAGTTCCGTCGTTGTGTTATAACTTGAAACAAATCGGAGCAGTAGTATTTTAGATACAGCTTCGGGGACGCACGCACGAATGCACGTACACAAAATACAATACGCCATTCTTAAGTGATCACCTCATCAAGGACCAACAATGGAATGATTCCAGCTGTCACTTAAGTATGTTACGTCTTAATCAATAGATAGCGTTCATTTTTCATACAATGGACGCCTAACTTTTAGCGGAGAAAAGCTTATTTGAACAAAGCCGAAAAGCCACATTCGCTTTACATCGACGAGCTAAACAATTAGATCTACCCATTGATTGTCAAATGAAACTCTACCAAGAAATGATAGAACCGATCCTTCTTTATGGCTGTGAAATTATTGGAACCTAAAAATGCAATTTAATCGAAAGGCACATCTAGAATTTCTAAGACACCTTTTAAAAATTAAGCGAAGGACACCTAAATACATGACATATGGGGAACTAGGGGAACTGCCAAAAAAGGTATTAATAGAAAAATGCATAATCATATACTGGATAAGGCTTATCTCTGGAAAGCAAAATAAACTAGCACTACAAATATATAATAGCATGTTAAAAGATTTTAATGAAAACCGAAAACCATACAAATGGCTAACACGCATTAAACCCATTCTAGATGATACAGGGCACAAGTAGGCCTACCTTTGGAACACTCAAGCGATCCATAGCACCAAAATCATCCAAGCTGCAATTTCTAGAAACATAGAGAACCAGTTTATGCAAACGTTGCTCGCCCAAATGCAGGAATCGAGGAAGGGTAAGATCTATAATTCTTTTAAGACTAACTAGGAAACGGAACCATACCTCCTTAGACTTAATGATAGGAATATAATATTGTTCACTAGGTAACCATTCATTACCAATAGAAAAGGGATGGTGGGAAGGAATACCAAGAAAAGAAAGGAAGTGCAGTATTTGTGACAAAAACGAAATTGGAGATGAGTTTCATTACGTTTTTATTTACAACATTTTTCATACATTACGATTAGAAACACTACCTAAATACTACCGTAAGCGACCAAATTATTTTTAATTCTTCCAGTATACTAGCAATAACAAAAAACTACTATATAAAACTACTATATAAGGTTTGTCGACTAATAAATGCAATTATTAAGCATTTCCAAAAAGGATGAAACTGTCGCACAAACACGACCAACAAACATAACCTGTAAAGATAATACCCGAAAACAAACTGAAATTGTGAACGAAAAAACGGTTTATATGAAAATAGCTTGCCTGAAAAGAAGCAATCACATTACTGTAGTAAATCTAGATTATTCGTTTTAATGTTAGCAGTTAATCTATAGAGATATCTAAATAATATGTAAACTGTCTTGCAACTGTATAAATTGTATAGTGTTTATATCCCATGTATCACGTACACGTATGATCTGGGAGCAATAAATCAACCCGAAAACCCAATGGAGGAATCCAGTTTTATCTATGTCCCGCCCATCTCTAGCTGTGTTGACATCAATCAATCCATGCACTCTATGCACTCTCTGAATCTCAATTTCGGGAAAACTATACAGGTAAGCTGTATAATATGTTGAAACTAATTTGAGTAGACGCTGTTGCTGCACATGGCACCCACAGCGCCCAGTCAAAATAGTTTCAAAATATTCAACAAATCATTTATTGAATAGTAAATCCATACAATTCGTACAACTGGACGGACCGTTTAGCGTTTAAGACGGACTAAATCGTGTGATTCGTGACGCAATTTTTGCGACATCAGCCTAGACTGTGACGGAGTTCATTATGTCATCATATGGGAACTGGGAAGCTGGCTTCATAAATTATTCTTAATTGCAGTTGGCTTGGCACGGCCATTGGCATCGAACTGTCCCAGTTGTCTATCCACATGGCGACATAGAAGAAGGAAATTCACGGAAGCAGAAAGAACTCCCCATGAAAAACGTAACGCCACAGTATGAGAATATAACAACTGAAGATGTCACGGAAAATGATTGTCCGACAAGCACCTCAAAAGAGACAGACACACCCAGACCAAATGGTTATGTTGAGGCTGTACGCAATGCCGAGACCATTATTGGTACCACGTCAGTGACGTCACACCAGAACGTTCCAGTACCATTGCCCCCGAAACGACGTAGTCGCATTAAGTCCTCTCATACGATAGAAAAATCGGAGCCAGACATTTCAGAAGCAGCTGATGAAGTCAGTCCGCAGCGTCCTCATCATCCGACTTCTGGTGGCATCACGAAATCTGAGACAATAATTTCAGAAATTGAAGACGCTACCAGTCCTAAGTGTTCGGACGTGTCAATAGGAATTCAGAATCCGACCTACGTCTTAGAAGATTGGGAAATGATTGGTGTGCCATCGTAACTATTAACGCTTTAACGCCGAAGCCGACCAAATACGGCTTCGGTAGTGGTCTTGAGAACTGTCAATTTGTAGACCAAGAGAAGACTATTTTTTAAATTTTATCACTTGACTAACTGGGTCGGTGACCGAGACAGTTATTCCAGTGGTAATATTTCAAACATATTCTACTTTTGATCTGCAAATAGACATTTGTATGAGAAAATTTGAATTTGTTTAACAAATTTGAGAGTTAATGATCTCATTGCTCAAAAGACTACCGGTAAATGGTTGTGATAATCACACTGTGGTGGCTTGTTAACCATCCAGCCATTCACAACTAGCGAGGACAGATTGTTTATGATGTAGCGAAACTGTCAATTCTATTGAATATTTTGAGATTAATCTGACCGGAAGCTGCCAGTCAAATTAGTTTCAAAAATATTCAACACATTAGCTGTAAATTTGCTGTGAAATTGGGACACTGGTATTTCAAGGGTTATAGGGTTAAATTATCTATTTCAGAGACAACATATTATAGATAACAATGCCTTTTTGCTGAACTTAGCTCAGTATATATACGTGTATGCACGTGCTTTTGCTATACTAGCAGTCCGGTAACTGCCGTTACCTACAAATTACCAGCTCAACTGCGGCTAAACAACGCCTTCGGCGATTCAGTTACCTATACATTATTCACTAATTCATTGCCTGTATTCAATTTGTAATTGTAACTGTCGCCTGAAAGAATTCATTCTATTAGAAAAATTTCTACTATAATCAATCCTATGATGAACATCTATGTATTCATTGCCGTATTTGTCCGAATATGAACACTGTCCCCCCATCCTGCCCCTTTATGTAAATGTTCTGTCAATTGTCATAAATCATGTCGCCAAACGTAATTTGTTTAAATCTAAAAATAATTCACACATGTATTGTATTGTATTGTATTCTATGTCATATGTAATACAAAATATATACACCTAAAAAATGTAAGTAAATATGGGCTAATATTTTCTAAGATATATAACTGACTAAAATGAAATTTCTCATAGAGCATTAGCCACACTATGGCGCCAAAGTGTGAAATGGATTCCCCCATGCACCTAGTTACGCCTGACTGAGCATCCGCTAAATGCAAATTTGTTCCAGTAAAAAAATTCTGAAATCAGACATAGCCTTTGCTGGAGGAATACCAGTCATTCTGGCACTAACGTTGTGTAAAGGTAAATGCTAGTGTATGCATAGTTTCGTGATTTAAGAATCCAAAGGTTAACGAACCAGAATAGGGCAATTGCCATTTATCTTTTAGAGGCTAATTTTTCAGTGAAACGGGTGGCCCGTAGAATGGGCATTAGTCCAAATGCCATCCGAAAACTGCGGGATAAATTCCAGCGGACTGGTGAGGTGCAGCTCAAGATCGTCTCATCACCACTCTACCACTGCGAAGATGGCGATCCACAGCGAGGGAGATAAGAGATCAGCTGCACGTAGCTTCTGGAGCCGGAGCCGGGAGGGTCAGTGACCAAACTGTAAGAATCCCCTTCATAGAGCTGGATTGCGTGCTGGTCGTCAGGCCAAGAGATCTGCTCTGCTATTATGCCACAGGGAAACTCGTCTTGAATGGGCACGGGAACATGAACAGTGGACAAGACAGCAATGGGCAAACATGTTGTTTAGTGATCAGGTGCGCGTCTGTCTCCGTCACGTTGATGGAAGGAAACGTGTATGGCGTCGGCGTAGAGAAAGGTTTTCGGCCTGTTGTGTACAACCGGTGACAGCATTTGGAGGATGCAGCGTGATGGTGTGGGCTGGCATTAGTGCAGGAGGAAAGACCGATTTGGTTCCGAGCGAAGGTAACCGTAATGCCAATCGCTATGTTGCGGAGATCTTGGAACCACATGTCCTACCGTACGCTGGAGCCATCGGCGATGGATTCATCTTTATGGATGACAATGCACGTCAGCACCGTGGAAGAGCTGTTAACCACCCTTTGAATTCCAGATCGTAACCTTATTGAGCATTTATGGGATCGGCTCAAGCGTGCAGTTTATCACAGAGTGACCGACGACACCGTTCTTGGTGACATGTATCAGTTGTTACAGGAGCGGTGGTTGGCTATACCACAACTTCGGGTCACCTGCCTCGTCAACTCTATGAGAAATCGGTGCCGCAACGTGATTCAGGGGAATGGCGGATACACACGTTATTAACTCTGTTAAATTTGTGATTTATTGTCCGTTTGAAATGATCGTTTGTTGATTTGATGGAATTCTGAATGAAATGTTTTATGCTTTATCTTTTATGAAATGAAGTATTGATGTTATTAGATAAAAGTAGCTTTTTGCTCTCTATCTGTTATGATTTTCTTGGTACTGGATACAATTTGTATTCTTAGTTCCGTTTTAAGAATTTTTGAAATGGGTTAAATTTGCATTTCGCGCATGCGCATTCATGCATAGAATTACAGATGGGATAATCAGTTTCACTGATTGATGCTATAGTCAAACTAAGGACCTGTGAGAAGTTTTTATTAAAATCAGACCTATATCTTGGGAAATATTAGCCCATATTTAGAGGGGAACTTACTTTTTTTAGGTGTGTTGTATAAACATAATATTATAAATGTTATATGTCAAGGGTCCACCGCATCATAGGCCTTGTCTTTGGTAGATGCCTGTATTGAAGTATTAAACCATTTATATATTTTGAACTAAATAATCTTGAATCTTGAATCTTGGCGGATGGCAGATCGACGCCTATTAGCACACATTTTGAAACATCGACGGGATATTGCAGTCGCTTCCGCCGATCTGTCCAGTCCACCCCTCTGTCCATCATCTGTCCATCCGGCTATTTTCTCCTAAACCTCTTGGTGGAAGTCACCCAAATTTCTTTTGTGATTTACCCATATGATTGCGGATAACGAGATTGGGATTACCTTAGGTTCCGCCCTGGTGTGGGGTGCGCAGGGTGGTGTGGGTTTGTGGCCGTGAAAACATCAATGTTGACGGAATTCAACCAAATTTGTTATGGGATCTACACCTATGATTGTTCATTGCGAGACGATGCTTACATTAGGTTCCGACACCCAGGGTGGTGAGGTTGGTGGGGAGGAGCTGCAGAAAAGTTAAAGTTGGTGAAAGCATGGGAAATTTACGATGGTCGCCATCAACTCCACGTTTTAGTCGTGGTTCTAATGTTGTGATGAAATCTACAATGCTTTGTTGACTGGTTAATGGATAGTTCCGATCTGCCACTCAAGTATATGACGTTGTAATTAATTAAGTCACGTGTAGGCTGACATCACGATCAAAATGCATAATGAATGATATATCTAAGTCCGTCATGAACATTGACTAGTCCGTCAAGGGTACTTATTGTATGGCTTTACTATTTAACACACATTCTGTTGAATATTTTGAAACTAATTTGACTCGGGACAGCAACAGCACCCAGTCAAATTAGTTACAAAATATTCAACAGGTTAACTATGTAGTTACCTTGAAATTATGATTGTGAGAATTCGGGATTCAAAGTATATAAATCGATCCCAACATGCGTCAAGCATGGGTGGAGCTTAGCTAGATATTGGACGGAGCTTAGCTAGATATGGGCGGAGCTTGGCTAGATATTGGACGGAGCTTAGCTAGATATGGGCGGAGCTTAGCTAGATATTGGACGGAGCTTAGCTAGATATGGGCGGAGCTTAGCTAGATATTGGACGGAGCTTAGCTAGATATTGGACGGAGCTTAGCTAGATATGGGCGGAGCTTGGCTAGATATTGGACGGAGCTTAGCTAGATATGGGCGGAGCTTAGCTAGATATCGGACGGAGCGTAGCTATATATGGGCGGAGCTTAGCTAGATATTGGACGGAGCTTAGCTAGATATGGACGGAGCTTAGCTGGATATTGGACGGAGCTTAGCTAGATATGGGCGGAGCTTGGCTAGATATTGGACGGAGCTTAGCTAGATATGGGCGGAGCTTAGCTAGATATCGGACGGAGCGTAGCTAGATATGGGCGGAGCTTAGCTAGAAATGGATCCATGTATTCGTCGCATTCATAATTAATTCGCTACCCGTGTGTTTTGGAGCGTTCGAGCACTCGGGATTACTTAACTAGAGAACTCGCCTGAGCTGTGTACAATCTCCGTCGTTGGAAACATGGGCGATCTCCATCGCTCCTTGCCTCTCTCCACCCAGGAGTATAAACGAGTACCAGTGTAAAATCTGAGGAAGCTACCAATAATTGACTGAAATAAAACCAACCTAGATATGACGTGAATGAGACCTGGAATCAGGGACTCGTGTTAAATATGTATGTTATAAGCCTTGTTGGAATTTGCAAAATGGCAGTAGGCTGACAAGGGATGTAACTCATGTACATAGTAGCATCACTTTATTTACTAATGTACACTATGGAATTCTTTCTCCCGTTATCCTTTATTCACGGCCATTTCTTGATACAGACACGCATTTGGAAATGAATGGTTAAATAGGAGGAGGCAACATTGTCTCCTCCTATTTCACCATTCGTTCCCAAATATATATGTGCGTGCGGCGTGCGTGCGTGCGCGCGCGTGTGCTGGTACTCTAGAGAGGGGATATGATTTTGTATCTGGAATGAGTCAACAGATTGAAAATGAAATAAATATTCAAAGATCAAATTGAACTGTGTTTGTGTAGGTAATAGTTGTGGTTGGCAGCCATGGGACGTGCTCGCCAGTCTACGATGTGCTCGGAAGATACACTGACCAGCGCGAACGTTGTATTTCCCGAGCGGATTGGCATTTACACTGCAACTCTCTTACATAAACTAACGACAATGCTCGGTCGATGACGCATCAGAGCAAATCCCCACGTTCATCGCCTTGAACTTTTGAGGCGCCCCCCCCCATCACAACTCACATACCAAATTTGCTTCAATTTCATCTAACAATGTCAGAGGAGTTCTATTACAATCAATTTCAAAACCTTTTTACCCTATCCCAGCCATGAGGGCGGGGTCCAATGTAAATATGCTCATCTACTCCACATTGATATGGGTAAATCACATACCAAATTTGATTGCAATCTGTCTAATGGTTTCGGAGGAGTTGCATTGCAATCATTTTCTTGGCCTTTTGACCACCACGCACCACCTACGGCTGGGGGCGGTACCAAAGGTAAATGTGCTCATGCTGTCCACATTGATATGGGTAACTCACTCACTAAATTTGTTTGAATTCTGTCTAATGGTTTAGGAGGAGATGCATTACAATTAATTTCCGCACGTTAAAATTTGACCGTTTGACCATCCCCAGCCCCCTGGGGTCAGAGACAAATATAAATTGCCTCGTGCACTCCGAAATCATATGTGTACCTTACATATCAAATTTGGATGAATTCCGTTAAAGGTTTCGGAAGTGTTGCGTTACAAGTGATATGACCTTTTGACCCATGACCCGATCCCACCTGTGGGCGCAGCCAAATGTAAATGTGCTCTTGCACTTCGCACTCATATGGGTAGCGCACATGAACAATCTGGTTGAATTCCGTCCAACGGTTTCGGAGGAGATGCGTTACAATCGATTTCCGCGCAGACACGCACATACACACACGCCCGCGCACATTCACTCGTGCGCAAGCGCACACGCACGCGCACGCACGCACGCACGCACGCACGCACGCACGCACTAATAATAATCTGTCTCTAAGTTATTGTAGGGACGTATTATATGCTGTCAAATATTGTATGATGATCGCTCCAGATGACGTTAACTGCACGTAGAGACAAAATTCTAAAACATGACATATACTAACATATTTAACCAAACTATCAATTCCACGTGTAATGTAATTCAAATCACACTGACCTTCCTAGTAAGGAACGGATGGAAGTGTGCATACTAATTTCAAAACAAACCAAGTTCTTTCATAACAACAATAATTTGTTTATTTTGTTTTGTTGTGGATAATTTGACCAAATTATTGTACACAGAAAAAGGTTAGATGAAATTTGTAAAAGTTCATTTTCGCACACACATAAGTCTACCCCAACGCTCCACCACATTGCTAGAGAATGGTTATGGCGTTCTATTTAGATCCACCACGAATCTCTCCTGGGACATACAGACAGGGCCTTGACGGTTGCTGGCATCACTATCGCCGACCACTGTAATTAAATAATATTTAATTAAATAGTTTAGATAAAAAGGGATAAATTGTTCTTATTAACCATTTCACCGGTAAATTCCCAGACTCTCAATCACAGGGCAAACAAACCAGAAAGTTGTTGAATATTTTGAAATTAACATGACTGGAAGTCATTGCTGCCATCGGCAGTTACCAGAACATGCTATACATTGTACTTTTTCAGAGATTTGTCGTTGAAAGGGTTGATAACCTGGGAATATATTGTGTGCATTGGTGAGAAATGGAAACCTGCTACTGATCTAAGGTTTTATAGACACCCATTATATATTCAGTAAAGAGATGTCTTCGTTTTCATAATTCAAATATGATGAATGCCCAGTGGATATCAGGTCTGCGGTAAGGTGACACATACGACCTATAGCGAAGCCGACAATATCAAGTTTGGAGTAAGGTCACACATACAACCTATAATAAAGTAGACCATATTAAGGAGTAGGGGTGACAAAAATGAACCACAACTTTGGATACAATAACAGTAAACTAGTAAAATCTTCCTTTTATGGTCCTCTAACGTTTCATATGTCTATGGTATATGTAGGTCCGTTGGAGTAAGGTAATTAGGTCACCAGCGGTCGAAAGGTCACCAATATTGCTCACTGTTTAACCTTTTAATGGCTAAATTTATTTAAGAAATCCAAAATATTTGCTTATTCAATGTCCATTTGTATGCCAACGGAAGTCTATTTTTAGTTTTACCAGTGGAATGACTGGCTTGGATAACGCACAAGTCATTCAAATGTTTGAAAAAGTCTTATCTTGGACTGCAAATGCACATTCGTGACGGCCACCGTAAAGGCTGGTTTGGACGGCTACATGGTGAAAGGGTTAAAATCGGACAACTGTACATTGTGACAAAGTGCTACTAAACATATATTTTGATGTTAACATCTTGAAGAGTGATATGAGCGATAGACATCATTTGATAAATTTAAAGGGCCAATATTAATTTATTTCGTGAAATCTCTGTTACTATGATAACAGTAAGCCACCTGAAAGAATGCCTATTTTTGAAAATAGCTACAAAATGCAATGAAGGGGTACTGAGAAATGACATAATCATAACATCCCATCTACATAATCTAGAACTAGAATGCACTCGAGCGAGATGCTGACTCACACATGTGCGCTCTGTCTTGACAATGCACTTAGTGACGCACATGACCGAGATAGGTGATCCGTTGACTTCAAACTTAAAGCAAGCATAGGCTGTTGCAATATGAAAGCGTGTACGAAATCTGGTAATTCTATCTTCTTGCATTCCAGGGTTATCAACGAAAATGTGTATTCCAGTATGTACTCTGTGAACCCTTGACCGAGATATTTGATGCTTTGCCATGAAACTCACAGAACTTCCAGTCACCTATACTATGAACGGATGGGACTAATTGCGTGCTTCTACCTACTTCGGGATACACTTAGTGACCACGTGACTTATTTATTTGAACCTTTGACATGAAACCAAATTTTCTTTCTAGCCAACTTCTAGATTGTTGGCGATTTGGTGATTCTACTTTCGTGCATTAAAGAGTTATTGACAAAAATCGGTATTCCGGTGTGCACTAAGTGACCCCGTGACATCAATCTTTTACCTTTTGAGTGCAAACTAAAAGCTTTTCTAGCCCACTAATAATATCAATGTATGGACCGAATTTGTTGATTCTAGCTACTTGCGTTCCCGATTTATGGTTAAAAATGGGAATTTCGGGATGCACTAAGTGACCCCCTGACCTCCATCTTTGACCTTTTAACCCCCAAACTATAGAAAGCCACTCATAATATCACTGTATTTGACAAACATGGTGTTCTACCTCATAGGATTCCCGAGATATTCCTCCGATAAATACACACACGCACACACAGCCATCCACCCACCCGCCCGCCCGTACGCCCGCCTGCACGCGCACACGCACGCACGCACACACGCACGCACGTACGCACGCACGCACACACACATACACACATGGGGAGTGGGGCGGATGTGGAGTGTGTGTGTATGGGAGTGCGGTGGGGCTCCCCGGGGTTGGGGTGGGGGGTTGGGGTGGTGTGGGGGGGGTTTCTCCAGGACAGGACCACCAAACACCGTCTATGGGGGACACACTGTCATCTCCTACATTTTCAGGAATAAATAACTAGTCCAGTAGCCAGATGCTTAGGACATATCTTGGCCTATTGGAAAATGCCTGTTGCCATGTGCAACTCACATTAATTAATCCTTTTTATAATTAATTAGATAATAACCTAATTAAAGGGGTAATATTTTAAAAGACGGCCAAATCAGAGATAAATACAGTTGAGTATTGCTTGAAATAGCCAAATAAGTCAAACATATTTACAAGCCACATTGTTTGAGACAATTAATATTGTTTCATTGTAATTAATATATTTGCCCAATTAAAATAACTAATTATAGTCATAATTAATTTGCATATTCTCTTAGAAGATTACAATCAATTGTGTTTAGTTGAATGTTTGCTTGTCTCAAAACATTTTTATATATCGATATATTTTGTGTCATTAATATATACCAATTAGGTTGATCAGTGACGGCCTAATTAAATCGGGAAGTTATTTTCAGAATTTGATGAGTTCTGGCTTCAAATATTTGCTTCGTTAAAAGTTGTTGTCTACCTATTTAGCTACATTTATTATTTTATTGAAGACAAATTCCTTTTATTTCCAATTTGGAAGTGTGACTTAATTGTGTTATTAATAATTACGAGAAAGTCTAACCTTTCGATGATGATCAAGTAGGAGAGAGTGGTCACACTAGATAGGTGTTTTCTTAATTACAGTAAGTCGTTTCAGCTCTGCCCCGCTCATCTCTATCTACGCTCCACCCACACCTCGCTCGTGTTAGAATCGATCGATCTCTGAAGTCCCTGACTATCAATTTACAGAAAACTATGCATGTTAGCTGTTGAATATTTTGAAACTAATTTGACTGGTTGCTGTTTCTGCCTATGGCAGCTGCCCATAGTTTCAAAATATTCGACAGAATGTTTATTAAATAGTAAAGACATACAATTCGTACAACGTGTCTGACTATTAAGCGTTAAAGACGGACTATATCGACTCAATCATGACATAATTATTATGACGTCATCATACACGTCACTTAATTAATTATGACGCCATATGACGTCAGATGATCGATGGATAAATTGGAAAGGTGAATTGGGTTGTCAAGACAAAATATCATTGTGCTCATTGTACAAATATGATTGTTGTCCAAAGTTCTTCTGAAGTAGAAGATCATTTAGATATAATTTTAAACTGGCCGCGAGAAAACCGCCTATAATGACATATGTTCGACAAAAGGAAAGTCAATGTCCACCAAAATACCAATTTTCTTTGAAAAGCACAGAACAGTTATTAGAATTCAAGCCATCACAAAGAATAGGCACTGCAAGAATCCTTTCATGGGTGATCCCAGAAAAGAAGCTTCATTCATACAATGAAAGTAACATTCAGCTGGCCCCAGAAAGGTCATCATGTGACAGTGAAATGTCAACTTATATACCAACACAGTCTCTCATTGGCTGTTGCCGGGTGATTGATGCATCACCTACATACCTCAATAATGTCTACATAATGTTGGGTCTAGCATGTTACATCACAAAGAAGATGGGCCAAAAACATTCAGTTCTTATGAGTGAGGAGGCTAGATACTCTAAGGCAATTGCAATAACACGCCATACATCTGGAGAGTTTGCTAATCTTATGCTTTGTCGTGGCGGATTTCATTTATTTGCCTTTTCTGGCTGTAATTGGTAAGTGCATGCAGTCCCTCTGAATTGGAAGAATTGCTGCAGATTATTGTGTGTTTGCTGAATGATTTATTGCTTCAATAACAATCTGAAAGTGTTACAACAGAAGTATCCGAGCTCACAAATTGGTTGCTGAAGGATCGCAAAGAATGGTATTTAAAGATGTACCAATACATGCAAATACACACCGTGAGCACAAATTGCAAGTCAAAGGTTTTCGAAAAGATTAGCGATAGAATATCTCAACTTGTTAAGACACTGCATTCCAAATCACTTCAATTCCTACAAGAACTGGATGAGTTCAGAAAAAAGGGCTGCGAAGACTCAAGTATTTCCAAATCTGCAATGAAGCCTTAGTGATGGTCGAAATTCTTCTCGCCTTCATAAGATCAGGAAAATTACAAATCCATAAAGTATTTTTTGTAATCCTACCTTGTTTCTACGCATATGATCCATCCAATTATTCAAGTCATGGTACTTTTATCTGGTATGAACAGTTGATGACGCGAGCCCTAGAAATCCATGAAAAGTTTTCATTTATCATCTTATGGTTTCTTCTTTGAAGGAAAGATTTGCACAGGTGCCTCCTAATTTACCCTTATATTAAATGAGGAATCGATACTCGACTACCTCCGGCAGCATGCTAAGCTTCTTCTAGTCTATAGAATCGATCCACATATGCATACAACCCAATAACTATATAGCAGGAGTATTGCCACAGACATCCAACGTGGTTGAGATTGGCCCTGATATAAGCAAACTCAAAGAACTAAGTTCTGTTCACATTGCAATGGATGGGCAGGACGTCTGAAATATATTATCAAGCATATTAAATTAGGTCATCCCTTTTTTCACTTGGTGAAATTCCACCACTTTCAAACTTGAAGTTATGAGAAGTCGTAAATAGTGAGACAGAAGATCATCTGAACAACGCAGTGACGATTAGACAGACAAATTTGAATAATATTATCTGTTCTCGGTTTAATTCTGTTGAGCCATTCTATGAGCTTATAAAACTACAAAACCTTAAAAGAGTTGACATTATGCGCTAGAGGAAAGTTAGAACACAATCTGATATATTCAATCTTACTTCTGACATGAATCTTTTCTCACGTCTTGATATCATAGCACAGGTCAGCGTGTTTGATCTTCAAGACGTATTCTCGCATGAACTAGCAAACATTCTTCTTTCAATTGCAATGGCTAATGGAGGCCTTAGCAAGTCACAGTAGTCTGTGTTCGTAAATTTGTTGGAAGAATCTAGCACAGATAATTGAGATGTTACAATTGATAGTGCTGACACATGCCGTATAGTGTTTGATTTGATGGTCATTATCCAGGTTTTCCTGCAGTCACATCATCATGGTGAAGCTATGAGTAATATGCATTTGAGATGTTGAAACTTATGTCGTCAAAACGAACTTCTGCAGAGAGAATCTGTACTGTAACAGCTATGATCACAGTTATGTAGTTCAATTAAAGATGGTGAATGCAAGCTTAGAAGTGGACATGCAGGAATCATTTTAACCATCAGTATTCCATCAGTACCTTTTCCAAAACAAGTTTAATAGTCACCATAATGCTAAAGCACCATGGGAAAATTTCCTCCAAGAGAAATGGATAGCCATATTGTTAACACGTGCACGAATTCTTACGACTGCAGATTGATTACAATGTCCGGTGAACCAAATAAGTCCTGCCTAGCATGGTCGCATGAAAAACAGATGCACGACTTCTCTTTCATGCACATGGTGCTATCAAGCAAGGGTATGCCAGCATAACACTTAATAAACCTGACACAGATGTACTGGTATTAACCATTGCCTTTCCTTAAATCCTCCACATAACAATCCAGTTTCAAACAGGAGTTGCGAACAGACGAGGCTCTATTGATGTAAACAGTATTATGGAGGCCTCATGTCCTGCTTTTGCCAATACATTACTCTGTATGTAGGCTCTTACGGGATGTAACAGCACATCAAGTTGTTATGGAAAATGGAAAATAATCGCCCTACAAATAGTTCCACCGTTTACTGGTTGGATTATGTGAAAGATTTAAAACAACTGATGAAATTGTAAAGAATACAATACACTTAGGTTATACACTGTTACTAAAATATTCTATTACCGTACCTATGACAAAATACACTACTTAGAATTTCTTAAGACTCAGAAACAAAACATGAACATGCCACCATGCCAAAGCACACTTCTCATTCACATACGGAGAACTAATTATCAAACAGGATTTGCAACAGAGTGTTACAAGGGTTACCTACCAAGCCTGAACCAGAACAGCATAGATGGTACACTTACTGTTAACCAGTATTGACAAAGGTTCTTCATACACAGAAACAGCTTCTTGTGTTACAAACTTGCATGTGCAAGTGTGGTTGCTCAACAAGATGCAGCTGGTGGAAACACGATCTTCAATACACGGCAGCATGTGGATGTGGTCCGGAGATAAAGTGTGGCTATATTTTCTCTTCATATTCATAAACATTATTGTAATCTGTTTGCTAGATGGTTGATGAAGGAATAGTTCGACGTCACAGTGTTGATGCGATCAAACTGCATTGTCTGTTTATAATATGGGTATATGTACGTGACATGTCATCTATAATCAGGTTTACATCATCTCATGTTCCTCATTGCACTGGCCTGGCTTGATGTAAAACTTTTATGGAACTCTCTTATGAACTCTTATTATTTTACTGATTTTTCCTGTTCTGGTAGTATATCCAATGATAGTCCTGGACCAAGTAACCCATTGGAGTCCACGGCAATAGACCACGCCTCCCTGTGATGTGGTGGAGCAAATCTCACATACCAGCTGGGCTACACGACAGAGGGCACTAGATCAGCAATACCCATTGAGGCAATGATAGAGAAGCTAATCACAGCCCGAATGGCCGACCCACTCATCCTAGTCATCGATGACCCTGCAATGGACCAGAGGATCCGACACACCGAGATCACGGTCTTCGTCCTCTTTCAGAAGCATACTCATGAAATCTCACCAGACGTCCGCCACAATGCTCGCTTGCTGTACTTCAGCTCAATGTATGGACGTGCTCTCCTCAAAACTATATATGGCAGCCTGACTCACAAGGAGACCAAGCAAGACTTCATTGCAGCTGTACAGAAGGCCACGATGCTATACCGATTCATCTTCAGCAACAAGGAAAGCGTTGAGCTGTCATACTTTAAGCCTTATCTGGAGAAGGCGGAAAGCTTCAGATACAAGCTGATTTCGATTCAGGAGGCTTGTATGCAAGTCGGGGCGACGTGTCTGACGTCTCAGCCGGGAGGTGTTTTTTCAGGTTTGAGGAACTTCTCTGACAAGCCTCGTCATCAAACCTCGTCAGAAGCTTGAGGAAATTCGTCAGAAGCTTGAGGAACTTCGTCAGAGGCTTGAGGAACCTCGTCAGAAGCTTTAGGAACTTCGTCAGAACCTTGATGAACTTTATCAGAAGCTTGAGGAATTTGAGGACTTCTGCACCATGCTTGAAACTCTATCCACTCGGGATCAGACGTCAAAACCCTCTTCTTCTGGAACTTCTCCCGGAAGATTCACTTTGACCAGGCTTTGAAGATGTGCCTCAATCGCTTCGTTGCGACCCTCGGTCAGACTCTCCTGAGTACCAGTGGCACGTTCGGCCTCGTCGCTCTCAGTCACAATGGCACCGATATCACCACGATAGTAGTCAGTTTCTCTGGACAGAAGAGTATCCGGCATGCTGCACTCTTCACCAGTGTGGATGTTAAATACGCCAACCCACTTCCCTACTCTTAGTAGATTCCTGGTATCGACCATCGCTTTCTGAAAAGCCAGAATGATGGGACTCTTTAGTAGGTATCATAGGGAGACCAAGTGCTCCACCTTGGGCACTGTCAAGCTTCTTGCAAGGATTCTGGTAAGCAGCTCTTTCACCGATTTGGAGGCACACTGCACATCCAGAGAGAATAGAATCTCTGGGTCGGTTGGTAGAAGCTGACCCGCCCAGGTGTGGAGAACGTTGATGTCACGAATTAGTGCCTTTATTCGTGTAATAGATGGTATCATCATGCCTTCTGACATCGCCCGGCGACCACAGCCTCATGCTTGCAAGTGCACACCAGTTCCCGTGGGAAGACACTCTTGTGAAGAATCTTACCGAACATGTAAGCATTTAATCTTTCTTTATAGAGGCACTATAGAGGTACCTTACACATGAAACAGTATGTACAACATCCAGACGGAGCGGTTGAACCCGTGATCTCACATCACACAGATCCACGGAAGGACTTCCTGTCAGTCATTCGACCTGGTATCCATGATGAGAACCCTCTATCTGTGGCTAAGAAGTACATCGACTTCAGTATCTCAGGACAGATCCATGAGATTAGCAGCATGACGCTGAAGTTCAAGCTCGAGAGCACCATGGAGAAGGATGTAGAGTCCCCGCAGGTTGTGAGCAGGTGGGAGATTATGCAGAGCAACAACATCCTAGACACCACCTATGTGAACGATGAGTACCGAGTTCTGGCTCCACTGGCTCGGGGACCTGCCTATTATGCGATGGGGTGTAATGAGGGCTTCACAGAATTCAACTTACAACCAAACATAGAACCCAGCCACAATGTGGGAAAGCTGTTCCTCCGGTTGTACACTGAACATCTTGATGGTGTAAGGATGACCTCTCCAGAACTTCATGTCTGACATCATGAGAATGACCAGCAACTAAAATGGGGCCTCTATACAGCGAATCCTATATGTAGAGCAAGAGCACCAGCAGGTCGTCCAGGCCACAGCTAACCAGTGGCTAGAGTTGGCATTGCAGCAAGGTTTCTCAGATTGTGTAGCTGTAGCGGTCCTGGTTCAGAATGGAGGGGTGGTCCAGGAGGTTGGTGAGCTAGATGGCTTTAAACTTATGGTGGCTGGGACCAATGTTCTCTGTGATGTCCATGATCTGGGGCCGTATTCACGAAGGGGGCTTACACCCTAGAAAAGGCATAACTAGGGCATAAGCCCCCAATGTGGCATAAGTCGGTATTTACGAAAAGGGCATAGCTCATCCATAAAATCGGGCGTAACTTATGCCCTTCAACTACAAGGCGTAAGTCATTATTTACAGCCTTTATGACGTGGTCTCGAATTTTAGTCGAATATCGGATATTACGAATTTTATAGATTGAATTCGCATTTAGCTGACATTTTGTAAATATTAAGTGTTGTTTAATGTGAGGCCATAGCAGCCATTTTGAAAAAATATTTGAGCTGAATACTTTTACTATTTCTGTATTCAAATTACCCGCAGTGCGCGAAATGTGAAGCTGAAACTATGATAAATAAATAAGGTAGAGCGATACGTCATTGCCTAGCATCAAGCGCGCTGCGCTCAAGTCAAGTTTTCCCAAAAAGGCTTCAGAATGCTAAAGAAAAGTTGTAAGAATATAATAATTACATGTTTTCGCAGCACTTAGTTTTTGTAATGACAAACATTTTACTAATGAATGGTTATATGCTATGTTAATCAGACTCGATAGAACGTCCGAATGAATACTATTTATTTATTTATTTGTCAGTATTAAGCATACACACTACATTTTGAGTCGATGGTAGCTAGCCTGTGGCTGTTCAGCATTCCATGTTGTAGTCAAGGCCTCATATTTTGACAGCTGTTGACGCGTACGGTACTACGTCAATAAGCAGCTTATATGTGACCAACGAATTCAGTAACATTACAGTGACGCACTTATTTATGCCCCTCTTCGTGAATATGGCATAACTATGAGGCAAAGCTCTAGGGCGTAAGTTATGCCAGGTGTAATTTACACCCTCTTCGTGAATACGGACCCTGGCTGGTTGCTGTATTTATCGACAGAAAATGAAGTGATATGCCCTACTACATCTAACAGTGGCCACGAGGATCTCAAGTTGGCACTCGAGGCTCATTACCAGCTCAGCTTTCATGTTGTGAACTTGCTCAGAGACCGAACAGGCACTCGCTCTGTGGGCGTGACAGCACTGTATTTCGTCTATGTCAAGGTTTGTGTATCGCACACCAGTGGTATTCAGCTTGAGCACACGGAGAGCATGATTCCTGCTGTTACGGCACCACCGACAGCCACCACTACTATGGCCTCCGTCGTGTTCTGAATTGCCAATGCCACATCGATGAACATTGGCTTGGAGAGCTTTACATGCTCGTGGTACTCATCGAGACTCTCATCTGCCTCTTTGATGCTCTGGGCGGCCTGAATGCTTTGTTGGCGTCGGCGTGCCTCCATTTGGTGCATATGCTCGAGCACCTTGCTGTACTCAAACTTCTCCTTAGACATTTTGTCCATCGCCTGGTTATGACGTTTTCGCCCTACCTCTGCCGCCTTTTGGTCAGCAAAGCTGAGACCCTAGTTCGCCAAGGCAAATATGCCAGCGTTCAAGATGGTGGATGCCATTCTATAGTGAATAGTTTAAAGCTCTCATATAGCCCCGCGACAATATATGACCTTGAAGCCTTTGAGAATCCCATCGATGAGGACTATGATGAGGACGATGATTATTATGAGGATGTCGACAATGACTATGATGAGGACTACAACAAGGATTCCAGCGGTGACTATCGTGATGTCGAGCTAGAATCTGGCAAGCTAATCCACCAAGCCAAAGGGATCTTTCGCACCTACGTGAAGGGCTATCTTGAACCATTTGCGGCGTTCGGAGATCTGATCGCTCTGTTGGCAAGACAGTCTGCAAGATTGCTGACAACACTCTCCATGGAGTTGAGAAGATCTCTGAGGCTATTTCAGCCATTGCCTCAGGGTTAGGCACATTCTTTTGAGTCACTGGCCTGTGGCTTCCATATGTTGCCATATCACTCGGAGTCATCTGGGCCATCGAACATTGCTATATAGCATGGCGTCGCTCTATGACCTAGTCAAGCCACATACATTTCGTGAATTGGTTGTCAAGCTGCCCTTCTCTGCTAGCGCTGCAGGAGATTAGATCCAGGTATTCCAGGAGAACAGGAGCTGACATCAGTGAGGAAATCCGAGAGTTCATCCGCCATCTTAGTCATCCTGACAGCCACTCTTGAGGCACTCTATTACAGGCCAGGTGGCTATTACCGTGAGTACCACCAGCTACTCGAAGTCGCACGCCACAAGGGCCAAAACTTCACAATAGAGAGTGTCAGCCAGTAGCTCTCAAGACTGGCGATGTGGCAGATATACAGGCCCAATCCCCACCATATCAGGCATGCGCACTTCGACGAATCTGTCCCGAACAGAGTTCACCAGTCAGATGTACTGTTACTTCTGCATGATTGTGTGAGCCGCAAGACCTACAAGTACATCCTCACCATCGTCTATGTAGACAGCAGGTACAAGGCGGCAGAACTGCTTATGGATAAGTCCACATGACAGGTAGCAGCTGGATGCCAGAGTGTTTATGAGGATCCACAAAAGTCCCACCCCAGTGGCCAGAATTGCCACAGGTTGAGCAGTGTAAGCAGTTCAGAGAGGACACTGCGGCCATCATCTGCAAACATGGTGTAGCAATTAGAGTATGGGTACGAGGCTTACCAGTTGTGGTTGAGAGATTCAACACAGAGGTTATTCGCTTGATAGGGCAGAGGCCAGCTGAGGCTGTGCAGTGCTCAGCTGTCAGCCAGCCTACATACAATATCAAGGAGCACATACTTTCATCCAATGCCCTGATTCTCTATTTACATGAGCCCGGTGAGCTGTAAGGTGGGTGACAACGTGCAACCGATCCTAAATGGGCGATAGAGTTGCACAGATTACATGATTCATCAGAGCAGCCTATACTGTATTACATGGCTCGCTCGGAGAGCAGCCCAAGGCGACCCTTTGTGTGAAAAGAGCTTCAGCTGGTCCCTACAGACACTCAGCTAATTCTACTTGGAGTAGCAGCTCATCAGTAAATGCGTCCATTGAAGTGACAGCATCCCTGTTCCATGTGGCTAACATGTTAATACCATCTGGAGCGATCCACCGCTTGGTGTCATGATGGCTAAGAGAGCTCTTGTTCTGGTTGACACCCGAGATGTGGTGGCCCTCACTGCGCAGCATGTTCATACCATGGTGGAAAGCCGCTTGCTTGATGAGGCATTTTTTGTATTGTTCATGACAGATCTGTCGAACCTCAGCCCTGTGTACACCCTTAGCCTTCGTGATTTTCAAACGGTTGATGAAATACATCTTTGGACACAGAGCAACACACCTTTCGATGGACACCCCAGAACACTTATCCTTCATGTTGCCAATCATCTTCTTGTTGGTGGTGTTATGTAGCGGGTGCGCTACCGGGTGGTCACGTGTGTCATAAATGTTGGTTCCCGCCGTCATATCAGTGTAGATATCCTCTGTCTGGATCTCCACCAAGGGCTGTCTGTGTCCATGTAAAGGCGCCCACAGTGACCACCATAATCTGGCTTCAGCTCGTTGTACTACACTAGAGGAGCGACCATTCATATAAAGAGGCAGATTTAAGGAGTTAACCCTCCCCATGGTAGAACAAAACACATTTGTAGTTTTCTTAATGCTTCTTGTATATAGTATTAGAAAATGATGGTTGTGGGCATTTCTTTTGGTGGTAGTGGTGTTGCATAGCCTAATTTCTATACATATCAAAATGTGGTTTAAAATCGGCAGCTGAACTACTGACATATAAAGATATCAAAAAAACAGCCACAATATATCATTGTATTTGACAAGCTCATATGTTTATTAACTTGAATTGCATTTAATAAACATACATTTATAGCATGTTGTGTGATTTTGTGTTTATTTGTGATATTATCTGATGTACAACCTATATATAACGAGCATCTACTTTTGGGGACATTAGATGCTGGTTCTTAACAACGAGTGATCATAAGACCAGTTATCGTTAAGAACCGAAATCCTTTGACATCAAAAGCGACGGAGACACGTAATAACTCATTTTGCTGACACTATGTCTGTTTGGTGACATCTAGGACGTCCGTTATAGACAGGTCTGTAGCTTTATAGACAGATTCATTGCAATGTAATTCTGACTGAATGAAGAAGATAGTTATATATAATAAATTAGTGTGCAATATTTCAGACACTTAAACATGAACATTTATATCAATTATAACTGATATAGGGCAACCAACAAAATCAAATGCCATAGACATTATAGTTATCATCAACTTATAATGCAGCATCAGTCGTCACTATCACTAAAATAGTCTAATTTATCGGTTTCCTCATGGTGTGGTGGTTGACAATTTGGGCAATCTTCGCAAGTGCACATTTCAATGCAAGGAAGACCAGCAAACGCCTGTCCTTTACCTTCATGAGCTTTCATTGCCATAGTACTACGTGTATCATTGCAGTACAGATGGGTGATATTTCTAACCTCAACAGCGGCACACTCCTTTCCATACATGTTAGGTTTCAGTGATCCATCACTTTCTTTGATCCATCCATAATCTACAGGGTCCTTTAGATCTAGATTTGCTATGTAGCTTTGGCACCACACAGATGTCTGGTATAGGGCTATACGGACATGCAGTTGAAATGACTCTTCCGTTGGTGTCTCTTGTCGAGGCCAACACGTGCCTCAGCTCATCAAGTGACTTGAGTGTTCCCCCACCCACCCACCCCCCTTGTGAATAAAGCAATAGGATAAATAATCATGCAATGTTGAGCAACGTGCTTGATGTTGACACCGGAAATCCGAGATCAGAGAACATGTGTACATTGTTAATGTGTTCCACTAGTTTTGTGAGGACTGAACGCCTACGCTGAATGCAATTGTTGTCTCACACATCCTGTTAGGGCATGTACAGCTCGTGTGCAAAGGCCGACCTTTTCATCCAGCTTCTCCACAATGGAGTGAACTGGAATATATCTGTCTCGAGTTATAAGTTTGTCAGTGTGCCCAGCTTGCATGTATACCTCGCTTGTCAGAAGACCCAGAGACTACTAGTAGATCAGAATCACTAGACCGCCATTATCGTCACAAAATACAAAAAACCTAAATGAGTTTTAGCAAGGTCAATGGCGTGAGGTACAGTATCTGCATCCTTTTGCGTGGATTACAAATGCTCTACCTCTGTCACCCGACAGTTCCTAATTATCTTTACAGTTTTGCCATCAGCATACCCTCAAGCAAGTATGATAAAGCTGTTGCTTTGCAGACGAGCTCCAAAGCAATGGAGTCAATTACATATACAGCCAGTGCAGACTTGTTGCAGAGCCTATCTGGAAGAGTTTGTAACTTGACACGTCAGGGGTAGCTGAGACTTGATGATTGGCTGTTGTCTCACCAATTGCACGCGTTAATGCTCCATCATTTTTATTGAATCTTTTTGTCCAATAATTTTCCTTAGAATTTGATCTGGCATGTAATCAAATGCCTTGGAAAATCTCTCATTGATAGATTGCATCATTGCCATTCCATCTATACGAAATGCTACCTTGCTACTTAGACTGTGGAAGGACGTAAATTTCATCACACAATAATTCAAGCTTCTTAGCCAATTCAAGCTTTGGTGTTTTACTCTTAGATCCGTCATCGTGTCGTTGATACAGACAGGAGTCGTCGAAGCAGTGCTCTCAGTGAAAGACAAGAGTTTCTTTTATTTGTCTGATGACAGAAGTTTGCACATATTCTCAAATGTTTTCATTTTAGTCTGTGCTGGTGGATCCCTGAAACTTAATTTGCTGTCTTTTACCAAGCGTTTCTCTATAAAGTTGGTCATTTGTAACTAGCCAGACGCTTTTAGATTTGACAATCATTCCCCTACTTGCAACAAGTCCTGTTATAATGTTAATCATAGAGCATGCCACAGTGTCCAAGTTAAAGGGATTCTGGTACTGGTTTAGCAGAACATCAACAATTTTCTCCACATTAGAAGTATCTCTGACTCATCTTGCGCTACCCAGGCTAGCATTGCATTCTGGGGTTGATGATGTGGTACACATCGATTTTATAGCCTGTGAATATGCACCAGAATCATGCTTAGTAAGCAGCCGTCATAGCAGAGTTCACCTTTGTAATGTAAACCCAATGATGCCACCCTGTCCTTTACATTCATGGTTTACTGTCTGTTCCAATACTTGATCACTAGGTACACAGTTGAATTGGTATTTAGCAGATCTATGGACAACGAATCCTCCATCGTCCAAATGTATGTAGGAGGGAGGCTGTTCAAATTCAAGCTGCCTCATTTCAGATACATATAAAGGTAAGTATTTCGCATAGTTGCTCCTCCCAGCAAAAAAATAAATGGTATTGCCTCACAGACTGCATCAAGATGAATAATAACGTCTGCCTCACGTCCTGCCCTCAGCACCATATGCATGCCATGTGCGGAATCGATTAAATTGTTCTAGAAAATAAATGTTGCTGACTGTGACCGTCCAGCAGACAGGAACTGGGTCAGCGTTTCTTTCACATTAGAAATATCTACGCCATCTATGAGTTCAATACATGACTGGCCGTCCGTTCCTTGAACCGTGTGTTGCAAGTCATTTAGTCCTTGTCCTGGGTTGACATGAATCCAAGGCAAACCCTCTTGCTCAGAGGAGGATTGAGTAGATTGCAAATACAGTCGTGATAATGCTTCTGCTACCAGCTTAATTCCTTTGACAGCCCGATTCAACTGCTTACACTGAAGCATTTGATGAACAGTGACATAAGAGTAAATGCATGTTACGGTAACAGGTCACCATCACAAAACAGCCTGCCAAAGCTTGTAACAAATGCCAGTAGAAAGTGCATGCCGCCTTGATGCATTATTACACATTTACTGTAAATTGCCATATCTTCATTGACAAGGATAATAGTATATCCCATTTTCTTAGATACAGCTACCTACTTCAGCAATGTTGCATAGACACTTGATAAATCAGATGGCAGTGCAGGGATGAAAGCGAGATATTTGACGTTTGCCCATGCTGGAATAGTCTGTCCATCCTTATCACTAAAGCGTGCAATTCTTAAATTAAATATTTCGACCTGACTTCTGAGATTTTCTCTATCTTTGTGTCCAAACAAGAAACGTTTGATACAGTAGGTGGTTCTGGTCTTTTGTGTGGCTTGTGATATCGTGCCAATGGTTTTCCATTATATTCTGTCACATCCAGTGCCTTCTGCATTGTACGTTGCATCTTGCCATCATCGTCTGGGTTTTCACATCGTTGGTCCAACACAATGGCTATGGCATTTTTTATCAAGTATTCTTTCGTTCTGATCAAAATTGACAATGTCTGCATTAGCATATGTCTGTGTGTCCCCATCCACCATATTTTGTATTCCACATGGTATGTACCCATCTTCACCTTGTGAAAGTTGATCCTTTGCGACAGATATCACAAAATGTCTCACTACATCATAAGATACAGAGTATCTTAGGGAATGTAGACCATCTATAACCTTTTTGCTGCCAACATCATGATGGACCTGAATGCTAAGGCCCAAAGTAAGTGCTGTACGGAAACTATGAAAAAGAGCAGTAATGTTGTGGCATATGGCCAGTGCTCGTATATCCTTGTGTGATGCTATTCGTTCACAGCTACTGGAGACATTTTCAGTCAAATCCAAAAAACAAAGTCATCCAAGAGATCTGGAACAAAGTCTCTACAATGGTCAATAGCAAGTTCTGCAGTATATAGGTATCCATCTGGGGATTACTTGACAGAATCTATCCTGTTCCTCAGTATCACAGCAGCTCTGTGCAGTACCAATATTTCATCAATGTGCAAAACAATACTTGTCGTGGGCACAAAGATCTTCTAGATCTGGCTGAATTTGTGCAGTTAATTTCATCCACAGATCAGCTGCCTTTCTGAGTGTGTCTCCCACAGTTATTGCCCAATAAGTATGAATAAGCAGAACGTTCAATGAAGGACGATCTGTCTTAGAAGTTGACCGTAAGGCGATGCTTTAATTTCTATGTGGAATAACATTCTGCTTCTGGCTTTGGAACGCCAATTTCAATCAAAATTTCCGTAAATCATTGCGAAAAAAATCTTTTATTGATCAATAAAAAAATGAATTGAATATTGTGAAAAAGTAAACATTTGCAATAACATATACAGCTTAGAACTATACCGACTGTTCCGAATGCCTGTGTAATTTATGGAAAGCTGTACGGAACCGGAAAACAAATATTTCGAATTCTGATTAAAAGGTGTCAGAAAACATCGAAAGTGATGACCACAACCATGCATTTCACACTTGATGGATGATAATCTTTAAGAAAAAATTGGTTTTGTTTTGTTGTACAGTGGGGAGGGTTATCCGACCACTTTCTGGCGTTAGCCGCTCCTCTACAAGCCATACACGAGGTGCTTCGAGAGGGCTAGAATGAACATACCCACATAAATTGGCTTGTTCAGTACAAGGCGGGTCTTGTACAAGTAGGTCATTATCAAAGACCTTCGTTCGTGCATAGTTGGGCTTGGCAAAGAATTGGCGCAGTCTGTCATCCTCGGATGACCAGACCAGGTTGATGTCCACCCATTTACGCAGGTTCTTCATTGTCTTGCTGAGGACAGCATTGTTCATCGACTTGTAGAGATTCTTCTCGAAGTCGCTGGTCGCCTGTTT
Organism: Chaetoderma sp. LZ-2023a; assembly: GCA_034401795.1. Classification (NCBI taxonomy): domain Eukaryota; kingdom Metazoa; phylum Mollusca; class Caudofoveata; order Chaetodermatida; family Chaetodermatidae; genus Chaetoderma; species Chaetoderma sp. LZ-2023a. The sequence goes on along the minus strand of CM067374.1, from coordinate 125,466,977 downwards.
TCAGAGCTCTGTGTTTAGTCTGATGTAGGGCCCATCCATAGGGACTGATTGAAGCGTATAACCCAGTGCATCTTCTTCAGCCGCATGCCCAGACTGAGGTAGAGCTTCAGGTTGCGGTAGTGGAGCATTTTCTGTCTCCCAGGTTAGGTACTAGTTTACCCGGGCCTGTGGTTTGTGGAAACCACACATTGGTCTGATACTCTGAGAGCCACTTCTCCTTCAACTTCATCCTTTCAGGCGCCAGTAGGTAAGCATTGTGCGTGCCAAGTAGTTCTTGTGGGCACTCCTGGTCCACCTCCACGATATAACCTTTCTCAGCATCGTCGGGATGTTGTGTAATCTCTCCAGCTGGACAAGTCAGCAACCCACTTGAATTCGCCCCCACTCCCCCCAAGTTGGTAGGTGATGTTTCAAAATATTCAACAGCTTGCCTGTATAGTTTTCTGGAAATTGATAGTCAGGAAGTTCAGAGATAGATTCCAACGCGAGTGAGGTGTGGGTGGAGCTTAACTTGAGATGGGCGGGTCATAGCTAAAAACGGAAATGTCCATTATCAGACTTGTTTGGCCCTGGTTTGAACGGCTGATGAGGTTCTGAGCATAGGCAGCCAATCGTCTATATGTTGTCTCTCCAGCGTCTACTTTGAATCTTGACATTCGAAATTTGCTATAAAAGAGGGTATCACGAAGCTGAATGAAATCCCATTACATACCTATAATTCAGTACCTGTATGTTTCCTGCCTAATGATGTCAAGGCGTTTCAAGCAAAAACAAACAAACGTGTATGAACCTACACGTCTGGAAGCATACATTACTTACACACATGCCAATCTTGGCCTAGTGCCAGGGGGTCCAGCCATGCACGCGCATCTCCCGCCCAAGGTATTCCATACTTCTCCTGTTCTATACAGTGTTCCATAGTGATAGCATTGCTGCGTATGTGGTAACCGTGGACTTAGTGGCCCGTACACCGTTGGACCTGGTTGACCTGAGGAAGGAAAATCATACACTTTTGTAGAATTATTCCAGACAGACACATCATGGCAAAAATAATACCTTTCTCTCAGCCCAGGCACGCACGCACGTAGGCCCTACGTAGTCAACATATGTAGCGCAATTACAGTTCCCTGTGGCAAGGGTAACGACAATAACTAACTAGAGAACATTTACTGAAGTAACGGTAAATCTGCGATGATTGGACATTAAGAAATGGTATGCGGCCTCTTCTAAAGCCATTGAATTCGTCTGGTGCTGATCAAATAAAAATTCTAGGTGTAGTTACAGATCAAAGATCCATGCCTGAAATTCACATAGGTTTACACTGAAAGGTCACCTTAACCCTCAGGATGAAATAAGATGTGTCTTCTAACACGCTCTTTGAAGTTTTATGATGCAAGGCAGATACACTTATGACAAACACGAGAATTTGAGACCATATAGGCCTAAAGTCAATATAAGACCTAGAGGGTTCACCAAATTTCATGTCGATCGCAGCCAAAAAAACATTTAGCGGCCATTTTGAAATAAAGTTGGTTTTTTTCAACATTTTTCATCCTGAGTTAATTTTGTTCAAAAACGTCCTCCATTTGTAACATCCCAACCAGGTATGGTAGTGATCCCAACAAAACTATAGGTGTAGTCGCTGTTCAAGGATCCATCATGAAATACCCATTCTTTCTCTATGGGGCAATATTACAGGCATTGGAGTTCAAAGGTCTGGGGACCATTTTGAAAAAAATATATTTTCCAAAAAAATCCTCAATGGTAACATCCTCACAAACTATGGTAGTGATCCGATCAAAACTCTAGGCATAGTAGCACTTCAAAGATCATTACTGGCAATCCCCATACATTTCCTATGGTACTTGTTTGCCCGCCCAAAGGTGGGTAGATCGAAAACCCCTGGGCAAATCCGAAATAAAAGCACAAGCACACGATTCCTGGATGAGTAGCAATAGATGACCAAGTTTGGAGTTGATCGGATGAAAACTGTAGGAGGAGGTGCAGTGCATACATTTTGACGAAGAATAAGAAAGATCCTGAGTGATTTTAACAGTCTGCGATTAATTACTAATAACTTGGTACGGACGACGACGACGACGACCACGACGACGACGACCCCGACGACGACGACCACGACGATGATGATGATGATGGCAATGATGATGACGGCAATGCCGATAACAGTGACGACGATTTGACAATGACAACGACGACGAAGACAGTGATGGCGGTAATGGTGATGATGACTAGAGTCTAAGCTTACTAGTACCGGTTGGCTCTGACGAGAACGACGACGGCGATGATAGATATACTTACTTAATGATGTTGCAACCCCGATAACGACAAGTACCATGAGGATAACGAAAACTGGCTTCATCCTTCACGCTTCAACTTTCAGAAAATAACACTTTCAATAAATGGTCCTTTGGATGTTGGAAAAGAGAATTTGTATCATTATACAGTCCATCGCAGAAATAATTTAAATTGTTTCCATAACAAAATAATCTGTGCTGTCAAATATTTTGGACTTTATTTAATCGGAATCCATTGCTGCCTTCTGATCAAATTAAGTGCAAAATATTTAACAGAACATTTCTTGCTTCGTATTCAAAATTGTACACACTAAGATGTTTTTGTTTGTTTTAGTAACGTTTTAACTTATTTATAAGTTGTAGTGTAATATATTTTCGTTGCCATACCCACGCTAACTACTTCGCCATCAGTTTACTGTTGTTAGGCCACGTTTAAATGCAATTATCTGATAATATTTCTCGCAATTGACCTTTATTACTACGGTGACTTATACGTCAGTAAAATGACAATGTAATGATTTCCGCTATAATCGTCTATGAAATTGCAATAATTTTCTCCATGATTGCTGCGTAGGCCTATCCGTGGAAAACGTGATCATGCGTTTCAACCATTTCAATTTGTATTGTCACACAATCTAAGTTTTAAAGGACCGATACGATACAGACAAGTTGTTGATTATTTTGAGAGTAATTTGACTGCAAGATGTTGCTGCCTGCTACGGCAGCAGACAAATTACTCTCAAAATATCCGCGTGAATAGTTCAGAGACGTAACAGAAAATATCTATTTGAGTGTGTGAAATTGATATTTTGGGCTGCAAATGGGCATTTCTCACGATTAGGTACCTATTTCTGAAGCCGTTTTTGTCGCCTTGATAATAAAATCTCTGAGATATCAAGTTATTACTAGCCCACCAGGGTGATTAGTCCCACAAAGTGGCCAATTTATACTATCCTCGGGCTAGTGGGCTGACATTAATTTCAGCCATCTCGGAATGACGGACAAACAGACAGACAGATAGATAGATCCAAATGCAATAACACTTTTCAGACTGTATTGATGATTTCTATAATCTGTCTACCAAAATCCAATTTGGTATCAATCACTATATATTCTTCATCAGGTATGCACAGTCCACAATCAAGATAATAGGAGGATCCATTTCTAGCTATGCTCGGCCCATTTCTAAATAAGCTCCACCCACTTTCTATCCGAAATTGATTGGATTTTACTACTTTCAGCCATGAATTCCCAGAATCCTAATTAAAAGGTAACTATGCGGGCAAACTGTTAAATATTTTGATGCAGTCAAATTAGTTTCAAAATGTTCAACAGAAACAAGTAAGAATCTAACAAAGATATACAATTCTTACACTTTCGTGACAGACCTTTCGAATTTCGCGATGGATCTACACCATTTTGATTGTAACGTCAGCCAACATTTCGCGTTTTTGATTGCGACGACAGATACTTGAGTGACAATTTATTTTGCAATTATCAACAAAGTAAAGAAATGTTACGCATTGTGCAATCAAGCGTAACACGCACATTGGCAGGTGTGGTCCTGCAGAATATTGTGGGGGAACTACAGTCGTGCATGTATGAGTCTGCCAGGTGATACAGTCAGGGGTTTCCAGCTACTCAGTACCGCGTATATGGCAAGCCCTAGCACAGATTTATGTCCTGACAACTTCTTTGAACGCTACCAATCAAAGATTGGAATGTTGGGCGACTCCTCTCAAGGACTGCCCAATGGACATGGGGGTGGGTGGGAGGTTGGTTGGGCGTGGGGGTGGGGTGGGGAGGGTTGGGGAGGGTTGAGATAGTTGAGCTGGAATTGCTGTCTGCAGAAGGTCACATGCATGCTCAATGGGATTCAAGTCAGGAGACCGAGCTGACCATACCCTTGCTCTGTATGGTCGCACATTATCAGGCATTCCTCCTCCACGTGCTAACACACATCCACTTTTTGTTGATCTCATGAGTGTCTGTTTTATGAACATGTCCGTCCAAACACCTGCCCACATCTTATCACGAAATCGATCCCAAGAAACTTCTGGTATACACGTTGGTGTTGTTCATTGAGATGTTTCATCTGTTAAAGATAAACTCTTGCAAGCTTGGCATAGTTGTTGTGCCCACTAGACGCAAAGAACGGAAGCATTTGTTCCACCGCCTGTAAATGTCTTAGAAAGTTATCAGTCCGCTCTGCCAGATGAATTCCTTGCTGATCATTTTTAGATACATAAGCCATAGCTTTGCATTTCTGTTTTCTGCTTTAAGGAGGTTTTTCTTTTCAGCTAATTGTGTTGACAATTCACTAAGATAGACTGATAAAGTTACTTGATCTATTGTAGCTTCACCTTTTAGGAAACTGTCATAAAGTTCTATTCACCTATTCACATGGATGCTGTCTACGTCCATCCGGTTAGCAGCTTCATATGGTATTTAATTTTCCAAGCCAATACTCTCGTCAAGCTCGGGCTGAATTTGAGATGGATCTGATAAATTACTTTCTGTAGGTAAATTGTAATTGAGTACATCCGCCATCAGAATCGCGTGCAGAGCAGAAGAAACTAAGAAATGACCACGAAGTGAGCGCGAATATGCCTTGGCACATAACATATGTGGAAGGGTATTTCCAGCGTATACTGTTTGCAAAGTTTCCTCAATACCGGATCCACTCATTGAAACACCAATTGCTCCAAGGTACGACATCAGTGTGTGGAATCCACCGAGACGAATTATGACGCTAGGAAACTCATCTGGCTTATCACAGATAATTTCCATTGCTTTTATCCACAAACACTGATCAAAGGTAACAACATGCACCTCCACGTTTTGCCTGACTGCTTCTCTACATATGAACTTTAAGGTACTGTACACACAACTATGAGATGCTGGGTTTAGGTCAATTATTGGTAGAAAAAACGATGCATGGATTCCTGGGTGTTCTTCTCCCACGATTACATTCTGCATATATCACATCCATCCTGGACTTTGATCTGGTAACAATTTACTTGTTGTTCACAACAGATCTATTAAATTAATCTGTATTGCATCATATGTTAATCTCTCAAATGTAACTTTATTCACAAGCAAAACATAATTAGAATTGGAAAACTTAAAGAAATGAGGCTCTACACGTGCTTTCGATGATATCTCTAATGAAGAAAGACGACATTTCAGATAATATATTTTCTGTGTTAATATACTCGAGTTTGATCTGGGCATTCTCGGTGAACACATGATAATGCCCATGCCGTAAAATGTATTCTGCCAATCAATAGTTGCAATGTTATGGTTTACATTATCAGCAATCCATTGGCCAAAGTGGCCAGCTGGTATGACAGATTCAGATTCCGGGCACATTGCAGCAGCCTGTAAATACCGCTGTACTTCATCATAGGACACACTAAAACCAAGTTTATGCACCTGGTCGATGAGCAATCTAGAACCGATATCACGATGTAGTGCTCCAAGACCAAGAAGTATAGGCGATATAACATGTCTGGGCCGAGAAGCATGTAGAATAGCTTGTCCGATTGATACACGTTTAAGAGACGCGGGTTTGCCAGAAATGATAATGTCTAACAAGTATTGAAGAGTAGCTGGTAAGTATATGTTATTATCATCTATTGAACCAATCTCCGAAATTGGCGGATAGATAACCAATGATTTGGCTAATAGCTTAAGTTCTGTCTTGATGAGTTTTGCTTCTGTTTCAATTATGCGAAATCTTTCTGCTTCTGGATTATCTAGTCGTTTCTGTTTGTGGTAATCTGGTAATATTTGGTACGGTTTTCCCAAAAGTTATCAAATTCTATTTGCCTTCGATCTTTAAATAATAATGGAATAACCAAAGTAATCTTGTAGTTTTTGTTGCAAATAAGGAACTGTATAAGGCTCTATTCCTGCAGGAAGAAATCCACTCATCATTTCGACAAGTTCAGTTGATGAAACAGTTTCATTGTCATTATCTTGGACCCATTCACATAGTTTTAGAAAGGCTTCTTTTCGGTGTTTAGCTGAAGGCCGTCCTGATGATCTCGACGATGATGTACTTGATTCCGGATGACTGTCTTAATGGTACTCCATCTCCTTTCAGAAATTTACACTACACGACTGGTGGTACTGCGCATCTGCAGCTGGTAAGTGCACATAAATCGTTCCTTGTCTCACAGACAGACATAATCTTCTCGCGAAATTGGCGAGTTTGAACAGGATGAACGTAAGATTGTGTTCGTCTCTCAGTCTCTGAGATATGCATATCACCAAACATGCACTTTTCTCTGAAGCTGAACGCTGAAACATCAGATCGTAACGCTCGATTTTTGGGAGACGGTGGTGGATTATCCTTTGCTCGAAGATCACTTTGAATCTTATTACTCTTTATGTAAGCAACATGAACTTGCACTGCATTAACGGGAACTGGATTGAATAGTGTGTGTACATTATCTCATCGAAGGTTGCTTGTTTTAATAATTCCAGCTATTCTGTTGGGTGTCAATACTACACAGTCCGACCCGTCTGTAAGAACACCGCACACATATTTCTTCGTCCATGGCAAGTTATTTATTGGTTATTGCGTTCATGTGTAACAAGCTGAAGAAAATAACAATAAAGACATATAACAGTTATTATTAAAACTATAGAAAGCCACCTGGCCAAATTAGAATATGAAAGGATTAAACACTTGCATTTGCGGGCGATCATCTAGTTGTTCGTTAATGCCAGTAGGTATATGACCGAGCTGTAACCCCAAGCGTTATTTACCTTAGCGGATTACCTATATTAAGTGAGCACTTGCCTTCGGTATCAATTATTTGATGGTCAACAATGTGCTAAAGAAATAAAATTTAATACTAGTGACCTGCCTCATTGACATACTACTCCTAAAAGTAATGGACCTTTCCATTTTTAGCTATTCCCCACCAATCACTAGCTAAGCTTCACCCACACCACGCCGTGTTGGGATTGATCGATCCCCAAATGCCCTAGCTATCAATTTCCTGAAAACTATACTCGGAAGCTGTTGAATATTTTGTAACTAATTTGACTGGGTGCTGTTGCTGCCTATGACAATTTGTACAACAACGCATAGACCGTCTTCAAATATGCGTTCGTGACGTACTTATCGGCTTCATTCATGACGTCATTCATTATGATGTCATTGTACACATCACGCAGTTCATTATGACGTAATATGATGGGTGGGTACTCTGGAAAGGTGAATTTATCAAATGAACGAGATAAGAAGTTTACAGTGGAAAACGATTATTGGCTTGACCTTGAATTTCCTTTTTTCGTAACAACGACCATGACCTTGACGGTAATAATTTATCTACTGCATTAAAATTGGTAGTATGGCTTTTTCTTCTAGTAAATGATGTCAACCATGTAGTAGTGACCATCCACTCACATAACTTATGTTATTACGCGAAATTTGGTTGATTATGCATGCGTGTATTGCAGCTCGGATCGCTGAAATCCACAATTTTAGAAAAAAACGTGATAAAAAATTGGCCTAGTGATATAAGTCTATATTTTGAGTATAGTAATTTCAGGATGGACCTCCTTACTTTGGAACCAAAAAGGTTCTTGTGGTAATTTGTTTGACGTTGGTCGATATTTCTAGTCTACTATATATGGAGACTAATGACTTGAGCATGCCTGGAAACGATTCAGACTGGCAGTCATCCAGAAGAATTCCTTGACAAATGTCGTTTTTCTCCCTAATTTGACAACACGGATCATGGAAATAACTTCGTCATCGATATCTCGTGCAACCACTGCAGAATTGAAAATATGTTGTAGGCCTTCATTAAAACAATGGGTATGTTTTCCCCCATCTGCCTGTTCGACACTCCTCGCCAATGTGTGCGAGGAGTTGGTCCTTCAGTTTGAATTTATTCACTGTTTTATCAATGTTGAGAAGAGCAAGTCGTTTGACATACAACGTATGTAACTCGGAAAGCTTGAAGATAAACGTTCCTTCATTGGTGCACAAGTGTGTCAAGAGTGTCAGTCTCTTTGCAGTGTGTTTCGGCAAGGCATACAATATCGAATTTCATTGCCTTGTTTTGGATTTCGGGGTCATTTAGTTTGCAAATCCTCTGGCCATCTTCATTTGCATGGGTTCCGTCAATATTCCAGAAACAAAATGTTAGCTTACGTATTCCAGACATGAATATATATATGTTCCTTCATCAATATTGTCTTCTATATAAGCAATAAACTCGGCAAATACACGAGACTGAACTATTTTCTCGGCATTGCTATATATATAGACCTCATATTGTTAATTAGGTATTATATTCACACCATCTCGGAAATTTGGCTCTGCATGTGATAAACTTTCAGAACAGACACATACATCCTTATTTAAACTTAAAGGAATTAATGTAAGGACTAATACTTTACTGGCATTCAAGCTGTTCAACTCACTATCCTACCTATTATAACATACTGTGGGGAGGCCTGGAGTCCTTTTTACCTGCAAGGTGTAAATGATCATAATTTCATGGACCTTGGAGATAAATTACCTGGAGAAAAAGTGTTCATTAACTTTTGCAAGTATTTTCTGGGTGTCAATAAGAGAACTACCCACGCTGCTGTGAGAGGAGAATTAAGCCAATATGCGTTACTGATCGCACGCCTTTCATCTGCAGCCAAGTTCTGGCTGAGATTATGTGCACTTGACTCTGAGGAAATAGTTTATCAAGCCTACATGCATTCCTCGAACTCCGATGAGAACGCAAACTTGGCTTCATGTATGAAGTCACTGTGGTGTCAGTTCAACTTCAAAGAAATTTGAGACAACCGAGGAACAACCAATAAGATCAACTATGCCAAATCATTAGAAAATGCTATGGAAGCCAGATACCAATGCAACTGACATACACATATTAACAGAGATGTAATTCAACCAATCTCAAATCAATCACCCCAAAATGGCTCTAAATTGCGAACGTACCGACAATTTAAACATACATTCTGTAATGTAAAATTATTTGCTCACAAATAAAAACCACAGTAAAATCAAGCAGTTTGCGTCAGTGCTTACTGTCTTCAAATAGAACTTGGCAGGCATACAACCCCTAAGACAGCAGTTGATGCGAGAATTTGTAAATTATGTAATAATTTGGATGTTGAGGACGAGAAACACTTTGTTTTATATTGCTCCTTGTACAATGAAGAAAGGTCATTATTATTCCAGTCATTTGCCGATTTTACTCATTTTGATGGGATAAATGAAAATGAGAAATTTATTTGTGTACTGCCATATAATAATGGAGACACTGAGGTGTGCAGATTAGTTATAGACGACGTCAGTGCCTGTAATGAAAAACGGGAAACCAAACTAGCATCCCTTTCAGGCCAGTCCAGTACTCAGTCACTAGCAGCCGGTACTTCCAATATCTGAGACTGCATCACGGATTTCACCATTTGCGGGCTATGACCTACACCACTTTTCTAAATATATAGATAGACAATATATGCCATCTATTCATGTTGCTCCCTGACAACTAATGTAATGACTTCATGCAACGCTATGCAATTATGTAAATTTTATATTTATATGCAGTCTGTGTGTGTGTGTGTGTGTGTGCGTGCGTGCGTGCGTGCGTGCGTGCGTGCGTGCGTGCGTGCGTGCGTGCGTGCGTGCGTGCGTGCGTGCGTGCGTGCGTGCGTGCGTGCGTGCGTGCGTGCGTGCGTGCGTGCGTGTGTGCGTGCGTGCGTGCGTGCGTGCGTGCGGGTGTGTGTGTGTGATTATGTATTTTGTGTGTGTGTGTGTGCGTGCGTGCGTGCGTGCGTGCGTGCGTGCGTGCGTGCGTGCGTGCGTGCGTGCGTGCATGCATGCGCGCGTGTGTGTGCGTGCGTGCGCGCGCGCGCGCATGTGCTCGCATGCGTGTAAATGTATTTATGTATATAACCTTTATGCCATGTAATAAATCATGTCCACTCGGCTATGTCTTTCTGTATTCAGATTTTGTGCCAATAAAATATTCTATTCTATGTATTAGCTAACTTATATTACGAAATCACTCGTCGGGTCAAATGTAAAGGTAATAACGGTTACCCTATTCACGCCCTCCCAGCCTCTTAATGATGTAGATAGCAGGCCCCTAGTATTACGTATACGGTAGAAACAGTTTATAATGGATTCACTTTAGAGGGCCACACGACGGTAGCGCTTTAAGATAGGTGGTCATAAGACCATGTATCTAAAAAAATACGCGATCTTGTGGACACCAAAACATTCACTGCGAAAGGTAATTTCTTATTATGCCACACGGTGTCCTTAATGAACTCGCTTTTATGTTCCGTAATGTTCCCGTTACGGCTATAGACAGGCAAAATTAGGCATTGATTTTCACCACGTCCAAACTCATTGATAAACGGGTTTGTTTTATCAGCAAATGTGTAATGTTGGATACTAAACTATGATATTACGTCAACATGACTTACCCTTTTATGAATCCATTCGTCTGCCCGTCTTCCTTTCTTTCCAGCTGCCCCTTCATTCATTAGTTCGTTCGTTCGTTCGTTCGTTCGTTCGTTCATTCATTCATTCATTCATTCATTCAAGCCCGTCCACCCACCCACCAACCCGTCGGAGTGTCGTAAGGCCTGTGAATCAGTAGCGACTTTAAAGGTTGTTGTGGTAATGAAATCACCGCAGCGTGACGCCCTTTCGTACCTGTCTAACAGATTGTTGTTTTCAACAAATATCTTTGATTTGAATATGATTTCAAACATTCAAAAGGAAGTAACAAAGAATTATCACAAAAATATAATCTTTACAGATTCGTAATCTTGGCTATCCATACATTCTGACACATAGTGTTATTAATTTTAGAGCTTTTGTTCAAAGTAGAAAGATGCTCACATTTTGCTAGAATATTTGTGGATTTACCATATATTCCTATGGGACGGCATATCATCTGCATATAATATAAAAAGGAAGTAGCTTCTAACTTATGTAGATTATTATAAGGTAATAAAATTTCCCCTTCTGGCCATATGTGTTATTTTACAAACAAGATATAAATAGAATAGGAAAATAAGGATTCTATGAACATCTCGTCTTTGTTATGTAGTAAATTTCTGACCAAAGTAGCCAAGAAATCCTGTGCATGCGTACTTGACTTCCGCCGTCATTGCTGGTCATGGTTGTAGTACTTTAGCTACTTGTAGACTATGTCGCACCGCACCTCCAACACCCAACCCCACCTCCAACACCACCCCCCCCCCCCGCCCCATCCCCACCCCACACCCACACCCCACCACAACCCGCCCGAATGCTGAGGAATAGCATACTGATAATTAATTATCTGAAAGTGCCCCTAGGACAAGTTACATTTCTCTTAAAGGAAGGGAAAAGGGAAATAACAAATGATGTTTATTGGTAATTTCATACAATATTAAACAAACTACCATCGGTAAAAAAATGGAAATGGATCGGGATTATTTGAGAAAAAGCATTTACTAAATCTAGGAGCGCTTAACTTAGAGCCAATTAGTGACTTCACTGGTGCTTCGCACTCCGCCATGTGTCAACTGGGCGTGTGCAGGTATACCGCATAGGCCTACCTGAATATAACGAAAGCACCCCTGAATATAGTTTTGTAAGTGGTATGAATACTATTCTCTACAGGCGCCAATGTAGAGCGATTAACTCGCTACTGCTAATTCATGATTGATCCTTTTGTAAACATTATATTTGAAAGCCACGTTTTCTGGTGGGAGCAACAAGTTTTGGGCAAAATGATTTCAAAATACACTGCTGGTTTCCAAGGTCGCAATATGATGCCTACTGAATATTTTGAAATTCGTGTAACCCAATGTTGTCTTTGGAAACAACGGCTTTCAGTCAAATTGTTTTAAAACTAGACAATATTTGACCTGCAGGACGTAGTGGCTAATCAGTTTAGCGCAAATATAACTGAGCTTATATGATCGGCTATAGAGGGCATAATTTATTAGCTCGGCATACACCAGCCGCGTCACTGCTTGGTTCCCGCCAGAGTGACATAAATGGTATTTAGCTGCGTTTTTTTTGTAATTATTCTGATTTCTTTGTGTTTTTACGGGGGTGGGGGTTGGGGTGGGCTATAGGATGATTATTATATAAAGCTGCCATTCAAGGACATATGTTAGTTCCCTGAACCTTTCCTTTAACTAAGGCTGTTGCAAGATGTTACTTCAATGACAACAACGTTGGCTGCAATATATGAGGCAGACGTTTCGACTCAGCAATAATTATTAATTTAAAGTTTTGAAACCAGTGTGACAAGGGGTTGTCATGATTAATGAGGACCTGTTTATATTACTGGCAGTGCTCCTATAGAAACAATATTGAGCCGGCGAGATGTTAGCTTAAGACGTCTGAAAACGATAGTTTATATTCAATCGTACGCACTATTTCTGGTCCGATTTAGACAAAGCGTTCGCCACATGTCCGCAGCTATATTTCTCATCTAATCTCCAATAGGTTTTTATTGATCCCTATCGTAATCCTGTGTAGAACGCCCGCGCAACAAGGCGCTCACGTACAGATGCAATTGCGATGAATCCGAAATGGCCGTCGATCTCTTGATCAGACACAGGGCAAAGTTGAAAATTTGAAATCGGCACACATTATTACGTTAGTGGGGAAAATTTCGCGATTGAAACCTATCAGATAAAAATATCAAAATGACTTCCCAAAGTTCTAGAAATTGATTGGTCGGTCGCGGCCATGTTTTTAATCCTCTCAACTTTCCTTGAACAAACTGACATAGTCCTTAGTCCCTAATGATATATTCCAATTTTCGGCTCGTCCCGATTGGCAGTTCTGGAGAAGAAGACGATTTTGTTAAAACTAGGTCATCCAAGATGGGTGCTGGGGATCGACCGGTAGTTAACAAACTCGGTTCAAGGCTAGCCGTAGGGAAGATTTTTCAAATTTTAATTCAATCGGAAGAGTAGATTTCTGAATATCGCCAAATGTTGCCAAAAATTCCAAGATGTCCGGCACTCTAGTTGACCAATCGGATTCAGTCATTGTCAAAAACTAGCCATTATGGGTCCCTTTCACCAAGCCACATTTCGTCTTTCTGGACAACCCGATTTTGACGGTATTCAACAAGTTATATTGTGATGTAATAACTGTGGCTGCATTGGTATATTATTACTCTTAAACTTATGGCGCGGTGTTAGGGCCAAAGTTATGATTAACGCTTAAGCGAAATTCTAATTTCGCTTAAGCGTAATTATTATTGCTTAAGCGAAATTAGATTTACGCTTAAGCATAATTATTAATGCTTAAGGGAAATTAGATTTATTCTTAGCCGTAATTACTAACGCTTAAGCGAAATTCGATTTATGCTTAAGCATAATTATTAACGCGTAGGTGTAATTATTAACGCTTAAAGCGAAATTCGATTTTCACTTAAACGTAATTATTAACGGTTAAGTGAAATTCAATTTGCACTTAAGCGTAATTATTAACGCTTAAGAGAAATTAGATATTCACTTAAGCGTTAAGCTTAAGAATAAATCTAATTTCGCTTAAGCGTTAATAATTACACTTAAGCGTAAATCTAATTTCACTTAAGCGTTAATAATTGTGCTTATGTGAAAATCGAATTTCGCGTAATCGTTAATAATTACCCGTAAGCGATATTCGCATTTCGCTTAAGTGTTAATCATTATCTTGGCCCTAATACCGCGCCTAGTATACCTAGTACATATGTTATACCTGAATGTCACGAAGTGACCTAATGTTAATGGCTATTACCGTATTCCTTCCAGGGCAACCGAAAGTTATCAGCCAGATGCCATCGACCGTGGCAGGACCACTAATTTGATTAGGCCTTTGTTTCACCCGTCCACCACTCCACCCCACCCGGCCACCCCGATCCCATGACATACATCCGTGCCACACCACGCCAGCGCAGCATATAGTGCCATCTGAAACTTGCCTATGAGAGATAATATAATCAAAATCAATATATACAATTGTAATAATAATAATAATAATAATAATAATAATAATAATAATAATAATAATAATAATAATAATAATAATAATAATAATGGCTAGTGGCGGCTAAACCACATTCACCTAACACTTTAACCCTAAAATTTGTTCAGGAAAATTTCTATATTCTGATAGAAAATGTCCATTTTCAAACCAAGGGAGTATTATTTTTGAGAAATTTACCATTGAAAAGAATGGCTCGGTTATCGAGCCAGTCAATCCAGTGATGCATTTTCAAAAATAGCCTTCCCTTGGTCCGCAAATTGACATTTCTTGAGAACACGGCAGATGCAGTTTTGTTCAGTTCAACGGTTAAAGTGGCAAATATCCTCATTCAGTCTGCTTGTGACAGGTAACCAATGTTTGCACAGACACATATCTCACCGAGAGCTGTTGCTGGATCGTACAGCATGACCTATCAGCGATACAGCTTTCAAAGCAGACTCTATCCACCATACCTATGAGCTCATATATACCTGTACCAATAGCAGTAAAGTGGTTAATAATGGGTTTGTTATTAACACTTACCACTATGATGTCAATAGTCTATCTCTGACCATGTCAATGACAAAGAAACTGGTGTACAGTTGTAAACAATTTTGCTGGACGATGTTACTGTCTTCGACAGCACCATCTTCCACCAAATTTGCTAAAAAATGTACACCAGTTCATCTCCTAAATTTAATTTGAAAATTTAGAATTCTGACATCAGAGTGTTACGGGTTAATGTGATTGTTCAGGCTGTGCTCTCACGTTTATTGACGCGCCAGTGCTATTATTGAATCATTACCGGCACCAACTGCCCCAGCTCATTGGAGGTCTTTAAACGTAATGGAAGGATCCAGTTTTAGCTATTCCCCGCCCATCCATGGTTACGCTCCACCCACGCGCTGTCCGTGTTGTAATCAATCTATCCTTGTACTCCCTGACTATCAATTTGCAGAAATCTATACAGGTAAGTTGCTGAATATTTTGAAGCTACTTTGACTGGGTGCTGTTGCTGCTTATGGCAGCAACGGCGCCCCGTCAAACTAGTTTTAAAATGTTCAACAGAATGTGTATTAAATAATAAAGACATACAATTCGTACAACAACGCTTAGTCCGTCATCAATTATGTGTTCGTGACGAACTTATCTACCTCATTCATGACGTCATTAATTATGATGTCTTCCTACACGTTACGTTTTTTACTATGGCGTCATGTGATTGATGTATAAACTGGAAAGGTCAATTATTGGGTCTGTACGCTTATATTATTATATCAAGACTCGTTGGCTAAAAGTATGTCGTATGTCGTAATATTGTCCCAACGTTGGCTGTCTCGGTTGGCCCAACATTGTTCTACTAATTGGTCTAACATTGCACCGACATGTTGGGCGCAACGCCTCTAATCATCATGTGACCAGCGAACGTAAATATAAATATTTTTGTTCATTATCATAAAGTTGATACAATATATTTAGCGCATTATCACGTGCGTCCCATGTGTGTTTCCGTGTGTCCGAGAATCTAATCTACCGATGATCATCAGGAAGCGTGTACGGTACATTAATCAATGGATACTCGCTATTATAACAGGACGGCGTCTGCCTCGTCCTGTTTCATACGAGAATCAACGCGAAAACCGACAGATGCGGTGGTCTTTCCAGTGGTAAATTATCACTGTCATATTTATCATTATTCAACAACATGTAATCTTACTCTATTGTATTTCTGCGTTACAATTATTACACTCACCCTGTAAGGGCAAGATGGTCTGTCCATCGTCTTCCAGTCCATCCGTCAGGGCGGCCGTCCGTCCGTTCATTAGTCCGTCCGTCTGTCCATCTAAGCATCCATCTAAGCATCCATCCAAGCATCCATCTAAGCATCCATCTAAGCATCCATCTAAGCATCCATCTAAGCATCCATCTAAGCATCCATCTAAGCATCCATCTAAGCATCCATCTAAGCATCCATCTAAGCATCCATCTAAGCATCCATCTAAGCATCCATCTAAGCATCCATCTAAGCATCCATCTAAGCATCCATCTAAGCATCCATCTAAGCATCCATCTAAGCATCCATCTAAGCATCCATCTAAGCATCCATCTAAGCATCCATCTAAGCATCCATCTAAGCATCCATCTAAGCATCCATCTAAGCACCCATCTAAGCATCCATCTAAGCATCCATCTAAGCATCCATCTAAGCATCCATCTAAGCATCCATCTATGCATCCATCCATCCATCCATCCATCCATCCATCCATCCATCCATCCATCCATCCATCCATCCATCCATCCATCCATCCATCCATCCATCCATCCATCCATCCATCCATCCATCCATCCATCCATCCATCCATCCATCCATCCATCCATCCATCCATCCATCCATCCATCCATCCATCCATCCATCCATCCATCCATCCATCCATCCATCCATCCATCCATCCATCCATCCATCCATCCATCCATCCATCCATCCATCCATCCATCCATCCATCCATCCATCCATCCATCCA
>CM067374.1:125265127-125447627 GCA_034401795.1 Chaetoderma sp. LZ-2023a | reverse complement strand
ATCCATCCGTCCGTCCGTCCGTCCGTCCGTCCGTCCGTCCGTCCGTCCGTCCGTCCGCCCGTCCGTCCGTCCGTCCGTGCGTGCGTGCGTCCGTCCGTCTAGGCAGTCGTCCGCCCACCTGTCTGTCCACCCGTGCGTCTGTCGGTCTAGTCATTCAGCCGTCCGTCTGTCTGTATTTGTATGTCCGGAACTATATAAAAGAACGACTGATCCAATTTGACTCAAATTTTAACAGAACAAATTATCTTACCATTAAAGACAATTTCCATACCTTGGCTGTGATCCGAATAGAAAACCTCGGATCCGGTCGCAACTTTGGCTGTGATCTGTATAGAAAAATCTTGATCCGTAGACATTCACAGTGCGACAAATAAAAGTAGGAGAGCGATGATCTGCAATCGCATTTGTTCTAAATAACATTTTATTTTCGCAGTGCTTGCAATCTACTCTACCCGAACTCAGACAGACAACGTAACGGAGAAGACTCCAGCGTGGCCTAGTGATGGACAGTGGTCAAGAATTCACCACCCAGACACATCTGCTAACATTCTACCGCGTTCGCAATCACTTCTTATTATCGCAGTGGCTCTACTCTAACGGGGGAACTATTCACCCAGAACTCGGACGTGTTCTATGTGTTTGAGCCTCTTCATACCCTGTACAAAGTCACTCTACCATATCGAAATAGCTTCCGGTACATAAACGGTACTGTAAGTTAAGAACGTGCGTGGCTGAGCACATCAGACCATAATAGAAGTAGTGATTGTGTTTGCCTAATGGATAATGGACTTCTGATGTAATTATTTCCTTACAGTTGGGGTGTGGGGGTGGGGGTGGTGGTGGTGGTGTGTGGGGTGCATTGATAACAGAGGATTACTCTTTAGAAACTCAATTGGGTTGTTGCTGGTGACATCTTCGCAATGGACCTTTCCGGTTTTAGCTATGTCCCGCCCATCTCTAGCTAAGCTCCACCCACACCTCGCTTGTGATATATACAGGTAAGCGGTTGAATATTTTGAAACTGCTTTGACTGGGTGCTGTTCCTGCCTATGGCAGCCTATGGCCGCAACAGCGCCCAGTCAAATTAGTTTCAAAATATTCAACAACATGTTTATTAAATAGTAAAGACATGCAATCCGTACAACAACGCTTAGTCCGCCACCAATTAAGCGTTCGTGACGTAATTATCGATGATGATAATGAGTGATTGTTTTCTGCAGCTGAAAAAGTGAAAACTTCTTTCAGCTATAATCAGTTTTTCCTCAACATCCTCGAGTCTTGTCCACTGCGAGCGTCCTAAGCGCTTTGAGGTTCATTCTCGTCTTTGGTGGTCCTAGATACATTCCTCGAGGTCTGATCGCAAAACACTTAACAAGTTGATGTTGTGCCGTTCTTTGCGTGCCTGATACCTGTTGGCACTTACCACTGCACATTCTAGTTCTTTCTGAGCAGACGTATTCTCTATGATAAGTTAACTCTTTCAAATCTACAAACTAGATACGACCAATTCTACATTATAAGCAAATATGCTGAATGTTTTGGAACTAATTTGACTGGATGATGTAAGGCAGCAATAGCTTCCAATCAAAGTAATTTCAATATATTCAAAAAACTTAGCTGTGTGGGTGGCTTGAATTTGAGAAACTGATTTTAAGGATGAAGGTGATCGATAGCAGATTTTGATACCAGTAATATTTATTTAGTCACTATGGTCCTACATCTTCATGGTTATAAAATTAGGATAATTTAACCCTTTCAAACCTATATTCTAGAAACGACAAATCTTTACATTATAAGAATTATAAGAACTAATTTGAGAAAAAAAATTGAATATTTTAAAATTAATTTCACTGGATGCTGTTGTTGGCTAAGGCCTATGGCAGCAACAGCTTCCAGTCAAATTAATTTCAAAATATTCAACAACTTAGCTGTATGGCTGGTTTGAATTTGAGAAACGGTTTAGCATATGGATAGCAGACGTTGATAACACAAATATAATTTTGAAAAATTATGTTATACGGAGTAGGGCCTATTGTCGCGCATACCTTTTCGAGAAAATGGACAAAAATAGAATAATTTAATGTTCTATTTTTGTCCATTTTGTAAACCGGCCTTTAGATTCTAAGATGTTGATTCTAAGTAAATTTAGGCCTTTCTGTTGTTTTATGTGTACTTTAACTAACTAGAAGTATGCTGGCGCCATTTTGTAAAATACTGTTGTCTTCGCCGGCGCGCAATTGTTAGTCTAAAACCATTCTAGGTCATTGTTCTACTGGCTTACCGTGCGAGCGGAATGTCCTAGAAAGCCCTTATTAAGTGCCTAGCGGGGATTTTTCTTAGAGATTGTGGAGTTTCGAGCTTAATCTTTTTCGAGAAACGCATTGGTAAGGACTTAAGAAAACGGTTGCAGGCATAGGCGTAGGAAGAGGGGTGGGGGGGGGGTGCAACGGGTGGGGAGGGTAACTGAACATCAAACAACTGAAGATACATATGTCCCCGTTAAAATGCATCTGAGGCCATCTCAGAACATTTGCATTTCAACATTTTCCGGTGGAAGGCCCCGTGTCCTAGCTTGGCCTTTGCAACCCCCCCCCCCCCACACACCCACCACTCCATCCCCACTTTTGGACACCTTCATCCGCCTATGGCAAGCTAAGCAAATTATTCTACTTAAGAAGTTTCTTGAAATCGGTCCAATTTATTAGTAAATTGCAAACTAAGAGCTATCGATGTAGAAACTCTATTATAAATATGCAACTCATTGAACATCTCAGAATATTGAAGCATGGCATCTAGCAGAACCCCTATAAATAACTCATGCCCTGAATGGAAAGCGGGACCGGAAGTTGAACCGAATGTGGAAACTTCACTTGAACCATAAGTAAACCAGAACTGGAAGCTGACCCAGCTCCAAATGCTCGTTACGAAGTTGAAAGCAGAAGTTGGTCCTGGAAAAAAGAATTTCTTTCAGAAATGTTAGCACAGAATTGGACGCCTGTCTGGAACAGGTAATCACACATAACTGAAAGCTGAACCAGAAAAGTAAGTTTGACGGCAACTGGAAATTTGGCTTAATTCTTAACTGGAAGCACAAGTGAGATAAGAAACGTTTGGTGAACCAACCAGAAGTCAGGTTGAACCGGATGCAAATGGAGGAACGGATATATCACAACCAGAGGAGATCAGAAGAGGAACCAGCAATGACACGACCAGAAGCAAAATGAGATGTGATCTGGCCGGAAGACGTGAGCTAGCCAGACATAGTATTAAAGGCAGGCAATACCAATAGATAAAATGCGAATAACATTGTGCTCTGCTTTAAGAAGAAAGATGGAAAATTTCTCGCATCAGGAGAAAATTATCATTGGCGTTTTGAGCTAGTATCACATGTCAAAGCTGTGACATGCACTGACGGTGATCATCTACGAGATGCTGTGTATAGAAGTTCCTGAATACATGACAAGATCGAACATACAGGCGTGATGAATCTCATAATCCTCAGCCAACATTGTTTCGTTGGCCCAACGGTTTATTCGTTGGCACAACATAGTTTTGCGCGTTGGCCTTACGTTAGCCCAACGTATGGTTTCGTTGGCGTTACGTTGGCCTAATGTAGGAGCTACACTGGATGATCGATCGAAATTTAGTTACGTTGGCCCAGCGTTGGCGTTACGTTTGATGATTGATAGAAAATTAATTACGTCTCCCAATGTTGTATCTACCATAGGAAATCTACGTGATCCGTTGGGCCAACATAAACCCAACGGGCAAAACTACGTTGGCCCAACGAATAAACTTACGTTGGCCCAACGTGGTATTGCTTGCAGGAAATGGTCTGCAGCACATATATACGGGATGCCGCACTGAATCCTCTATTCCCAGACTTGATCAGAGTTTCAACATGTTATTTCTGATTATATTATGATTCCAAACTCCATTTTAAAAAGTCTAAGACTGACCAGTTGAGTAGCTGATAAATGCGGATTAAATATAACCAGTAAAAGTAAAGTGAACAAACTATAAGGAAGCAAGAGGACACGGACGTACGCACGCACTCACAAAGCATCTGGATTTGTGATGTGTGTCATGGACAGCGCATGAATTCTAGAAAAAGAAGCAACGGTGCCCGGTAAAATTAGTTTCAAAATATTCAACGGCTTACATGTATAGTT
The DNA here is from genome assembly GCA_034401795.1 of Chaetoderma sp. LZ-2023a. Classification (NCBI taxonomy): domain Eukaryota; kingdom Metazoa; phylum Mollusca; class Caudofoveata; order Chaetodermatida; family Chaetodermatidae; genus Chaetoderma; species Chaetoderma sp. LZ-2023a. The sequence continues at coordinate 125,443,455 of CM067374.1, read as the reverse complement.
TTCTGGAAATTTATAGTGCGGGAGCTCAGGGATCGAACGATCCCATCACGAGCGTGATATGGGTGGAGCGTAGCTACATATGGGAGGGGCCTAGCTAAAATTTAAAAGGTCCATTGAAACCATAATCAGACGCAGTATAATATAGCATAGCGGTTAACATCAACAATTCGAGGAAAGCTTACATTAAAATAATTTGGTTAGTATAATGTGCAATAGCAACTGTGCTTCCATTTATTCGTCTACGAAACAGATTTAGAGATGTTTCAAAATACATAACCAAGAGGTAAAAACACCTTCACGCATCCCTCAAAGGACCTGCAAGTGATAAACGTTTTAGTTTACAGAAGTCGTGTACGCTTGAATGCGTGTATGGCGACCTTTGAAATTTAAATAGACTCTTATTAAAAAACTTAACTTAATCACGCTTAATCGTTTTATGTACTTTGGTTATATCAACATCTAAATTAACTTCTTCATCGCCTACTAATCTCATACCTTTCATCTCGAAGACACTGGCATATGCGGAAGAGGCTTCGAGAGTACAATGAAGGCCACCACCGCCTAATCAGACACCGTTACCAGAATTTATAGTCGGCTTCCTAATAGCTTGTGTAGCCACTGACAAATTCCACGGAGTTACAGTGTGACAAGTCAACTTTCACACGAGCTGAAAAAGACTTTTGTTGCGCTTATCATCGTCTATCCCATCCACCTAACCATGGCCAGATGAAGGGACTAAACACGACTGTGCCCGCTATTAGTATTATCAGCTCTATGATTATGGGCGTACTTCATGACCATGCAACTAGCCTTTAGATTGATCTCAGTGTATCATTTCGGAATGGAATATGTAGTAACGTGTAGATTGAGACACTTTCACGAGATATGGTCATGGCTAAGTTGGCATCACACTAAAGCATCACAGCTTCAAGACATGGACATTTAGTCTATGCACATGCGGCCACTGAAACCTTACTCACGTGGTTGATCGTGAGAGGTTATGGGTCCATATGATCACAAATGGTACAACATGGATCATTTATCGTCCACATGATAGAAATGGATTACCCAAGCATGTGTGAGACGGCCATCACTCATCTTTGTCCAGAGAAGCCCCATGATGATATAATAGTAAACGTCGTGAATGGAAGATGGACAATCAGCCAATGTACAAAATGCTATTGAAACTGGAAGAATCTAGCTGAAAGAATTTGAAAGCACACAGTCCGCAGTTTTTTGCGACGCAATCCCAAAGATTACCGAACAGAGTAGCAGCCAAGGCAGTTGCAAAATATACATGTACGGGTTAGAGAAGCAAATGGGTTTAACATCAGCATGGCTTACTCTAGCGTTATTACAGTTGCAAGCTAGCCCCTGCTAAATACATATCAATGATGTTTTCTCAAGCAAATTGGAACACATTCCCACATCGATGCTTACATAGCCTAAGGAAATTAGGACTTCAAAAGCCATGTTTATCTTTAAGAAACAACTGCTGCTTGAAGCGACGTAATTGTAATTTTGGTTTCTGTTTCACGAAAATTGTGCGATTTTCACACTATGTTTTGCGATTTTGAAACAATAACTATTACTTTTATATACTCGGTCAGCTCATGAAATGGCATTCTTTTTTAATTAGGTTTTCGGTCTTGAATGACTTTAATTTATAACCTATAAAATGGCATGTCTAACAAACCACTTTGTCTTAGAACTCATGGATATCATGGTTGTGTGCTGTTGACCTCTTTCCATTGTTAACATATTGATGTTCGATTAAGAATGCGTTGTTATCTACAGTTCTCACAGCATATGTATGCGTTTGAATGACATCTAATAGTCACATAATTCACCATACCACTCACATGAATACAACTATTTTCTCTTGATAAGGGCTTTTTTTATTTGATACCCACGTTACCTTAATAAGACCATCTATTGTCTTTTTCAGTTTTGTCTAACTCCAGCACGTTATTCACGTTGGTAGACTTATTTTGCATTGCTGTGATGTATCATTTGACACCAACATCACTTTTGTTATGTAGGTCCTTCCATCGTTAATTTCAGCTAATTGATATGCCCATAAATGCTTTCTAAAGATAATGTTTATTACTTTATTTGGAGCCAGATTGCTGGGACACATTCTGATTCGTGTTCCTATGGCGAAATCTATAGAATCATAATACATCCCTTTTGACAAACACGGCTACAAGTCTGATGCTGACAACTCTCTTTACTAGTCATGATACGGGGTCTTGGTGTGACTTTGGCAGTAATGGTAATATCAGGATCAAGGCGTGGCCTTGAAAGTAATGGTAATATCAGGATCAAGGTGTGACCGTGACAGTATTGGTAATATCAGGATCATGATCAGATACATGGCAATTTGTAAGATAAACATTATATTAAGTAAAACTATTTTAAGTGGATGGTGGTTAAATAATGTATCTATATCATGTTTGTGGATTAATTCTAGAACTATTGTGAAATTTGATGAAAATGAAGGGAGGGGCGGGGTGGGGGTGGGGCTGGGGGTGGGGTGTGGTTGGAGGTGTGAAGCAGGCAAAATCACAAATTGCTCAAGCGTGACAAAGTGTCACCCGAGCAATCTTTGTATATGTACACCAAATCTGACTAAATCAGCTGAAGGAAAAACTACAGCCAACAAATCCACGCCCAGCTCAAAACTTGGGCGTACCTATCGGACTAAAGGAATCCAGATCTGGTACGGATCAAATTCCGGATCTATAGATATCTCGAAAACTATTGGTCATATTTCGTTCAAATATTATCAGAGAAAAGGGTATGCCCATTCGTTTTTGTCATATTCCTGACATTTAGCTTTTTCTCGGAACCGAGAAAAGGCTAAAAGTCAGGAATATGACAGAAACGAATGGGCGGTTGAGGGCATGCAATCTCTGATTGCTCTTTTTTGCAAATTCCATATCACGTCACAACATCAGGGCCAAGTGACACGATATACATACTATACCACTGCTGCATTCAGAATACACCATCATTCAGACTGACTTTTGCAAATAATTATGTTAGTGAGGGTTTTAAATATAACATTTTTGTTCAGCAACTTGTTATATTGTTACTGTTAAACCTCAATTGTTATGTAAGGGCCATCGCAGATTTTTAGCCATGCCATTCCCATTTCCAACTAACCCCGGCCCACTTTGTACGCACATTTGTATCGATTTTAACAATTTGAACAAAAAACTCCCAAAATCCCAATTGCAAGGTATGTACAGGTACGTTGTTGAATATTTTGAAACTAATATGACCGAGACCTGTTGCTTGCTCAAAATATAAATATCTAAAGTGTAAATTCAATAATGACATATAATTCAGACACTTTGATGACGGACCTTGCTTGTAACGTCAGGTAACAGGTAATACATTCTTCATACGACCGCAGATACCTATGCAGCAGATCCGATACCTCCGTGGTATTTGGTGTCACAAAGATGATAATAATGATTCACAATCGGTTGGCCACAAAGCCAGTGACTGCTATAGAGAGGCTTAAGTGGAACGTTTAGGCCTACTGTTTTAACCCTTACCACTCTGAAGTCAAAAATTTAAACTTTCTAAATAGTTTAAAGATGAACTTGTGTACATTTTTCAACAAATTTGGTGGACGATGGTGCTGTCCACTAAAATTGTTGAAATTTGTACACCAGTTTCTTTGCTATTGACACAGTAAAAGATAGAATATTAACATCAGTGTTGCAAACATTAATTATTTACTTAAATTTTCTGTTTCAGTTCGGCCATGTCTCAAGGACACGAGTTGCCGGTGGTCTACTCAATATTCAAAGATTACTTTAGCTGCAGTTTGAAAAACATAGACCTCGCCACAATACAAATAGGTTTTAAAAGTATGTCCTCAGTTTACAGGACCTTTAGCGAGTGCATGCGAGCCATACACCATACAGTAACTTGTCTAGAAAACCTAAACAAAACGTGTCTAATCAAACGCATCAGAGTGGTAAAGACGATTAGGCTAGCAAAGGACTCGGTTGAAGAACTGTTAATTCGTAATCCAAACTTGAGGGTTATGCATTTGGATCATGATCCCAGGGGTAACGTGTGTTCTCGTAGTCATAGGTGTTACTTAAGTACGGATGACTTTAAGTCTCTATGCGCACAGCTGACATTCGATATCAAAGTTAGGGTAATACTTGAAAAGAAATATCCGGGTAGTTTGTTGGAAGTGATTTATGAGCGACTCGCTGAAGACCCGCATGGAATGGTCACAAGAATATACCAGTTTATGAACTCGACACTCCCAGAAGCTGTGACGTCATGGATAACGGTACATACGATGAGTGGTATATCACCTAGGATGCGTAATATGCTTGGTACTTTGACAGCAACATGATTCAGCAACATTTTTTTTCAAAATGTACCCCCGGTACTATCTGTGTAAGTAGGCTATTACGCATTTTTCACCATGCGATAAGGGCTAAATGAAGTGGCACACTTGACACGCGCGTATTGTCAAATTACTCAGCCGACTCAAGATATCGCTATAGAGTGTGTCGCAGGCAGCGTAAATATATATTCCAAGAAAACATATGATATGATAATATTACCGAAACCACAGAACCGATTGTAATAATTCTGATACCTACCTGTAGCGGCAAATTCTAAGATTTATCCAATGTTAGGGATGTTAGAATCGGCCTAGTGGTTCAAAAGATACACTAAGCCAGCACAATATCAAACAAAAATTTCAGTATGCGCTCTATCGATCATCATCCTATGTCAGAATAAGTATTACAGCTACAAGTACAGAGTTTTTCGTGCCGAAGCTTTATAATGTTTCACATAACGGGAAAAATTCCATCAAAATATCTTAATTATTGAAATTACTACAGCTTGCCAGGCAATTTTGATCGGCCGATGAAAATTCACAGATTTTATGGCAAAATATTAATTCATTTGGTGATATCTCTGGCGATATTCACGTTAGCAAAGTTATAATTGGTCAGGCAAATAGCCATTTCATTCAGCTTTAAGCACTCTCCAATTTAATGACAATACGCAAAGATAGAGTTTTCGAGACAAAACCACCTCATGCTGAATTTTACCAAAAAAAGGATACCATTCTCTGATCGTATCTTAGATGAATAATTTTTTAAATATATTCCAGTCTTTTGAACCTCTTGTCCAAAATTAAGATCCATTATATCATATTAATCCCGAGGTCGGCACTTATTTAGAGATCCTAGAATCATTGGAATCGCTTCAGCGGTTCGCTTGCTATTATCATTTACGTATACTTCCTTAAAATATATACCGGCATCTATTGGCCTCGCTCCTCCAGTCATAGCAATAGAGGGGCTGACGTCGCTAGACGTGATAAAATGGCAGCGCCCTGATGTGCGAAAATGGTCAGTTTTACCGACTTTATCTAGCGATAGTTGGTTGCGCTATTTCTATCTGGTTATTATTCTGGCGCAATTTCATTAAACATGTAATAATCTTTCAAATAAAGCACACTTTTTATCATCCCGGAATTGTCCCCGTTCTCACGACTATGCGACTGGAGGACATCTGTGGGGGCATGGTGTGAATGGGAACTTTAGAGACTGTCGGACATTTACCACTTTCGTGACGGACCTAAGTCACGTGATTGTGACGTCAGCTAACAAGTGGCGTATTTTGATTATCGCATCAGATACAGGAGTGACGGGTCGAATGCCTCCATTGTTAGTTTGATTTTAAATTTCAGAATAAAATGTCAGAGCAGAACATATATCAGTCCACTGGATCTAATGATGATGATGTCAGAGCGGCAGATGCCATTACTGACTCGATACATGATTGAAACAGGAAACGGGCCTCCAACACACGGATGAAAGCTTTAGTAATAGCGGGAGGAATTCTCATAGAACTCTCCCTGGGAACTATCTATACATTTGGTATGTATATTAAACGGCCTCACCTGTTTCTAAAATAATCTTGTTGAGTATAACATACTTTGCGTCTTGCTGAATGCTACCATTTAACAAGCATGGTCTAGTTTTGCCTAAGTGATTATCTCATGTTTTCATTCTTTTGTTTTATGTGAGTCGTGTGGAGAATGATCTGCTGTATGCTGAGGGCTATAGTGTAAGCAGCAATGGATCGACCTTTCCGGGTTTAGCTATGCCCCGCCCATCCCTAGCTAAGCTCCACTCACACCTCGCTCGTGTTGGGATCGATCAATCTCTGAACACCCTGACTATCAATTTCCAAAAAACTACACAGGAAAGCTGTTGAATATTTTGAAACTAATTTGACTTGTCGCTGTTGCTGCCTAAGGCAGCAACAGTGCCCAGTCAAATTAGTTTCAAAATATTCGACAGCATGTTTATTAAATAGCAAAGAATTACAAAGACATACAATTCTTACGACGTGTCGGACTGTTTGAGATTTGATGACGGTCTATATGGAACCCTTTGTGGCGTTATGATTGTGACGTCATCATACACGCGCTGAGCTGATTATGACGTCATGTTAGGTCAGATGATGGATGGATACTCTGGAAAGGTGAATTAGTGTGCGACAATGTACACCGAACTGCGTTGTATATGGTGGATTAGGCAGGGTACCTTTAACTCTAGTTCGGGAAATCAGGATCTTGAAATACTGGTTCAAAATCTTAGATCTACAACCAAACAAGTTAGTGAAAAGTGTACATAGTATTTTATCTAATGACTGGGAGACCAATAACAACTGCAATAATTGGGCCAGCACATTACGGTGTATAAACAGAGAGCGTATGGCATGTATATACAAGAGTAGAGAGGTCAGTTAAACACAAATAGTAAAACAAGGCTGTATAGACACTTTGGTCAGGAGCTGACGTACAAATCGTATCTAGATGATGTAAAGATTAGTAAACATAGGCATGCACTATCCAGGCTTAGAACGGGATCGCACGTTGCACGTAGAGACAGGTAAATGACAAAAGCCAACACCAACTCCACTTTCTGTCGGAATATGTCCTTTTTGTATGACATGGAAGACGAATATCATTTCATCTTGTTATGTCCAATGTACAGTCACCTGTGCAAAATTCTCATTAAGCCATATTACTATAAACGTACCTAGCGTGTATAAGCTAACAGGATTGTTCCAAAATTTTAACGCGACTGTCCTACGGAAATTATCAGCTTTTGTTTACCATGCTTTTGAGCTGCGTAGTAAAAGTATCATAATATAATGTACAACATCATGCATATATATATATATATATATATATATATATATATATATATATATATATATATATATATATATATATATATATATATATATATATATATATATATATATATATATATATATATATATCATAAAGACTAGGAGGGAGACTGATATGGAAGTCGTACTGTGGAATTTTAATAATGACATGTGATTTGGCGTTAAAATCTGCTGCTGCTGCTGCTACTACTACTACTACCACTACTACTACTACTACTACTACTACTACTACTACTACTACTACTACTACTACTACTACTACTACTACTACTACTACTACTACTACTACTACTATTACTATTACTACTACTACTACTACTACTACTACTACTACTACTACTACTACTACTACTACTACTACTACGAGGCACACACGCACGCACGTACGCACGCACACACGCACACGGCTTGAAACGCTTGAATTAAATATATCACAATTTTATGAGCTCAATCACGATGCGAGTTAGTAATGACAATAACAATAATATGATGGTGACAATGAAAGTGGTGATGAGGATGATAATAAAGTACTATCAAGGGAGTGGCAATGATGATGAAAAGACCGATAAGACCGATGACAGTGACAATGATTATGATGATTGTGATGACTGTATTTTACTATGATGATGAGTGACAATGATGGTGAGGACAACAGTGACATGATGAGAGTAACAATTATGGCGCTTACAATGTTGATGGTGACCGATAATGATGACAGTAAAACCGACTGATGGAGATAATGGTGGGGGTACCAATAACAGAGAGATACATTTCTAGCTATGCCGTGTCCATTTTAGGTAAGCTCCACTCATGATTTGCCTGTGTTGGAATCGATCGAACCCTGAATTCCTAGAATACTATTATCAAGGTACCTACCTACACAGGTAACCTCAGCTAACCGGTTGAATATTTTGAAACTAATTTGACTGCCATAGTCAGCTCACAGTCAAATTAGTTTCAAAATTTTCAATAGAATCGGCAGAATAAAGATTAAATAGTACATCTATCAGACATACAATTTGTACACTTGACCGACTATTCCAGCTTCATGACGGAGTATTTCCGTCAATTATAATTGTGACATCATCCTACATGTGATGTAATTGATTATGACGGAGTATATGGCGTCACGACTAAAAATGTTACTTAATTTTCAGCCCAGGTAATCTATCATAGAGTAGATTATCGATTATTGATTCAACAAAATCTCTATATATATCGCAATCCTTGTCAATCTTAGATCAATCATAAAGGCAGCCAGTTGAATATTTTGGAAAATGTTTGACCGGAAGTCATTGATGTCTAAGGCAGTAATGGCTTCCAGTCAAATGGTTATCAAATTCTTCAACACAAAATAAATTTGGTTATTATGCATTGAACAGAAAAATTCTTATATCTGGTAAGTAGGCCTACCTGTGAAAGTGTCAATGTAGATTGTAGTTTTATTATCACAGTGGTACAGAAAAAGTGACAGCATGATAACAAAGATAAAGAAACACGATGACAAGCACCACCGAGGACATAACAAGCCAATGTCTTTACCATATGCCTCGTAAATGATGATGATGATTTATGTTAGATGACACACCCTTTTTGGCCGTTTTAATGACACAGCCTCTTTGTCCATTTTGGCCACACACACACACGCACGCATGCATGCACGCACGCACGCACGCACGCACGCACGCACGCACGCACGCACGCACGCACGCACGCACACACACACACACACACACACATACACAAAGAAAATATTGTTGTTGCTAGAGGAAAGTGCCTCGCGTGGGCCTCTGTCACAGGAAAATCCCTTCAACGCCGAAGCGGAGGAAAAGAGTTGGAAAAAAGGGCCACTCTTTTGTTCAAACAGAAAATGCTAAGTGCGGAAAATCCTAGTGAAGCTACAGTTAAGGTGATGCACACTGGTTTACGTGAAGACGGGACGAACAATTTCCGAAGAATTCCCTGGTCACCGTCTTATGTAGTTCCAAAGTTACTGCATTGGTTGTGGCCGCTTTATTTATGCCGGCCTTCTGCTACATTCTAACCACACAATTAGTTATTAGAAACGAAAAAAGCTTTGGCCGCAAGTGGCAGGCATTCATACCTAACCATTGATACATTTATCTGTCGGGCGAAGATGCTTGACTTTCCGTAGGTCGCCCTGCATAGCATCTACCTCCGAAGGATAGCGTGCGTACATGACAATCCGGTTAGCTTGTCCCGCAACCACATATAACATCACTAGAATAAGTTTCACAGTTCACATAAGCAATTTTTAGAATGTCATTTATGGTGGGGACGGAGAGACGGATATCCACCGCTTGTGTCCCATGATGGCGTGGTGGGTTCTAAGATGGAGATCCTCATCTTGTCCGTCTCTACATGCTACGGAGTTAACCTTTTACCTGCCGTTGGGGCTAAGTTCCATGAATGCCCAGAGATGCACTGCAGGTCGGTATCACAACATAATTATTTAATATTATTATTTCACAGTGCTTCCTACATTGGCGGGGGTATCTAACTAACAAATATCCGAATATACTGGGGACGTGTATATAAATCGGCACTTTAACTATCACCGCTCGGAAACCTCCGATAGTTTCCCAGGGTCGGATCCTGCTAACGTGTGAATGGGAATCGAAACACTTAATAAGCCTTGCGGCTGGAGGATCGTAGAAAGAGACAATAACTCGATATAATAAGAGGCCCTAAAGGTAACTGGCCAATTTTACACAACCTTGCCGGTGCGTGGGGCTTCATTACCACAACAACCGGAAAAGAGGCGTACACTATGGGTCTCTAACGGAGAAATTTTCCCTAACCACTTTAAAACTATCATATCGAGCCAAATTGCCAGGTTTAGTCGGTAACATGTCATTCTCAAGCAAGTAGAGCATGATCAGCGACCTCAGTGTAAAATTGATGCTGGGGGAATATAGTGATGCGGATATATAATGTTGCTGTATAGTATTACCTAGCGTACTGCGTTCTAGAGTTTTTATAAATAAACAAAACATATTAACTAGATGGTTACTTGCCACATGCACAACTAACTAGTACACAATTCAATGCATATGATAAGAATGAAGTATCACAGGTCATTGGACCTTAGGTGCGGTTAAATGAAAACACCCACAGTAAACAAGGATAATATTCACAGTAAGAAACAGAAATTATAAGATTGCGGTCTTAGGACTGGTAAGGTACCTATTAGTCATCAGTACCATATACGGAAATAATTAATCTTTCAATAGTATAGTCACTTGAGTACATATTGGTCATCGGTACGGTGAAAGTTTGTGAGTCACTGAAATTAATGCGCTAATATGAAAATAGTGCGAGATGGCATGAACTTCGATGCTGGGAAGATTTCCGCAGGCAGGTTTCTACAAGCAGGTTTCTGCAGGCAGGCTCTTGATGTGGCACGCTCTCATGACCGTGAAGAGGAATGGTTCATAAGATTTCCATTAGAAAGTCATTTAACTGACACAGGATTTAAGCAGTTGGTTATAAAGTTTCCATCCGGCGACGGTAGTTTGAAAGCTGAGAGTAACCCATTAACAGAGAGGGCTACTATTATAAGTAATTATGCATGTACGATAATTGGCACACATTGCGGGATACGTCGCATAGCTCTTTGAGGCACCACGAACAAAGTCCCACCAGACTGTGGTCTAAACATTAATTATCACACACGACATGAAGCGCAGAAGTTTGAATCCACTTTTCAGCGTGGTCGGAAGATCGGGTGAGTCATCCACTAAGAATCACGATCAGCTCTACATCCCATAGAATCACATCAGGGCGCAAGGCTCTTTCCGCAGAGAAACTCCCCTAGGAAAGTCCGGATGCAGGAGTTATAACTTTAGTTGTATTTTTGCTCCCGGATGGCCGTCCGGGAGCATCCAAAATTGTTGTACCACGGAAAGTCACTATAAGACTGCTCACCGGAGCAGGAGATCCCAATTCCGAATGACACTGCTGCTAGGTAGGTACCGCAGTCAGTTAGCAGTTCTCCCGCGTCTAGCACTGCGCTGGTCCAGCAGTCTTGTTGACGGGTCGGCTTCCACGCAGATGATGCTCTCGATCTTCAATTTTTCGTCCCTTTTATACTACTCGTGACGCCAGAGCCAGGTGCTCCAGCCAATCAGAGGCCGAGCAGTAGCCAAGCAGCGCGCAACTAGAAGTGGTGACGTGGCTATCACGTGGACAGCACATTCTTAGTTCAGTTAATCATTACAAGCGATGACGACGTCAAGAGTAATATTTGGAAAATAATTTATCAGGATTTTTAAGGATAACTCGGCCATTTCTGGACCAATTTTAAAATAGTAAAATGTTCTATAATCCTCGTTTTATTCCGGTCCTTGTAGCTACCAAGAACGACGAGAACGGAATAATTTAAAGAAATCAGGAGTACCGACTCTGTACACTATAGGCATACACTCTCTCCCTATCCTGACTCATGTTGTCAGGGAAGCTCTGACGCGCGCTCATGACGCATTACGCATTTTAACAGACTTCCTATAGGGCTTATATACTTATATTATCCTACTCAGCGGGGCGTACTTGAAGCGAATCCGGCATTGCCGTCCCGTACCCATCTGGTCGATCCATTCTACACCATATATATATATATATATATATATATATATATATATATATATATATATATATATATATATATATATATATATATATATACTTTATAATTTAATTTGGCGGATATAATACAGATAATAATATAGTCCTCGCTCATTGGTCAAATCACATGCTATCCTTCACATTGATTGCCAATTTGTCGGATATTCTCCACTTCTTACAACCTTTTACTTCATTGACAATTCTTATTTTGCCTTTTCTACCACGAGCTGTGGATAATGACACATGTCAATCATTATTGATTACCTTGCTCACCCCTTTGCCCATTCTAAGAATAAATAAAACTATGAGCAAGGCTATACAATTTTCAGTTAATCCGTTACACTGAGCTAACATATTTGTTCTTTATTTAGAGTAATGACCAGAGCACGTTGGATACATTACCAGCAAGAATGGCAATATGCCAAATCATCTCTCTGACGAATTCAGGTAAACAATATATGAGAAGCATCCACCAATGCAAGCAAGCCATACCTCACATCTGTTACCTAACCACAAGTCATGCCTCGCATCTGTCACCTAAGCACAAGCCATACCTCGCATCGGTTACCTAATCACAAGCCATGCCTCGCATCTATTACCTAATCACAAGCCACGCCTCGCATCTGTTACATAACCACAAGCCATGCCTCACATCTGTTACATAACCACAAGTCATGCCTCGCATCTGTTACATAGCCACAAGTCATGCCTCGCATCTGTTACCTAACCACAAGTCATGCCTCGCATCTGTTACATAACCACAATCCATGCCTCGCATCTGTTACCTAACCACAAGCCATGCCTCGCATCTGTTACATAACCACAAGTCATGCCTCGCATCTGTTACCTAACCACAAGTCATGCCTCACATATGTTACATAACCACAAGTCATGCCTCGCATCTGTTACATAACCACAAGTCATGCCTCACATCTGTTACATGGCCACAAGTCATGCCTCGCATCTGTTACCTAAGCACAAGCCATACCTCGCATCGGTTACATAACCACAAGTCATGTCTCACATCTGTTACATAACCACAAGTCACACCTCACATCTGTTACATAGCCACAAGTCATGCCTCACATCTGTTACATGGCCACACGTCATGCCTCACATCTGTTACATAACCACAAGCCGTACCTCACATCTGTTACATAACCACAAGTCATGCCTCGTATCTGTTACATAACCACAAGTCATGCCTCACATCTGTTACCTAACCACAAGCCATGCCTCGCATCTGTTACATAACCACAAGTCATGCCTCGCATCTGTTACCTAACCACAAGTCATGCCTCACATCTGTTACATAACCACAAGTCATGCCTCGCATCTGTTACATAACCACAAGTCATGCCTCACATCTGTTACATAACCACAAGTCATGCTTCACATCTGTTACATAACCACAAGTTATGCCTCGCATCTGTTACCTAACCACAAGCCATGCCTCGCATCTGTTACATAACCACAAGTCATGCCTTACATCTGTTACATAACCACAAGTCATGCCTCGCATCTGTTACATAACCACAAGTCATGCCTCACATCTGTTACATAACCACAAGTCATGCCTCACATCTGTTACATAACCACAAGTCATGCCTCACATCGGTTACATGGCCACAAGTCATGCCTCGCATCTGTTACCTAACCACAAGCTATACCTCGCATCGGGTACATAACCACAAGTCATGTCTCACATCTGTTACATAACCACAAGTCATACCTCACATCTGTTATATAACCACAAGTCATGCCTCACATCTGTTACATGGCCACAAGTCATGCCTCACATCTGTTACATAACCACAAGCCATACCTCACATCTGTTACATAACCACAAGTCATGCCTCGCATCTGTTACCTAACCACAAGTCATGCCTCACATCTGTTACATAACCACAAGTCATGCCTCGCATCTGTTACATAACCACAAGTCATGCCTCACATCTGTTACATAACCACAAGTCATGCCTCACATCTGTTACATGGCCACAAGTCATGCCTCGCATCTGTTACCTAAGCACAAGCCATACCTCGCATCGGTTACATAACCACAAGTCATGCCTCACATCTGTTACATAACCACAAGTCATGCCTCGCATCTGTTACCTAACCACAAGTCATGCTTCGCATCTGTTACCTAACCACAAGTCATGTCTCACATCTGTTACATAGCCACAAGTTATGCTTCACATATGTTACATGGCCACACGCCATGCCTCGCATTTGTTACAAAACCACAAGTCATGCCTCGCATCGGTTACCTAATCACAAGCCATGCCTCGCATCTGTTACATAATCACAAGCCATGCCTCGCATCTGTTACATAACCACAAGTCATGTCTCACATCTGTTACATAACCACAAGTCATGCCTCACATCTGTTACATAACCACAACTAATGTCTCACATCTGTTACCTAACCACAAGCCATGCCTCACATCTGTTGCATAGCCACAAGTCATGCCTCGCATATGCTACATAGCCACAAGCCATGCCTCGCATCTGAGCCGCTTGATAGCAATGCCGGTAAATACCGTTCTCGTTAACCCTTTTATGAGGAAGCCAGCCAAAATTTGCCTCTGCAGTGGTCTTGGGGAATGTCCATTTGCAGGCCAAGTGAAGTCCATTTTTGAAATTTTACCGCTGAAGTGACTGACTCGATAACCGCACCAGTGGTAAAATTTCAAAAATAGTCTTCACTTGGCCTGCAAATGGTCATTGAATAAGTCTTCCATTTAATCTATATTTATGTGCTTCTGGGTGATGTGGCAGAGATTTTGGTGATCTAGAATCAGAGCATGTGTGGCATCACACACCTAATCATACACGTGACGGCATTGTGTTAGGTTGTTATTTTAAATTTTTACTAAAGCTTCGTACATTAGTTAATGAATGCACATATCTATTTAATTTGGCCAATTCTTTTTTCCTAGTCTTGAAGCAGACACGAGTGGACTAGTCCTCTCTCCTAAACAGATGCTTAAGGAGAAGTCATTCTACGTACTCTGGATGATATTTCTTGTGAATGGCATTGTAGTTATGTTTATATCATCACTATATAAGGTTAGTTATTTACACATATGCATGTGTGTGTGTGTGTGTGTGCGTGCGTGCGTGCGTGCGTGCGTGCGTGCGTGCGTGCGTGCGTGCGTGCGCGCGCGCGCGCGTGCGTGTTGCTGGGGTCAACGGTTCAAAGCGGTGAATGTGGGAATTTGCGACGATGTGTCATCAACCAAGCAATCTACTTAGTAATGTAGTAGGCACATCATCATCGCCGCGCATGCCTCGCCGACTTACAAGCTCCCACGTCATGTTTAAGTGAAATAAGAAACTATAGGCTTGCAGAGCAGAGGGCTTGATCCCGGGATAAAGCGAAATGCAAATTTCAATTCCGTTACTGAATCACTCAACTCCATTGCCAAGAACTTTTTACTATTTTAAAATCGGCCCAGAAATGGCTTTGTTATCCACGAAAATCCCGATAAATTATTTTCAAAATATTCTCTTGACGTCGTAATCGCGTGTATGCATAAATAAATAAATAAAGAATGTGCTGTGCACGTGATAGCCACGTCACCACTTCTAGCTGCACGCTGATTGGCTACTGCTCCGCCGCTGATTGGCTGAGGCACCTATCTCTGACGTCACGATTAGTATAAAAGGGGTGACAAATCGAGAATCAGGGGCATCACTGGCGTGGAAGCAGGGGCGGATTATCCACGAGGCTAACGAGGCAGTAGCCTAGGGCCTCGCACTTGAATGGGGCCTCGTACTTGGACAAAAAAAAGAATTTTTCTGTTTTCGTTTTCTTTAGGCAAGCTACATAACACAACGAAGAGACACTCGGTCAATATCTCCAAAATAGATTATTGCCTTATCATGGCCTTATGTCAGTGACCTATGTTATTCTGTTTATAGTCTCGTTTTATCGTTTAAATATCGATTGTAACAATGCTCGAGCGGCCGAGCCGAGTTACCCGAGTAGACTAAACAAACGCGATGATCACGTGATGGCGTGACGCACACGTGGAAAGTTTTGTTGCCTCAGTGAGTCAGTGGAAGCGGTCCGAAGCACTGTTAAACGGTTTTTGATCGGGAATCAGTAGGCCTACATTCAGTCATTCATTGTTTCTCATAGTCATACTGTGGATAGCCGAGTTCTTTCCGTAAAATTTAAAGAAAGGCAAGGTAGGAAGAAACATTGTTACAATGTTACTGACTAAATTAAAGTTACGTTTCACGGTTGGCTATATGAATATTTTTTACAAATTGTAAATTGTATATTACACCCTTGCATCTATCGGGTCAATAATATATACCTTAATATGCCCAAACAAGGTCCGTTTGGGTAAAACGTATAATGTTAACCCTTTCGCCGAATAATCCATGAAAACCGAAATTAATTACTATGTACGAAACATTACATATTCTATTGAATATTTTAGAAATAATTTGACTGAAAGCTGTTGGTGGCTCGGGAACCAGCGACTTTCAGCCAAATTGTATTAAAAATATTTAACATGGTCGGAGATATGGCGTATGGGAAATGTTGTCTGCAAAAAACTCGGCAGTCAATGTGTTAAAAACTCCATTTTGTCTGCTATAAAGCCTATAATAATTAACTAAAATGATGCCAAATATACGTTAGATTGCACCACAGAGCGTCTAGATTTAACATTTTTCCTCGGCTTCCGCAAGTTTTTGGATACCCCCAGACGGCCATCCAGGGGTAAAATAACTTAAATTAATAACTCCCGCATCCGAACTTTTCTAAGGGAGCCTTTCCGCGGAAGGGCCGTGTGGGCCAATATGTAATTCTAAGGAATGTAGAGCCGACGGTTATTCTTCATGGATGACTCGCCGGATCTGCTGACCATGCTGAAAAGTGGACTTCAATTTCCGCACTGCATGTGTGAATTAATTAATTTTTTGCTGGTGCACCACAAGAGCTATGCGGCGTATCCCGTACTGTGTGTCAGTTATTGAACATACATAATAATATATATTAACCCTCTCTGTTAATGGGCAACTTCAAACCTTCATAATACCGTCGCCGGACGGAAAACTTTACAACTATTGTCTAAACTATGTAGCAGCTAAGAGACTATCTAATGGGCATCTCCTGAACTGTTCTGTTTCACTGTCCTGAGAGTGTGCCTTATTCGACGTGCCTGGAGAAACCAGCTTGCGGAGACCTGCCTGTGGATACCTGCTTGCAGATGTCTTCCTGCGGAAATCTTTCCAGCCTTAGAGATCGTGCCATCTCGCGCTATTTATATGTTAGCGCCTCAATTTCAGTTACACTTGAACTTGTTCGGTACCGATGACCAATAGGTACTCAACAGCCTGCCTGCCGAAACCCGCTTGCGGAAACCTGCCTGCGGAAATCTTCCCAGCATCGAAGTTCATGCCATCTCGCGCTATTTACATATTAGCGCATCAATTTAAGTGACTCACGAACTTTCACCGTACCGATGACCAATAGGTACTCAAGTGACTATACTATTGAACATTTAATTATTTCCGTATATTGGTATTGATGACTAATAGGTACCGTACCGGTACTAGGACCGCATTTTTATAATTTCTGTTTCTTACTGTGAATATTATCCTTGTTTACTGTGGGTGCTTTCAACTAGCTGCACCGTTTAGTGACCTCTCATATTTTATAATTATCATAATTATTCAATATCATCGTGTCCGTTAGATTGTGTATTGGTTAGTTGTGTATATGGCAGATAGCCATCTTGTTAATATGTTTTGTTTATTTATAAAATCTCTAGACCGCAGTACGCTAGGAAATACTATACAGCAGCATATATATCCGCATCACTGTATTCCCTACAGCATCAATTTTGCACTGAGGTCGCTGATCATGCTCTAATTGCTTGAGGCTGACATGTTACCGACTAGAACTGGCTATTTATCTCGATAGGATAGGTTTAAAGTGGTTAGGGACAATTTCTCCGTTAGAGACCCATAGTGTATGTCTCTTTTCCAGTTGTTGTGGTAATGCAGTCCCACGCACCAGCAAGGTTGTGTAAAATTGGGCAGTTACCTATAGGTGTATTGTCTCTTTCCATGATCCACCAGCCGCAAGGCTTATTAATTGTTTGGATTCCCTATCGACACGCTGACCGGATCCGACTCTGGGAAACTATCGGAGGTTTCTGAGCGGTGATAGTTAAAGTGTTGATCTACATACATCTTCCCGTATCTTCGGATACTTGCTAGTTAGATACCCCCCGCCAAAGTAGGAAGCACTGCGAAATAATAATTATTAATTAAAATGTTGTAATACCGGCTTGCAGTGCATCTCTGGGCATCATGGAAAGTAACCCTAATGACAGGTCAAATGTTAACTCCGTAGCACGCAGTGACGGACGAGATGCGGATCTCCATCAAATTCATTGTAGTGTCTGGGTGAAGTCTTAGAACCCATCACATTCTCACAGGAAGGACGCCAGCGGTGGATATCCGTCCCTCCTCCATCCCCACCATAAATGATATGGCGCTTTCTAATATTGCTTATGTGAACTGTGAAACTTGTCCTGGTAATGTTATATGTGGTTGCGGGGAAAGGTAACCGGATCCTTATTTGATTCTGGGGCCTTGCGTCATAACATGTACGCACGCTATCCTTGGATGTAGATGCTATGCAGGGTGACCTACGGGAAGGTGAGCATCTGCGCCCCGTTGGATAACCATATCTAAAGTTAGGTTATAATCCCTTCCTCTTGCGACCAAAGGCCCACATAAATAAAGCGGCGACAACCAATGCATTAACTTTGGAACTACACTAGACGGTGACCTGGGAATTCTTCCGAAATCATGTGTCCCGTCTTCACGTAAACCAGTGTGCATCACCTTAACTGTAGCTTCACTAGGATTTTCAGCACTTAGCATTTTCTGTTTGAACAAAAGAGTGGCCCTTTTTGCCAACTCTTTTCCTCCGCTTCGGCATTGAAGACACTTACCTCTCGCAACAACACTATTCTCTTTGTTTGTGTTAGGGGTATACTCGTTTATATTAAACTATCTAGCGACTTCGTTGCAGACCTCTCTTGCGGAGATACCTCGGCGGATTCAAGGATCTGTGTTGTACCCCCGGCGGAACCACGTGGAAAAGACATCGGATGGCTCTATGTTGTGTATTATTGTGCTCATTTACTGTCAAACGAGTGATATTGTTTGAATTAGTATTTATTAAATTTGTGACTGTTAAATTATTAACATCTTATCCATTGCTCTAAATTAGAATGGGCAGACATACCGGTAACACGAATAGTTGGGATGATACCGTGTGGTTCAATCTCGGCGGCAATGGTCGCAGGGCCCCACTGGAACATCATTGTTTGTCAGTCTTTGTACCTTCCGGAGAGACGCGATATGGGATCCGCAAGCCCGAGATCCGCAGCTAACTAGCCCTCCCACATATCGTGCACTTGTGGTGCGATGAAACAGAATGACATGGTGGACCAGCGCATACCCCCCCCCCCCCACCCCCCACCGAGCTACAGCAGTGCATTGATGGTAACGGAGTGGAGTGGAATTGCCCGAACACCTGAATATTCAAAACAATGAATGATATCACCCAGACTTCGAACATCCTAAAACATTGCCAAAATCCTTATTTTTTCCCCTGATGCTCAGAGTAGGGATGCAGATACACCATAGATAGTTAATTCCGAAGTTGACATGCACCCACCTATATTTTAGTGGATACAATTCTTAGCGAAAAGCATTAGTAAAAGAATATCAGGCCCTATATAATATTGTCGGCTGTATGTATGATTACTGCATTCTGCGGCTGTAGTAGTAGAAATAACCTACAGCTACAATCAGTCCTTCTTCGTTTTTGCCCACCGTTTCTTGTCCTCAGCCAAAATCTTGTGGGTTGTAGCTTTGCTTAATTGATTCAAAGAAGCAGATGGAATCTATTTGACAAACTTGTGATTTTTTTGATGACTTATAAGATGATGAACGGATGTTTGTCCCTAAAGCTTTAAGTAAATAAATATTCTAGTTATTCTGTTAGTATACTGGAGTTTGTTGTTGCTGGATGTGGCAACAGCCTTCAGTTAAATTAATTTCAAAATAAATTGGGTGACTTAATAGGTGACTGATGCTTTTGGTGACCACAATTTACAGTGCTTAAATTAACGATGTTTACAATTACATTTTTATAGCTAATATAGCTGACCATGAATTTGTGACTGACAGCTAATATTGTGACCCCAGTTTAGGGTAAGCTTCATATATTCAAGAGGGGAAATGTAAGTAATATTCGATTATTAATTCTTTTGGTGTCAGGACATTTCAATGTGCTCAAAATCCTAATTGTCCTAGATCAAAACAAAACGATGGAAACGGCCGTTTTCGAAGATTGACCATTGGAATGACTCGTTAAATTTCCCGAATCAGTCATTCGGGTTGAATTTTTTAAGGCAATCTTCTCTTTGCATTCCAAGGAACATTTCTTGGGATCGTTGCAGGGTTGGTTTTTACCAGTTGCACTATTTGAAATGAGACCATCTAGTTGCACCATTTAAAATGAGACCATCAACTGTATTCAAATACTGGCGGTCAGGCATATTTTATGATTCAAAATGTTTGCTCGATTAGTGATCAGATGGACAGAAGTAGCGTATCAGCATCTTCTTTTAAAAAATGGTCTATGTGACTTCAACAGATGAAAAAGCCCCTATTCTAAACTATGCAAATCATTCCGTGGTCTGACAGATTGGTTTTGTAAGGATGAGCACATGTACGCACACGTATTTACAACACTTCATATATGGCTATGCGATTTCAGCCTTAGCCCTTGTAGTTCAAATATAATTTTAGTCATTTGTAATGAATATTCTGTTGGATATTTGGACTAAATTCACTGGATACAGTTGCTTCCTGGGGCAGCAACAGGTTCCAGCTCAATTTGTCCTAAAATGTCAACTGTTTGTTGTGATGGTTGATATTGCCCCCCACCCCACCACCCCCTCAACATTGAAAGGACAGGTGAGGGTACCTTCAGTAGCTATTGGCGTGATGAATGGACCTTTCCAATATATCAATCCATCATATGACGCCATAATGAACTACGTGACGTGTACAATGACGTCATAATCATTACGTCATGAATAACTCTATTTAGTCCATCTTGAACCTTAAAAGCCTGACACATTGTACGAATTATTTGTCGTTACTATTTAATAAACATGCTGTTGAATATTTTGAAACTAATTTGCCCGGGCGCTGTTGCTGCCATAGACAGCAGTGGCATCGAATCAAATTAGTTTCAAGATATTCAACAGATTATCTGTATAGTTTCCTGGAAATTGATAGTCGCGGCGTTCAGGGATCGATCGATCCCAACACGATTGAGATGTGACTGTAGCTTAGCTAGAGTTGGGTGGAGCATAGCTAAAACTGGAAAAGTCCATTGTGATGATTGCTAATGGTTGTCCATTGTTTTTACTATTTGTTTTTGATACTCATACACTATCATATGTGCAGTCCCATTATTATGGAGCCACCGTAGATTAATTCTTTCCAGGAATTTCGTCCACCATGTTTCGGTAGCAGTATGAACTAGAGCAGTTGAATTAACTGGCAGCATGAAATAATGCCAATTTGAGATGCAGTTGCTTCAGGTGTCGCTTCTTAATGCCATGATAAGGCTTGCATTTTCTGGCCCAGCGATGAATTGACAATTTCCGTGGTGATGTGGACTGTTGATACAGATTTTCATAAAGCCCTTAAAACGAAATTGGAACCTTTAGGATGAACGCTTGATAGAATCTGATATACAGATAACTATATATCATATAAAAGCAAAATTTGGACTTTCTTTGGACATTACTTTGAAATTATGAATATTCAACCCGGAATTCGGAAATGCTGCGAGGGGCTGTGTAGGATTTTAAGATTTAGTGGGAAAGGGATTTATTTTCCGGAGGTAGATTTATGTTTCCTATTTATTTATTTGCCTATGGCATGGCGGTATTAAATTTAAAGTTACTGGGAATTTAAGTAACTGTTGAATGCTGTCGAGTTTGTTACTGTTGATAGTGCTCCAAGGGCAAGACCTCGTGCCATCAATTGCTTTTCTAATATCTAATAGATAGTCTGTAATATTGTGTTTATTTTGTATCTGAAGCAATTGTAGAATATTGAATCAGTATAGCATGAAATATCAAACTACAACCATGTTCTGGTTATGATTTGTCTTATCACGATTTGATAACTAACATTCAACACATTAAAGATCCGGTAAAGCTGACAGCTTAGCTTTTAATAATTAAATTCCCAGTCTTGTCTTGATTAATCGAAATTTCGAAGCAAAATAATAAATAAAGGTTTCATTGTTCAAACCGCTGGCTTAAAAATTTGTATTAGGAGTGGGATATCTTGTGTTGTGTGTTAGTTGATAGATCTATTCAATACATATATTGAGTAGTTTGATCCACACCAGAGTGATGAGGTTTCACTAATACAAAAATCAGAGATCACAAAGCATCTGCTGATACGATATCTGTATAGGAGAGGTGCAGTACGTGCAGTAGGAGACCTAGTGAATGGTAGATATTCCCACTGGATTTGACTGAGTGAGTGAAGGATGATAGGATAAGCACCATGTCATTGCCATATAGTTTGCATATTTAGAGATTTTTTGCAAAAGAACTGTTGGCAACACTTTCCCTTTCTCAGCGCGAATGTATAAGTAATTCTTTCTTTTTTATATTTTCTGGTATAAGATTTTTCGGTAGGCTTATCTGGTTGTCATTAGCTCAATATCTCATGGTCGAAGTAGGATTTTAAAGTAATTATCGTCAGAATGCCATGGTATAATGTGGTGAGTTTAGACGGCAATCACATAGTTTTCTTTTATTATGTTATTATTGCCACTGCTATAGGCATCATTAAATGCAGATACATATCTTAGGTACTGATTCAAGGGGAAATATCTTTGATCGTTATCCTCAACACCTGATAAACATAAACTACATAATCAGAAGAAGTGCTACGGTTGAGTCTTTGAAGGAAGAGACACTCTCATGTATTATAAGAAACTCAAGAGAAAAAGATAAGATCCATTTGAAGCTGCGTGTATGCGTATGTATGTATCCAGACTTTTATAACTCGAGATTACCACACAGATGGTGTTGAATCAATTCTGCCTTGTCTTGATGCCCATTATGTATGTAATCTCTTGCTAGAGACTAAGAATACAATGAAATTGCTGAGACTAAGCTTATCGTTAGGTTTCATATCTATTCCACCTTTTTCTTTTGTTGAGAACTCAGTGTTTTAAAAGAATAGAGGTCCCTTCAAAAGATCTCAGTACTCAGGTTTTGAATTGTCTAAATTACAAGGAGAGTTTAATGTAAGAATAGTTGGTATAAATAGTTTCTTTATTAATCAAAATTTAGATGGGATCCATGCAAAATCAGAAGTTAAAAGAAAAATGTTCAAAGCGTTAGTACAGATTTTTGAGGGAGAGAGTCATTAGAATATTGAAATATTTCTATATCTTGTTTGGAATATTTTTTCAAGCCTTCAATCTGAACTGAAATTTTAATTATTCATCAAGGCAGAAGCTCAAACCAATAGGATGAATGAAGAGCTTAACAAGATAAAGAAAGAAAATGAGAATCTTATGATAACAAAAGCATGTATATTTAGCTCCTGAACACAAAATATGTTATTTTAGTGGCGACCAGAAACAGATGTCATTGGGTGAATGGATTATGGATATCCAAGCTTATATTATATCTCGTTCGTTATTTGAGAACAATGCGTACTATTTCATCCATGAACATCTAGCAGGAACTGCCAAACTGGAAATTGAGGTCAGAGAGTCTGTAAAGTCAAAAGAAGAAATTTATGTCTAATGAAACTGGAAATATTCATCAAAGAAGACAGATTTTCTATAGGAGAAAGATGTATCCTAAAGAAGACATCCTATGTTTCTCTCATGATATGATCAGATTATCTCGTGAGATAGAGCTGCTAGATAATAAACAGAAAGAGGAATGTGCTGAAGTTTTGAAAATACAATTGGCGGAATGTGGAAATGATCCTGGTTTAAGATGTGAATTGTACAGTCGAGCCTCTGAATTCAAGTATGAGGACTTCTTTGAGCTGAGAGATTGGTCTATTGAGTCGGAGAGACGTGGTCAGCAGATTGATCGCCGAAGTGAAGGAAGCAAGGATGTTTAAATCTGGCAAGCCCAAGCCCATGTATCGAATAAAGATGGTGTAGTTGCCGGTTTCAATAACAAGAAGAGGTGAATAGAAACATTAGCAGTCAGTTGGAGGCTATTCTGCAAGCCGCGAAGAGTCATGATAATGTTCAGCTGGGATGGATCTCGACTCGACGACCAAATTTTAAATGCTACGAATGTGGTGATGCGGATCATCCTATTTCATGATGCTCTAAAATATTACGTGAACTAATGGGGATTATGTTCATATACCTCCAGGAATGCAAACTCTAATCAGCAATCCCGTTATTATGTAGCCATTGCAGGGGAAATTTTTTCGGGAGCTTCTTCCACCCTGTCTCGGTAGCAGTATATAATAGAGCAGTTGATTTGAACTGGCGCGCATGAAATAATGTCTTTTGAGATGTAGCTGCTTCAGGTGTCCCTTCTTAATACAATGTTATGGGTTGAATTTAATGGCCAACCGACGAATCTTTAATTTCATGGCGATGTGGACTGTTGATCCGGACTTTCCTAAAGAATAACAAGAAATTGGAAATTTTAGGATGAACTTTTGATGGAATATAATATCCGGATACTTAATAACATATAAAATGAAATCGGGACTTTCTTGGACACTGCGTTGAAATTACGAGTATTCAACCAGGAATTCTGAAATTTTGTGAAGGGCTGTGTTATGGGGTGGGATTATAAGATATATCGGGAAAGGGAATGTCTATTCAGGAAGGAGATTTATATTTCTTATTTATTCATTTGCCTTGCACTTTGTGATATGTGATTTAAAGTTACTGGATATTTGAGTAACTTGTAGAAGTCTGTCCATTCTACCGGTACCAGTATTGGTTTTGTTGATAGTGCTCTGGTGGCAAAATCTCATGGACAGCAATTGCTTTTATAATATTTAATAGATAGTCTGTAATTTTGTGCCTATTTTGTATCCGATGCAATTGTGGAATTTTGATTCAATATAGCATGAATTATCAACCTGCAATCACGTTCTTGTTTGATTTGTCTTACTCTGACCAGGATTTGATAAATGATATTAAAAACATTAAACAAAGCTGACGGGTTAACTTTCAATAACTAAATTCCCAGCTTTGTTTGACTAATCTAATTTTCTTTTCTTAAAATTATTTAGGCCATGTTAAAACATTGATTTAAAAATTCAAATCAATTTAGACCAATAATAAATACAGCATTGTTCAAATCGATGGTTTACAGAAGATCTAAACTGGGGTTTCAGGGATCGACGTTATTGGAAAATATTTGAAATTTCAGTTTATATGATAAATAGAATCTAAACCTCTGTCCAACGTAACTATTATCAACCTCGTCAAAATTACCGCTTTCCGCTCACGAAACCTCATGCAGAGATAATTTTCAATTCAGTTAATAATAGTGATATTAATTGGGACCTCGAAAGTCCTCGTTGGAGATCCTCTATTACTGGCACTTATGTACAAATAACTTTTTCAGCAAATAAGCTGAGATTTGAAAGACATTTGTATTATATGTATCACAATTACCTTTGCGGAGCAATACAGAGTTATTTGTAATTCTTCCAGATGTAGCCTACTCGGAAATATTCAGCCACTCCGACGACTTTCATTAGAATACAATGAAATATCTCTGTATGAGAGACTGTTTTTTGATGACCCAGTGCACCTTTAGTAAGACCACCACCCGTCTTAGATAAGTTAACTTCCACTTTGTGACCACACACCATTTTATATAGCATCAAACTCTTAAGCGATAATCAACCCTGATAGTGCAAGGTATTGTGCTTGTACTGGCCTAATAACGGCATATGGCCCGGCATTAGTCCAGTACCGGCCCATGAACTGGCGTTATCAGAGGGCGCTAGCGTGACCGTGATTATGGGTGACATAAACTGTCTGTAATAAACAGTTTTATTGTGCGTTGCATAATTACAGTATAATCACATATTATAGCCAATCATAAATACCCAATCATGTGTTTTTACTGTTTATGCAATTTTTCGGTACTTATATTATTATTATTCCATATTTCTTCTCTCTGATTTGAGGTTTTGTGTTCATGATAATACCAGTACAATTTGCTAATAACGCGGACATAACACCGAACTGGAAACTAGAGTTGAGCTGCATGGAGAATTAAATGTTTCGACGGACTTGATCAGGCCCAAACCCTCTATTCCACATCGTCTTATGTCTGTTTATGTATGCACATTTTCCAAATCTCAGATCTCACAGATTGCGCTGCAAACATATAAACCCATGGATTAATTGCTGAATTGATGAAAGCAAGCTCTTCAAATACATGATACAAAATCCATTCTATAGAACTAAATCGCACCGCAAACACTGCCAGACGTAGGAATTGTACTATTGTCGGCAGGATTGATATAAGGTATACAGATATTATAATAGCAAGCGCGCGCGAGTCGCTCTGCTTACGCGCATGTCGGTTCTTTTCTGATGGTGACGTCATATCTATCAAGTTTGTCGTCTTACACATTATGACTAGCTGTTTGGAGAAGTGGAATCCTGCTGTTGTTAGAAATGGCAGCAAAGCCCAAGTTATGGCTAACCAGAGGTCGATTATAGGGCGGTTCTTTACGAGCATGCAAATGCACACCTTTTCATCGTTGTATTCTGCTTCCAAAGCTTCAGAGTATGTCGCGATAACAACCGATTGGATGACGCCTATCAGCCATATTGATGCGCAGATCTTAGTTAGTGAGCTAACTGTGACCGTTGCACGTGAAGCTAGCGGGTAGACCAGCTGACAGAATCTAAATGTATGACAATAGAATAAATTACATAAATTGGATACGATACAGTTAAGAAATAACTTAACTTGTTTCCAAAACAGAATAAAACGTCAGACATCGCGGCCAATCCAATTCACTTTTCCAGAGTATCCATATGACGCCTTAATAAATAACATAAATTGGATACAGTACAGCTAAGAAATAACTTAACCTGTTTCCAAACAGAATAAAACATACCGGTGAATATTTTGAACATAATGGGATTGTAAGACATTGCTGTCAATCCAATTCACCTTTAAAGAGTATCCATCAATGAGTTGACGTCATATGGCGTCATAATCAGCTAAGCGGCGTATAGGATGACGTCATAATCATTACGTCATAAATGATTCTATTAGGCCCGTCTTTAACTCTTAATAGTCCGACACGTTGTAAGAATTTTATGTCTCTACTATTTAATAAACATGATGTTGAATATCTTGAAACTAATTTGACTGGGCGCTGTTGCTGCCATAGGTAGCAACAGCGCCCAGTCAAATTATTTTCAAAATATTCAACAGCTTACCTGTGTAGTTTTCTGGAAATTGATAGTCAGGGAGTTCAGAGATCGAGCGATCCCAACACGAGCGATGTGTGAGTGGAGCTTAGATAGAGATGGGCGGGGCATAGCTAAAATGGAAAGGTTGATTAGGTTCAAAATATTCACCTGAACATTTCTTACATCGTGCTCAAAATTGCACTGACGAAATTGTTGAGTTTTTTTGGGAAACATTGTCACGCATTTATGAGCCGTACTGTAATGACGCTATGAGTCTGGGCTAAAAAACGAGAAGGGACCTTTCCATTTTTAGCTATGCCCCGCCCATCTCTAGCTAAGCTCCACCAACAGTTTGCTCGTGTTGGCATTGATCGATCGATCTCCGAACTCCCTGACTATCAGTTTCCAGAAACCTATACAGGTAAGCTGTAGAATATTTTGAAACTAATTTGACTGCGTGCTGTTGCTACCATATTCACCAGCATGTTTATTAAATGGCAGAGACATACAATTCTTACAACGTGTCGGATATTAAGAGTTAAAGACGGGCCTAATAGAACCATTTATGACCTAATGATTATGACGTCATCCTACACGTGGCTTAGCTGATTATGGCGTCATATAACGTCAAATCATCGATAGGTACTCTGGAAAGGTCCATTAGAATGTATGGATGCGATTTCTCGTTCAAGTATTGACGTCATAATCAAATAACCCGCTTCAGTTTTTAGCTGACGTCACAATCAAAATGACGTAACAAATTTTACAGCTCGCTGTCAAATTATTTTTAGAATATTCACCGCTTACTTGTATAGTTACCTTGAAATTGAGATTCTGGGATTGCAGGTTCCAAAGTGTTAAATCAATGGACGATTCTAGTTTATCCAACAATCATAGGACGTCATACTCAACTACGTGACGTGTAGGATGACCTCATAATCTATTACGTCGTGAATGGCGTTGCTAGGGTCGTCACGAACGTTTAATTGATGACGGAATAAGCGTTGTTGTACGAATTGTATGTCTTTACTATTTAATAAACATGCTGGTGAATATTTTGAAACTAATTTGACTGGGCGCTGTTGCTGCCATAGCAGCCAGTCAAAATAGTTTTAAATAATTAACGGTTTAACTGTATAGTTTTCTGGAAATTAATAGCCAGTGAGTTCAGGGATCGATCGGTTCCAACACGAGTGAAGTGTGGGTCGAGCTTAGCTAGAGATGGGTGGCGCATGGCTAAAACTGTACTATATACATGTGCGGCTTGGACGTAACAATCAATGTGATTGTGTCACAGACGTGATCTACAAATATAATTAACCAGCACATATTGTCGCGTGGCCTGTTGCTCGATTTCGGCATTTTAGGCCGGTGGAGCATGCATTCTGGAGCGCTCGCCGAACCTGCTGACTTTCTCAGGATGTTGAAGTTGGTCGTGATTCCAGTATTTGTAATCATTTCTATTTGAGGTCAGAATAATTCTGCAATAGGATGCAAATTCATGTGCAGAATTCACTCTGCTGTTTATTTTCTGAGAATAATATATGACGGACATTGACATACTGGATCTGATGAATATCAGTTTTCTTTATAGTCCGATAGCATCTTCAGTATGACGTTATTCCTGATTAAGTCTCTTGTGCGTGCGTGCGTGCCTGCCTGCCGGCCTGCCTGCGTGCGTGCGTGCGTGCGTGCGTGCGTGAGTGCGTGTGTGTGGTGCTCGCACTTTAAACCAAAAAATGTTTAAGGCTTTTTTCTATAGACCACGTAACGCAACGAAGAGACAAGCTCGGTACCATCAACACTACAGTAATACACTCTTCTTGATTAATGTCCATTTGCAGTCCAATAGAAAACTATTTTTGAAAATTTACCACTGGATTGACTGGCTCAGTAACCGAGCGAGGCAATTTTCCTAAAATATTCTTCTCTTGGCCTGCAAATGAACATCGGCTATGCAAAGATGTGCATTTTATTATCCATTTACTACCACTTTCATGGTTAAAAAACTACAGGGGTCCTGAGTAATGTCCATTTACAGCTTCTGTGTTGATTGAAGTGAAAATGAAAAACACTTCTCGAGATCTATGCTAACAAATTCTGCGAAATGATTTCCCGTCATGGAAGAAAATGCAGGGGTCCAGATAATTTCCTATGGAGAATTCTAAAACAAATATACTTTCCAACATTCTTCTTGTGGGGGTGGGGGGGGCGGGGTGGGGGTGAGGACTGGAGATATCCCATGCCCCTTGTCTCGCCGCCCATATATAGATACACCATGTTTGCCCAACAGATGTAGTCATGTAGGGTAATTCTTGTGATTTTCAGATACGTCTAGTTGTTATCAGATTCTTTATCACGTGCATTTAGCGGCTATTAGGTACCTCTAGTGTGTACTGCAACCTCTACTGATTATCTGGTACATTGTTTGGGTATCTGGTGATTCTAGTGGTTAAACGGACGTCTAGTGGTTATCAAGTGACACTGGTGGTTACTGGTACCTCTAGTGCTATCTGGCACCTCTGGTCGTTACTGATACATCTAGTGGTTCCCAGGTACGTCTAGTGGTTAGTGGTACATCTAGCAGTTATTAGTTACCTCCAGTGGATACTGGCACCACTAGTTGTTATCAGGTACTTCCAGTGGACACAGACACCTCTAGTGGCTACCATACACATATAGTGGCTAGCAAGTACCTCTAGTGGTCATTAGGTACATCTAGAGGTTGTTGGTACGTGTAATTGGTATCAGTTACATCTAGTATTTATTGGTAGGCCTAATTCTAGTGGTTAGCAGGTACCACTAGTGGTCATTAGGTACGTCTAGAGGTTGTTGGTACGTGCAGTTGGTGTCACGTGCTATTGTGTTATTAAAAGACAAGGGAGGGGGTGAGGCAGTTGGGTGGGTTGGTGGCTCGTGATAACAATGCCATTGTTACCAGATAGATATTTACGTAACATCTCCCTTCCTTTGGAAACAACGGAAAGAGTTATACCATTGAAATGAAAGATATTAAATGACTAATTACTGATGCTAATAAGCTAAATGTTTCTCAATGATAATAAGAATATATAAATAAATGATAAGGTAGAGATGACAACATTAATTAAATATTGACCATGTGATATTGATTGAATTTCAGGGAATATATGTAGTTGAACCAAAATGTCATTAGCTATATAGGTTCGACTTGAATCATGATTAATGTTTAGAGATTCAGTTTCTCAGCAGTCTTGACTACCCTACCACTTCTAGTTTTGTATGGAGTGTCATGTTTCATAACGAATTATGCACATCACTGGAATCGCATGGTGCTGTCAGTTCAGGACATGGGGCGTTTGGAGGGCATCGATCTGCTGACGAGGACAGGCATATGGTCCAGTAACTTGTGGTAGGACCGCATCTCTCGATTGTACTGATGCACGAAAAAACTGACGATTCCTACGATACTGATGCCTGCCATGGTGGTGACTTCGTAAGTGCGACGCTTTAACTTTTTGCTGATAATTGCGGTAGTCTATTCTTTCTTCCCTGTTTCAATGGGCTGCATACGCACCGCGTCACCTTCTTTGAGAGGTGCGAGGGTCGCTCTCTGGTCATAGTACTGAGCAACATTTGACTTCTTGTTCTCTATCAAACATCTTTCATTGTTCACGTGATGGGCGCAATGTTTTAGCTTCTCTGATGTTACTGGCAATAAGGCTTCTGTTTGCCGACCCATGAGTCTGTGTGCAGGGACCGTTTTAAGTCCTTCTGTAGGAGTATTTCTCAAGTTTAGAAGACCGAGATAGGGATCATCTTTTGCGCCTTTGCATTTTGTCATTAGACGTTTTGCAATTTTCACAGCGGCTTCAGCAGCACCGCTAGCTCGGCTGTTGCCTGGACTTGAGAATTCATGTTTGAATCCCATTTCTCACTGAACAGTTTGAAAGTGCTGGATGTGTACTGTGGTCCACCATCACTAATAAGCGTATCAGGTATACAATGTCTCGCAATGGTGTTTGATTTTTTTAACAACTGTTTCAGAAGTTGTTTCTGTAAAATAGTCTACTTCGAAGAATCCACTATAATAGTCTACAGCGATTAAGTAATGTCTGCTATAGATTACAAACATGTCTGTGCCTACTTTTTCCCATGGCCGACTGAGAACGTCGTGCATGTACAAAGGTTCAGGTGGTTGTTTATAAGTGTAGGTCGCACAGGTATCGCATGATTCTACATACTGACGGATGTCACTAGATATCCCGCAACAGAAAACAAGGTCACAGGCTCTACGGAGGCATGAATTTATATCAGAATGTCCCGCATGTACTTTCTGTTTAATTTCTGAACACATTCCTGAAGGGATCACCACTCTATCACCTCATATCATCCTGTATTATCAGGTCATCGTGATAGCTGTAATATGGAGCTAACGTTGGTTATAGTAACCCCTTGGAGTCTGGCCATCCAGACATGATAGTGGATTTTAAACTTGTCATTGTCTGATCCTGCTGCGTAGCAACACGAATATCATTAAGACGGTCAAGATTGATTGGTGGGAAAGAAACGTTATTAACATTTACAGGTTCAGATGGTGGTTGTTCATTAGGTGGTGCTCGTGACAGTGCATCTGCAACTGGTATAGATTTTCCTGATTGGTATGTGAGGGAAACATTGTATTCCTGAGTGCGAAGGAGCAGAGCCTGGAGTCTTTTGGGTGCCTTTGACAGAGGTTTACTAACAATAGCCACAAGCGGCTTATGATCAGTGATCACATTAACATATCGACCGTAAGTATAGTAGTGGAACCTTTCCCGTCCATAGCTTACTGCTACCATCTCCTTTTCAATTTGAGCGTACCGTTTTTCATAGTCCGTTAAAGTTCTACTGGAAAATGCAACAGGTTTTCCATCTTGGAATAAAACCGATCCTAAACCATAGTGATTCGCATCATTCTCGAGGGTAAGTTCTTTATTCAGATCATAAAATGCCAGCACAGGGGCCTTAGGAACTAGTTCTTTTACAGTTTCAAATGCACTCTATTGCACATCAGACCAAATCCACGGAACATCCTGTTTAGTAAGATTCCTAAGAGGTTCTACAACATCAGTTATGTGGTCATGGAATTTCCCAAAATAATTAACAATACCGGGATAGCGTCGTTGTTCTTCTACATTACTGGGTGGAACCATTTCCATGATGGCACTGACTTTCTTGGGATCAGAACGCAAACCATCTGATGTGGTCAGATGACCCATAAATGATATTTCAGTCATTTTGAGTGCTAACTTATCCTTAGTGAGTTTAATGCCTTTTTGTTGACAACGCGCAAGGAATGTATTTAGGTTAGCATCATTGTCAGTCTTGTTCTTGCCGTGTGTAGTGATGTCATCAGAAATACAAATGATGCTGGGTAGACCCTAAAAAGCGTCCAGCAGTTTCTGTTGAAAAATTTCTGAAGCTACATTTCATGAAGACTGTCTTCAAGGATAGGAAAAGTGTAATGCTCCCGAAGCAATGCTTTGTTCAGTTCTTTTGGGTCGATGCACACACTCAAGTCGCCAGATTTCTTCTTAGTAATCACGATTTGACTGCCCCAGGGAGTTGGTTCATCAACAGGTGTTATAGCCCCTAATTTAGTAAGACAGTCCAATTCAGCTTTAAGATTGGACGCCGTGCTATGGGAATACGATGTGATGGCATAACAACAGGAGTGACCGTTTCATCCACACACAGATGATGCTAACCTGATGGGGTACCAAGTTTCCCATCAAACATATCTTGGTATTTCTCTATGAGAGATATGCCTGTAACTCTATAGACGTGCTCGCTGTTAACCATGATAAGCTTCATTTGTTCAGCAGTTTTCAAACTCAATAGAGGTGTGAAATCCTGTTCTACGACAACAAACTCAAGAGAATATTTCTTTTGTTCTTAGGGTTAGGTATTGAATTGTGACAAATGCCTACAGGTGAGAGTTCGGTGTCATTCCCACATTTTTAGTTTCTTGGTGGTTGGTATAGTTTTGTCAGCATATTGAACTGGGAGTATGGTTACCGATGCGTCTGTGTCAATTTGGAAAGTTACTGTAGCATTATCAACTAACAAGTTGCACTTAATGACTTTAGAGCCAGGTGAACAAACTGAATTTATCCAATCGTCATCAGATGATGTCTCCTCAGTGATCTGATGTACTGGTTTACCATACGTCTGTTTCTGAGTGACTGGCTTACTAGAGCAAACCATGGCAAAATGGTTTCTGCACGAGCAAACTGAACACGTTTTTCCCCATGCGGGACACGCTTCCTTTTTCATAATGTGATTACAACCACAGAATTTGCACCGTTGCATGCTGGACCTGCGAGAGTTTAGGCTTTCACTAAGTCTAGTGCCAGGTGTATCATGTGGTCTGGAGGATTTACCAGCTGTAATTTTATTCACTGAGTCTGGATGAAAAATCCGGAATTGTGCGTTTGCGTTCTCAGTGGCTTTGCATATGTCTATGCATCGGTCGTGAGTCAGCTCACGTTCTTTCAGTGGAGCAGTCTGAGTAGTGGAATCTCGTATGCCGAGAACGATTATGTCATGCAGAATAGAGTTAATACAACTGGCACAGTAGTTGCATGTTTTAACAGGCATTCGGATTGCAGCTAGAAAGGTTTCGAAGCTCTGGTTGTCTTTCTGGACACGGCGATTAAAAACAAAGCGTTCATAGGTTTCATTGATCTCACCTACTGTGAATTGGTCAAAACGGTCTATGATTTCTTGTACAGTTCTATCAGATTCTGGTATTTGAAAGGGAAAACCATTATATACTCTAAGACCATCATGACCGAGTGTGTGTAGGAGTAAGGCGATTTGGTATGGCATGTCCTGCTTATCGAGTTGCGTAATTATGGAATAGTATTTCCATTTCTGTTTGAAAAATTTCCAATTCTCAGGCACGTTAGAATCCAGATTTAATGCTTGTGGAGGACGAATTCGATGTACTGGGGTAGCCATATAGACAAAGTATGAAATGTTGATGTGACAGGAAGTTAATGTCAATGTACACAAGATCAGCAGTAGTATAAAATAGCAAACTGCGGGATTTTGGTTAGTTCCGTACTTTAATCTATCAAATGTTGATCTATTTGCGTGCATTCTACTACATACATTTCTCGGATATCCAATTATTCACGTCCGAACAAGATCTGCACGACATCATGCAACACGTACAGCGCCACGCTACTGTGTCACTTTATGAGAACTTTAACAAGAGTATCGGAAAAAGAGAACACAGCAGTTACTTATTCAACACGAGCATTTCATACTTCTGTAATTTTCGTGACCACCGCTTGACACCAGGTTACGTGCTATTACTGTTATTAAAAGACAAGCCGTATAGAGAGATAATATTGAACTCAAACTGTGAACTTTAATATTAACTCGACATCGTTAAGCGACTAGTGCAAGGGGGAGAACTCGTGATAACAATGACATTGTTACCGGATAGATATTTACGTAGCAACTGCTATCAGTTACATCTAGTGTTTATTGGTAGTTCTAGTGGTTAGCAGGTACTGTAGTATGGGTTCTCTTCGCATACCCGAGGTCGATTCGTCCCGGGACGAAATGGTTCGGCTTCACCCCTCTAGTATGGACACCTGAGTCCATACTCGTAGCATGTCCAATAGGAGCATGAAAAATGACAGAGTCTGTAAACTCGCGCATCACTCATATGTGCTATTCTAGATAAGACACACGCACGCACGCACGCACGCACTCACTCACTCACTCACTCACTCACTCACTCACTCACTCACTCACTCACGCACGCACGCACGCACGCACGCACGCACGCACGCACGCACGCACGCACGCACGCACGCACGCACGCACGCACGCACGCACGCACGCACGCACGCACGCCAAATCGTAAATACGGCACCTTTCTTACCCATTCTTGGATGGATTCTTATCAGAATGCATCAACAAACACATAACCTTTTATTCTCATTTTAAAATCCCATCAAATATAACTTTGAAATAGTATTGTGTTCCACGTCACTAAGGGTGAAGGTCGTTTACGACGTCATGGTCACACACCTGTGTGGAATAATCGTTGTTGATTGGCTGAACAAGCTGTCTCGGTATTTGATTGGTCCATGAACCCTTTATAAGGGGTCGTCGTGATAGAGGAGATGGTAGCTGATTTGGTAACGAGCAGAGCTGTGAAACCGGCAACCCCAGGATCGCGTCTCTGTTCGGCCAATTGACGATCGCTGGAAACAAACAATCTCCTTCACTCCTTGTTGCCTCTCTCCACCCAGGAGTATAAATGTGTACCAGTGTAAGATCTGGGGAAGTTACCAATAATAGACTGAAATAAAACCAGCCTAGAATGACGTGAATGTGACCTGGAATCAGGGACTTGATAGACGCCAACCAAACCAATAACTTCGACAATCCTCAGTTGGAAGGTGGGGGATCAGTCCAATACGGTTAACATTAGATCAAGCTCTTCCTCACAGAGCATTCCATTTAAACCGTGTGACCATGATCAGGCGTCGGCTCCTTCCACACGACCAACTAAATTTTGGACATCCCTAACCAAGGACAAATAGTAAATTAAAGAAAGGTATTTGCCTTCTACTAAACCAGGCGACCAAAGCGCATCAGAACCAATTATCTGATAGAACACGCTGAAGTGAATGAACATTGCATACCTACGGCGGTGCGGATTTTGAACTATTTATACCACCTACAAATTTGAAACAGTGAACCTTTCTAGGATGAGGGACTATCTTGCCAATACTTGTCCGAGCCACACCAAAAAGTGGTTCATGTAAGCATACTACTTGTGCCCAAAATCTGATCCATTAGTGCTACAAACATTAGCCGATTCTACTGTTCTGAACATTGCTTCTGATCATGCATCTGAGCTGCGCTGATTGTCTTGTGACAGACTATTCCAAATATATAGTGCCCCATCAAATTTCTCTGTATGCTTACGGCCTCTCCAGTATCTTCTTTCGGCCTGAATGGAATGAGACTTTCAGACATTCGTAGGTAACTGGATTCATCATCTGCATCTTCTTCTGCCAGCACACTGCCCGGTTTATATTTTTCTGCTTATTGTATATTCTGTGTCTTTTATAACGCTGATAACAGGCGTTCTTAGTGTTTATAATTTTATATATACGCTGGCGGCTAGATGGCGTTTATAGGTCGGACAAGACCTAAGCTACTAATCTTAAACTGTGATATATTTCTGTTAGTACCGTTTTAAATTATATAATATTTAAAATCATCATATTATTTTATATTATGTACTTGCCGAAAGCTACACTACAGATCTTCAATAGTGTACACACCTTAAATATTCTAAACAGCAACACTCTTTCACTAGTGACCGTTCCTGTGCTGAAATAGACACAGGTTTGGCATAAACTCTAACCTTAGATAAGCTCAGATAATTTAGTTAGGATAATAGCAAATAGAGGCCGCTACCGAATATATTTATATAAGCCACTTTCGTGTATTAATATTCCAATCAAAGAGAATAACGCCAAAAACATGAACATCCAGCGCAGCAGCTTGCCTCCATTCTGCTTAACTCCAGCCATGCTAGGCTACTCTTAGCTATTGTACTTCCTTCCTGCAGTTTAGCTGAGCTGAACCTTGAAATCACAGCGTTTCTTGATAGCCCCAACTAGAATGAAGAACACTCATTACCTCAGTATCTTCAATGATACCTTTAGATTAGGATCTTTCTGAAAACCAAAGTAGGAATTCACTGCGAAATAATAATAATAATAATAATAATAATAATAATAATAATAATAATAATAATAATAATAATAATAATAATATAACTGGCCTGAAGCAGTGAGTCTTGGGCTATTTTACACTAAATCTAATGCAGGATAAAACTTAGCTCCTAAGGGATCACGTCTAAACAGCTTGACATCAACACACCAACCAACGGCAAAAGATGCGTGTAACAGATTAACTCTCCTGTGACTGGAAAGGTGGAGCACGTCCTCCCCGCCTTCAGAGCAGAGGTCACAATAGTCATCTATTCGCTTCTTCGGCCTCGTCCTAAATAGATACTGTGTTTTTAACGCTTCTTGTGTTGTCCTTGTTATATGTGGCTGGTTTATTGGACACAGGCTGAGAGTCACATTTCGACTCGGTCCGCTGTCAACACATTCAACAATTGTATCCGCTGTCAGCTTAAGGGTTTTGCTCTCACAGTCTCTTCCGATATGGAGGCTTGAGTTTGCTACCGTCAGAAGGCATTCTAATTATTTCAAACAATAGGTTAGGGATAGGCAGCTGAGGCATAAACTCTCTGTTCTGGGCCTAAAATCTAACGGTTTGTTTAGACCCATACGATGGACCACTTACTACGTGGCGTCTACCAAACTGCCCTCGTTTGAAGATTCCAGTAGGCCTCTTTCCTTTGAAATTGACCTACCATTTCCAGGTAACCGAGCATGTACACATTAAATAATTAATTAAATAATTCATCGAACATTTCTACGTATTTGGGAGCTAGCATTTATCTGGCTTTTTAACTCCCTGCTACGGTGTGTTGAGAAATTCTTTTGATGGCGGCCCACATAAGGCATTCCTCTCGCTACCGTTTCAGCCCGCTTGGGGCTTATATTTAGTTTTTATTAAACCACTGTACAATCACACAATTGGCCCACGTGAGGTCTACATTTTGCAAGTTTTTCTTATATATATATAATTCTCGGATAAGATTTTCTCTGCCGGCAACACTGCACTGTGCCGAGCAGATATATAGTAATTGTCAAATAACAACATCATGTATAGGCACTCCGACTTCACGAACAGCACTGATGACACAGTAGTTTTCAGTGTTAGCAGGAATGCTCGTGCAGCCTCACTGGAACGTTATCGTTCGATTGATCTCATAGATCGGCTTTTGTACAAGCTGACACCCCCCCCCCCTCCAGTCCTCTCATACGGTTAATCTGGAGACGACTGCTGACCAGCATCTGGGCCGATTCACACCTTGGGAATGGATCGGATCCCAGAGAGATTGATGAATGACACGGCGACTGAGATACAGTACAACGAGTGGTTACTGGTACTTCTCGTTGTTACCGATAGCTCAGGTTATTATTATACACGTCTACTGATTATCAGTATAAACAGTTACTGGGATATATAGTTCTAGCAGTTATCATGCACTTCTACTGGTTTTTATTTATCCTCAGTGGTTAGCCGATAGACTCCGTGGTTACATATACTTCTTTATGTTTCGTAGTATAGTTAGGAATTATTGTCTCTGCATTTCGCTTAGATGTTTGAGTGAGTGATTTTGTCACGAGCTTGGCGCTTGACCAATGACATTGGTCTCCGTGTATTCACGGCAGGAAAGTATAGTTTGAATGTCAATCTATCGTCAGTCGTCATTCAGGCCGGACCGATTTTATTTTAGAGAAGATTTTCCAATCGGTATTCTGTGAAGGTTTTTTTAATTAGTTAAGCTCAGTTATTTCATTGCGGTATAACAGTTTGAATGGAGAATCAAAACCTGTCAGCGATTGTCCAGGATCATGTCGACAAGGCGGTGGCCAAAAGTTCTGAGAAGCTGTTGTCAGACTTGGACACGTTATTATCCACGCGTATTTCGGGATTACAGGCAGAACTCACGCAAAATCAGTCAACTATTTCGAGCACGCAGTTGGAGGCGATAAACAGTATTAAGAATATGCATCAGCTGATTTTCAAAAGGAAAGGAAACCAAGAACAATTTCAGTTTAACGCCAAGGTACAATCATCTTTAGAAGAGGCGAAGACAGATCTCGAATATCCGTTTACAGAACAGTCCATTTTGCACGCTCGAGACTCAGTGGTTAAAGGTATAGACTTAATAAAATATCGTCAGAAATTAATCAGGCTGGCTGACCAGAGCGAGGCCGGTTGGGCAATAGTGTCTGAGTATGAAACGAATGAGTTGGCTGAGAACTCGGATGATGAAAAACGTATAACGCAAGCCGACATAAAAGCAATTAGAAAACTGAAAGGGATGCAGACGAAGAAATCGAGAAGACAGATCCGACAAGAGATGAATGCAAGGACAGAGTATTCCATGCCCGTGTCCAGCACGCATCAGGGCCCACAGCGCGTGCATTCACAGCGGAATACATGGCCGAGACGAGGTCTGTGCTTCTCGTGTGGCAAGCGTGGCCACTACCACAGGGAGTGTATGGCAGTAGCGGCTGCGCATAATAAGATAAGTACAAACAATTCATTGTCTAAATCTATTAGCTCCAATGTAAAACTGCCATTTTGCAGTGTATTGAAACACATGATACGGGCTGGGGATGGCATTTCGAATTCCTCCGATTCAGCGGTAATTCAATTATTTAATAAATATAAATCAGGTAAATTAACTGCAAGCGAACATAATAGTGACAGTTCAATTGGCAAGTTACGTCGTGCCTATGCGACATGGCAAGAGGCTGGCGGTATTTCGCATGTTCTTGAAATTATACAATTGGTTATAAGTTGCCATTTATTGATATGCCTCCAAATTCTTTCTGCAAAAACAACAAGCCTGCTTTGGAAAACTCAGAATTTGTATCATCAGAAATCGAAAAGTTACTCGAAAGGGGTTGCATATCTATGGCACGGGAAATGCCATTGGTAGTTAACCCTTTGACGGTGGCTTGCAATAAGATAGGTAAGAAAAGGCTTGTCTTGGATTGCAGAGTGATAAATTTGTTTGGTATAGTAATTGCGGAGCAGCTGTTTCAAAAGGGTGATTATTTGTTTACTTTCGATTTGAAATCCGCATATCGCCACATAAAAAATTTTCTGACCACAGAAAATATTTGGGTTTTGCTTGGATGAATGAAAACGAGAGTTTATTATGTATTTAATGTTTTGCCTTTTGATCTTTCTACCGCTGCGCATATTTTCACAACGCTTGTCCGAGTGATGGTGGCTTATTGGCGCGAGCATGGCATTAGAATCGCCATGTATGTGGACGATGGATGCTCCAGTGCTAGCAATAAGGCAGATGCATTAACCTTGAGTAATACTGTGCAGAGTACTGTTTAAAACATTGGGTTTTTGATTGCTCACGATAAATGTGAGTGGGTCCCTAGCAATGTAGTTATATGGTTGGGGCACGCTATTGACACGAATGAAGGGATTATCTCTGTTACAGAGGGTATAATACTCAGTTTGCTGGAGAGCATCAATGAGGTCAGTGCGTCAGTAGTGACTGGTGTCGTATGTATCGAGGTCCGTAAGTTAGAACATATTGCAGGGAAAGTAATATCCATGTACACAGCGGTTGGGTCACTCGTACAGTTGAAATCCAGATATTTGTATAATTACATTGAAACACGTTCCAGTTGGAGAGGACGTGTAATGTTAAACATTGAAGTATTTAACGAGCTTATGTTTTGGCAAGAGAACGTCAGCCGCTTAAACAGCAATGCCATGTGTCAGGCAGGCTGGTTTATTGAGGGCCAGGATGACAGGTTTGCAATGGGTCTAGAAGGCAAGTTTGCAATGGGCCAAGTTGGCATGTTTGCAATGGGCCACGATGACAAGTTTGCAAAGAGTCATGATGGTAAATTTGCAATGGGTCAAGATGACAAGTTTGCAATGGGCCAAGATGGGAAGCGCACTACGGGTTCAAATCTCAAGTTAGCACTGACCGCATATAGCGATGCCTCTGACGTTGGTTATGGAGGGTACATCATTGAAGAAGAAAACTCTGATGTTACAGGTTGGTGGTCAAGTAATGAGCAAACGGAAAGTTCAACTTGGTGGGAACTCGAAGCCGTGGCTAGAGTTATGAACGTCAATAAAGATTGCATATCAGGTCATTCTGTTAAGTGCCATACTGACAACCAAAATGTTCCCAGAATTTTGGAAGTTGGCAGTAAATTGTTGCATTTGCAGGATATTGCCGTGAGAATACACGACAGTTGTCAAAATGTCAGTGCTGAAGTTCACGCCAAGTGGATTCCGAGAGAGTTGAATAGTCGCGCGAATGCTTTAAGTAGAGGTGATGATTGTGATGACTGGGGTGTATCAGAGAGTGCGTTCTCGCTTGTTGATTCCGTTTTTGGTCCACACAGCATTGACAGGTTTGCAAGTGAACATAATGCTAAACTGCCACGTTTTAACTCCAGATGGGATTATAAATTATCGGAGGGGGTAGATGCATTTGCCCAGTCATGGAAGGGGGAAAAACAACTGGTTAGTTCCTCCCCCTCGTTTGGTGGTGCCTACCTTGCACAAGTTGGAGACCGAATGCGCATGTGGTACATTGGTGGTGCCAGAATGGCAATCGACTCCTTTTTGGCCTCATTTGTGCAGTAGCAAGAATACGTTCCGGCCCTTTGTAACAGGCTACATCGTCCTAGACTCCAACCATTCGGTGGTGAAAGGAAGAGGTTCGAACGGCATGTTTGCAGAATCCAACATTCATTTTAATATGTTGGCTGTAAGAGTAGATTTTGTTTTCTGCAAAGTCTGATGGACACACGAAGTTCACAGGGAAGAGGGGAGAGAGGGAGAGAGAGAGAGAGAGTGGGGAGAGCGAGGGAGAGAGAGAGAGAGAGAGGAGAGAGAGAGAGGGGGAGAGAGAGAGAGATATGGGAGAGAGTGCGAGAGTATGAAGGTTTGAGAGATGGTGTTATTGAGTATGGTCATTGATTAATCAAAGCATTGTTTCATTCATTTTCGTCTGCAGGATTAGATCTGGCAAGCAAGGTTAATGCTGCTCTGGATACTGGTGATACGGAACCTTTGTGTTTGTCGCGGCAGCTACTGGCCAGGATCAAGAAGTGACAAAACCAACAAGAAGTACTGGATATATTTCAGCAAATGGGAGCATTTCGTCAAGGATAAAGGGCTTCCCGCATCTCTACCAGGTAATCCAGTACACGGCGTACTCTATCTGACTAGTCTCATTGAGAGTAAAAGTTCATTTTCCACCATTTCCTCATCGTTTTACGCCATAAAATGGGCTCATAATCTGTCTGCAGAGCAGGATCCGACATTGCACCCATTCGTAGTCAATGTATTAGAGTGTGCAAAGTGTTGTTGCGGCAAGCCGATTATTAAGAAGGACCCTGTTAGTAGCGATGCCTTACGTGATTTGTGTATTAAATACAAAGATAGCAAGGATTTACTTGTTATTCGGGATCTTACTATGATCTTCTTGTGTTTCTGTGGCTTTTTAAGATATAATGAAGTTCAGAATTTAAGATGTAACGATGTTATTATTCTTCACGATTATTTGAAAATAACAATCAGCAAATGTAAAACGGCAACAGCATATTAATTTCAAAATTAGTCTCATTGGCTTGCCTATATGTTATGTTTCTACGATATATCAGTCTGGCTAATATTAAAATGGCAA
The DNA here is from genome assembly GCA_034401795.1 of Chaetoderma sp. LZ-2023a. Taxonomy (NCBI): domain Eukaryota; kingdom Metazoa; phylum Mollusca; class Caudofoveata; order Chaetodermatida; family Chaetodermatidae; genus Chaetoderma; species Chaetoderma sp. LZ-2023a. The sequence continues at coordinate 125,400,634 of CM067374.1, read as the reverse complement.
GCGTTAATTATTTATTTAGGCCTAGTATTAGATCGAAATATAATTGTGTTTTAACCTGTATGCACAAGGGGTTAAGCTATTCTAGGGCTAGAGATGTCATTTTGGGAAGGCTGAGGGAGGTTAATGCCACGGCCAATTTTGGCATTCACTCTTTACGCGCTGGAGGCGCATCAGCCACGGCTAATTGCATGGTGGTATATGAACGATGGTGGAAGAGGCACGGGAGGTGGCAGAGTGAGGTGGCAAAGGATGGTTACGTAGCCGACTCTGTGGAGAAATGGTTGAGAGTGTCCCAGAATTTGGGCCTGTAAGATCAAATGGGCGTGGATTGGCCCATTAATTAATTTTATAAATTCATAGTATATATGTATGTTAAATACATGGTGAATAGTATGTATTTATCTTGTGGTATCGGATAGGATAAGTATGTTTTGTTGAAAGTGGTTAAAAATTTCGGAATCGATCGATCATTCCCGTTCTTTGTATTATCTATGGCGGCTGACGAGACAACCAAAACATGGATTTTGTTGTTTTTGTTTGGAGAGTATGGGAGAATAGTGGAGACATATAATTCTTTACGTTTCATAGTGTAGTTCAGGCAGGACCGATTTTATTTTAGTTTACTTTGCAAAAAGCTGCATAAGGTTAAAAAAATTTGAGCAAAAAATGTCCATGTTCGTGAAAAGGATGGTGTTTAATAAGAATGGGTTAATATAGTTAATACAGTATTGCAGCAATAATGGGGTTTGCGAAGCTAAAGCATGTTCTGTAGCAGTCGCACTCATGCGAGTTGAATATCGTGAGCTAGAGCATTCTTATGTCTAAATGTTATACATATTATATTACGTATGTCTAGGAAATGATTGTTGATTGAAAGTGTTGCAAATGTCTGCACTAATATATGTTTTTATATTCGCAGGATTGAGTCTGTCATCTTTCCTGAGGTGTACTACGTATTGAATGCTACGGACAAATGTTTCTGGAAACAGCCATCCTGTGTTTCCTGGGTGACTAGTACACCAATGATGGTATATAGAAAATATATGTTTGATGTATAAGCATAAATTGTATGACAAGTGAAATGATGATGTGTAGTTTAGTACGAAACATGGCGGCTGACGAGACAACCAAAACATGGATTTTGTTGGTTTTGGCCAGGTATTTCTAATGCTTACCAGATATCTCTACATGGTAATCAGCTGCTTCACGTGGTTATCAGACACGTCTATTGCTTACCCGATTATACTAGTTCTTATTAACCACGCTTGTGTCGACATAACCCTCTAATGATCAAACTGACCAAAAAACCCTTTGCAGTGGTCTTCAGACATGGCTATTTGAAAGGCCTAGAGAAGACTGTTTTTGAATATTTACCACTAGAATGACTGGCTCGGTAATTCTAGTGGTAAATTAAAAAGAAATACTCTACTCTCGGTCTGCAGACATTTGCTAAGTAAAAACTTAAAATGGTCAAGCTCGCAAAAAAAGCTCAGTGACACATTTATAAAAATAGTCTTCTAAAATTAAAATATCTTGAAAAATATTGAAACAAGAGGGGTTAAGTACTTTTAGTCATTACCAGTTACCACTAGTGATGATTGGTACACCTCATAGATATCAGGCACCTTTACTGATTACTGAGACATCTACTTTTAATTTGGTTGGTTAATAGTACACATTTAGCCACTTAAAATTGTTTTCAATTTATTATTATTATTATTATTATTATTATTATTTATGCTACCTTAGAACGGCGAGGACAACCATATGATACGAACTGGAAAGAAATGATACATTCAGCAAGCTTAAGGTCACATGACACATCCACGGTGGTACAATCATAATAGGGTACACGCTTAACCACATCATCCCTGCCATACACACACCCAAGTCTGAAATGCATAAACCAAGAATAACACAGAATACTGGCGACTTGTACCGTTTATAATAGATCATGTATGTCAACAGAAAGATGTTAGCAATGGTTCCAGAGGCATAGATAATAGAAAGTACAATTTTTAAATGCACAAGCTGAATCGATTTGAATGTTCTAATGTAGATAAATATATCTGGATCAATACTCGATACTTTTTGTGTAGAAATCTCGCTTGTGTTTTCTATTCGAGAATCAAACAATGCTTTGGTAGTAAGCAACATGATGGCACTAACTCACTGTATGCTTATGCGAGTGGGAGGAGGCACTATTCTACTGTTTTGTGCTCCATCAGCATATGTACACAGGATTAGATGGTGGAAATTGATGCAAGTTTAATATATTCTCAATCACGATCAACGCCTGCCTTTTTGTGTTCCGAATGATACATATCAGCTTAAGGAATAGGTTTGTGTCTGTATGAACATATGTTTTGTTTGACTATCGTTAAGACATCTATGAAAGGAGCTAAATTACACCCTTACCGCTCCAATGACACATTGTAAACTGAAATATAATAATAATAATAATAATAATAAAAATAATAATAGCATTTAACAACAGTTATTCAAAATTTTCCTTTCATACAATTTGTCAGTGCAAACAATTACAATAATAAAAAAAAAAATAAATAAAAATAAAAATAATAATATATTTGCTGTTTGCAAGAAAAGTACTTGCTTGATTTAGTAACACATTGAAGCTAAATAATAACTTAACATGTTTCCCAATAAATAAAACGTACTGTTGAATATTTGGAACATAATTGGATTGGAAGACATTGCTGCCTTAAGGCACCATTCCATCCAATTATCTTTTAAAAATTCAACTGAACATTTCTTGCATGTGTTAAAAATTGTACTAACTAAATTGTTTCTCTTTTTGAAACATGTTAAGTTATAAGCCTTACTCTATGGTCAGATAATTGGAACAGGTTGACAGTTACAACATGAAGTACGTATACATCACACTATAACACTGATAAATCAGACCAAATTATAATAATTTCACTCGTCTACTCACAAGGATTTCTCAGTTGATGAAGCTTTGTACAGTAGTGGTTCATTCTTGACACAATATTCTTATTATATATGCATAGCTTATATCTATTTAACAGTTTTTATCCTAATAATAATGCGTTCTGTGAAAATACTGTATCAACCCCATTTACCTGTCTCTTTGAGGTAACTATGTTCATTGCTAGCATCAAAAATTCAATAAAGTGATGCGTATGTACGCATTGTATTGATTATTAAAACCCATTAGATCAATTTGACTATAAGACACATTATCCACATTATCCACGAAGGTTGTGAGCATTAGTCAGTGTCTGTCTTATCTGACACGCACAGTAAAATTGATTTTAATGCATTGTTCGTTGTGCGTCAATAAAATGAATGATGCCATCTAGCAGGAAAACTGTTAGTGAGTGAATCAGATGTACTAGTAACCATAGTCCCAAGATAAGCACCTGCATCAGAGGCAAATATTGTGACATTAGCCACAATAGTAACACACATCAGTATTAAGCAATCGTCCTGGTAGTGTAGTAGTAGGTCTGTAAACGCACCCTGTGGATCATGTTGCCTTTGGTATCGTATCAGCTCACGTTGCATTTAGTATCATCTTAACTCCTGTATGACTAGCTTGATACAGAAATTAAGATTAACTCGATTCAGTGGTTCCTGTGGTGTGATATCAGAGATCTACGCAATATCACTACACTGTTGTTCTCATTTTGTAGATCACTGATATCACGCGAACTACTAGATTGATCGAGTTAATTTTAATGTCTGAATCAAGCTAGTCATACAGGGGTTAAGATGATACCAAAAGCATCATCATCCACGGACCGATTACTACTACTACTACTACTACTACTACTACTACTACTACTACTACTACTACTACTACTACTACTACTACTGATGCTACAATTGCTGCTGCAGCTGCGGCAGTGATGGCGGCGGCGGCTGCGGCGGCGGCGGCGGCGGTGGTAGTACTACTACTACTACTACTACTACTACTACTACTACTACTACTACTACTACTTTGTTACTAATGTGGTTAACATCACGACCTTTTGCCTCTGATGCAGGTGCTTATCTTGGGATTGTGGTTACTATTACATCTGATTCGCTAACAGTTTTCCTGCTAGATGTTATCAATCAGTTTAATGACATACAACAAACAACACGTTGAACTCATATATACTTGGTATGACTGTTCCGGCAGAAGCTCTCTAATGCTCGCCACCTCCACCGAAAATGTGTCTTATAGTTAAATTGATTTAATTGAGTTTTATGATGTGGTCTGACTGTGTGGACCTGAATCCTGAAATTAAGGAATCTCCATTTTCAGCAATCAATGCTGGAGCACTGGGCGGGAAGCCAGAGTCCAGCGCATCTAACGATACTGCTCTTAGCCGACGTACGCAAAGAAGCTGATTCACTCTAGAAGTGAGGAATGAGTCATGTGAGCAAGTACATAAGCTGAATGAATTCTTCACTTTAGAAGAGAGGGGAGACGGTTGGCCATGGTGTTAGCGTGGCCAACTGGTAATGAGCCTGGTTCAAATCCCCCTCATCTGTCAGGCGATCAGGTGGCTCATGAGCAATCGATGGAAACATAGGCAATCTCCTTCACTCCGCGTTGTTTCTCCCCACCCACGTGTATAAATGGGTACCAGTAAAACTGGGAAAGTTACCAATAATAGACTGAAATATAAACCAGCTTAGATATGGCATGAATGGGACCTGGAATCAGGGACTCGATAGATGCCTATCAACCCAATAAAGTCATCGAACTCTTCATGAAGAGGAGACGATTTGGCGTGGTGACTAGTATAGCTATAGCACTCTCCGAACAGGCTGATTGGTTGAAAAGTCTGTCAGACAGTGCTATAGCAATATTTTCAATCAATCAGCATTTTCGGACAGCGCTCTAGCAATATTTTAGATTGTTTCATGAGCTAAAAATAGAATGATGACGCACCAGCAGCCAATCATCGTGTTCGAATACCACCCCACACCCACCCTCCTATGAATATTCTGGAAACATCAGCAGGTTTTTCCCATAATACTCACTTAAGAATCTATTTATAACTTTCTGAAAAAACCCACTTACAAGTCTGGTCTTGACGATTTAGGGAGCAAGTTCAGACATGTTTTGCCTTATGGTATAAATACTTGGAAAAAAGAAGGAAGAAAAATCTGATATTTAACGAGAGTAAAGAAAAAAGTGTGTTAATGGAAAACTCTGAATGTTTCAACTCTGAATATTTCACAGGATGTAATTTTACTCTTCATTTAGGTCGTGGAAAGTTTCTTCATGTGCTGAAAGTTGATGGTGAAGTGGTTGTTGATATTAGACAATTCGTGGGTGAGGAAAACACGCCTACTGTAAGAGGACCTTTATTGAACTATTCTTCTTTTATGAAACTTATTGAAGAAGCTCCATCAGTCGAGGCAACTGCTAATTGTATTTTAAATTCTAAACCTGAAGAGCAAATCAAGCTTGTGCTGACTTTAGAACCATGCTGCGTGGTCTCGATCATTTCACGCTTTCCAGGTATATATATACGGAGATACTTTCTACCACATGCTTCGCTTGAATTGAAGCCAACAAGACGAGGTGTCTATCTTATTGAAAGTGAGTGGAACATTTTGAGATTGAACTTTAATAAGATCAAGTTAGCCCTCGAGAGAAAACCATCTCCTGTAAAAGCTGATCTAGTACCACGCTGGTCTAGTACGTGGAGTGATTATGATAGTAATAAAGGAAACTGACCTGGAGTGGGAGATTGGACTAATACTCTACCTACAGTTAGAGAAGAAGAAGAATAAGTGGAAGTAAATGGTGAAGAAGAATGAATCGAGGACGTGGGAGAAGAAGAAGAAGAAGAAAGTGAAATTTCATCATCTCTTGCGGCTGAGGTAGGGAGCACGGATTCTGAATACTTTAGTGATGACTTTACTAGTGAACTCTAATTTAAAAAATGGCTCAAGCTACAGTTGATTACTTTATTGAATAAATCACAATGCGTTCCTTACCTGGAAATGGATATATTGGAATCTTTAGAAACCCTGTGACATCACATAATCGTGTTTATCTGAAACCTTTGGTTAAGAAATATCAGTGGAATATAATAGTAGCGCAACTACGCCATGGTGTTGAAATTAAGGACTATGAAATTAGTAATGGAATCTCATTAAGAGTTGACTCTAAGGAAATAACACTTAAATATCGAAATGAGAGGTATCAGTCAAGATATAGTGAATATACCTTCAATAAAGAGGCACTTGAGAATGCTCTAGGAATTTGTAAATGTATGTATTGCCTGTTATGGTAAAGAAGTGATAGATGGACCCTGTCAAGGTGCTCTACTTCAAAAAGGACATGTTAAAGAAGAAGGAGAAGAATGTGAAAAAGAACACTTTTCATCATCTTCGTTCGAGATTCCGGAGGTTGAAGATGATATTAAGAGTATTTCATGTGAAATTTGTAAACCGAAAGTACTTTCATTTGCAGGATGGCACTACTGTCCCTCTCCACAAATCAGAGAGTTCACCTTAGATCTTTTCACAAAGCTACTATATATTGAACTATGGAGACAAGTGAAAGCCGACCGCTATGGATGTATACATGATAGGGCAATTCAGCGTGAACATTCCTGTCTTGGAATTTATTACGATTTTTCAGAGATTGACGTAATTGACAGGTATTCAGAACTAGCATTTGAAAACCTATCTGCAGGTTATGTGTCACGTTTATTTGCAATAAATCCTGAAATGTTCCATCGAATTGATCAACTAATTAGACAATGTAAAGCTTCATGGCGTGAAGAAATAATTAATCGAATGAAAAAGATTTATGATAAAACTAGCTTCAATTTCTAACTATTACTCATATTATTATTATTATTATTATTATTATTATTATTATTATTATTATTATTATTATTGTTATTATTATTATTATTATTATTATTATTATTATTATTATTATTATTAATAAAATTAATAATTTATAAAAAATAAAATATTTCATAGTCATTTTTCATTTGAGTGAAAAATGACTTCTCTTGATAAAAAGAGTCAAGCATTACGTCATAGCAGGAAAACTGAACTAGTGAAACAGTTGGTGACACATAGAAAAAAGCCGTTCTTTCCAGCTCCTCAACATGTAACCTGGTGTTATGGAGCATGGCCAGATGGTTATCAATGATTAGCAGATGATGTTGAGTTTCACGAAGTTGGTAGCTTTGAAACTAAAGACAAAAATCAACCGTCTTTAGTAAATCTTGATGATTTAATGGATGCTGTCGATAATAAAGTAACAAATCTCTTTACTAGAACATCTCATCATAACCATTGCTCATTGATTCATGTCGTTCAGAATATCTTCCATAAAAATCGAGAACATCGTGACATCTCCCTTTATTCTCATTATACTTTTCTCCTAAAGAATCAAAGAGATCTAGCATGTATAAATTATTTAGGTCATCAAATGTTTCCCACTAGAAGTCAATATCTACAAGAAGCGTTTAAGGATGCTACTAACAAACCATTCTCATAGCTCTTGATTGACTTGAAACAAGAGACCCCAGAGGAATTCAGACTGAGAACTGATATATTACCTAATGATATATGTTCTGTTTATAAAGTTCAATGGAAAAGGTGAAAGAAAATCATCATGACTCGAAGTCAGATTGCAAAATACGCACCCCTCTTGAAATATTTGGCTAAAGTTGGTCCAAAAGAACGGAGATCAATTCTTAAAAAGGAGGGCAAAAATTAATGAATGTAATCTGTGAATGTTGTGCCAATATTTGTCATGGTTATGTGAAACTTTCATATAAACAATTTAGGCGTTTATCTAAGTACAAACGTCAGTTACGAAATCTCTCAAATAGAAAACTTTCTCTCAAGAAAAAGCATACTATTCTTCAACGTGGTGGATTTATACCAGCTATAATACCAGCTATTTTATGACCAATACTAGGGAAGCTAATCGGTGGTGGTGCTTTGAATTAACAACTAAAAGTGTAAAACTATGCAGCATACTCAGAAAATCGCTATTATTCCACATGAATTATTAAACAATCTTCAAGAGCATACTAAATTTAATCTCTTAACTAGCAATCAACCTTTACGAAAAGCTGTTGGCCTGGATGTAGAAATTCAGAAGATTCTTAATCGTAATGATTTATCTAATGAAGATAAATCTAATCTGTACTCAGAAGCATTACATAAATTTAGAATGTTTTATGGTCAGTCATGTTATGCTTCACCTTATAGTACTACTATAAGCTCATCAGTCAAAAGCTATAATCTTTCAGATTTATCAATACCAGATGAACATATGGATAGAATTCCTGATAGCATCTCACTTCAGATTAAGGATGTTTTACCGAAAAACGCCCAAATGGAAAGGTCAAGGGTTACTTAGCATTCTTAAATCATCTCAAGGATTTGAAGCTAATGACAAGGGAGAAATGATAATAGATGGAAAACTTTTCCCGAAAAGTAACATTGTTGATCTCATTACAAAGGTTGTAACCCCTGAAAATCGATTTGGTTCTTCTTCACGTGAAAGTGAGGCCTCTGAATACTTTGAAAAATTCCTGAATATAATAAATATTCCACGCCAGGTAATTGGTAGCGATCGGAAATGGAAGAAAGTTTTATCATCATCATCAACATTTGCTAGTCTAGTTAGGAATTCTTCCAAGATTAATATTATTACTTTCACTCCATGAAAGGAATCAGATAGCCCTACACGTTATTCACCTCTCATCTCACCAGCAACCCTTCCTAGAGGAAAAAGCTCACATGTACGACATCTACTCAGATCACGAAAAGACGATTGGATAAATTATGGTTTCAGTAAAAGAAAGTTAAAGAAAAAAGCTAAAAAGAAGAATAAAGAAAAAAATCCAGTCAATTACATAAGAACTATTATGATGTAAGTAATTCTGCAAGTTATGGCGGTGTTGAGAGCTTATATAGATCTCTTAAAGGCAAGGTTTTATGAAAAGAAGTGAAAAAATGGTTATCAGGAGAACCAACTTATACACTACACAAACCTCGACGAATACATTTTAAGCATGATCAGATTAACATGACCTCGCTAGATGAACCTTGGGAATTAGACCTCAGTGATGTAAGTGCTCTCAAAAAAGAAAATAATGGAACCCGTTTTCTTCTCTTTGCCATTGATGTGTTATCTAGGTTTTTTTGGATTGCACCCCTTAAGTCGAAGACTGCTGATGAAGTTAAAGAGGGTCTTGAGACAATTTTTCGCTTGACAAATCATCGTCCCGCCAGTATTCAGACAGATAAGGGAGTTTTCTAATAGCCAGGTAAAGAATCTTTTGAAAACAAAGGGAATCCATTTTTACATATCTCAAAATGAGACTAAAGTGGCTGTAGCTGAACGTGTACAACGAAGTATAAAATCACGCTTATGGAGACATATTACAGCTACCAATTCTCACAGATATCTTGATGTATTACCTAAAATCGTTGAGAGTTATAATAACTCAAATCATAGACGTATTGGAATGAAACCAATAGATGTTGATAGGAGTACTGAATACGTAGCTTGGAGGAATCTTTATCCAAAACAGAAAAAACCTAAAAAGTACACTAAGCTTAAAGTTAGAGACAAAGTTAGAATATCTCTAGCTAAAGAACCCTTTGAGAAAGGGTTCCTTCCAGTTTCGTCAGATGAAATCTTTACCATTGATAAAACGCACCCTCACATGGCCGAGGTATATAGTATAAAGGACTTTAATGGTGAACCATTAACAGAAAGCTTCTATAGTGAAGAACTACAGAAGGTTACTAATATTAAGTCAGATATGAAATATGACATTGAAAAGATATTAGAAAGTAGAGTATGAGGAAAGCGTCAAGAGTGAGATGGAAGCGTTATGGAAAAAAATGTATTCTTCGATTGATAAGGCTGAGATTGAAAAGAAGAAACGTGTCATTCAAAAAGTGGGATCCAAGTCTAATGAGGTTTAGTTTAGAAACTTAAAAAATAAAATGGACAGTAATCGATTCTATATAACGTTGCCAAGTAATTCTTCATTAGAGTATTTTCTGGAAAATAAAATTGGCAAGTATACAACACAACTTGCTGTTCCATTAAGCTTTGAGGGGAATGGGAGGTTGGACTTGCCACAGTAATATATCCATATACATGGATGTCATTAAAAGATGATTCCTGGATCAAATTTAAGGTTAGAATTGGTGTCGGAATTAAAGATATAAACGAAAGCATGGAAATATCAAGTGGTTTCTATAGTGGAAAAGAAATAGTTGACTTATTTAATTCCCTAATTAAGAAATCACTTTCTGAAATTTTCAGTAGTTTTTTCCATAAACATTAATGGTGGTAATTGAATTAGTGTCCAACTGTCAACAGACTTTCAGATAGAATTAGGTCCAGGGTTAATGAATTACTAGGATCTAAAGATAAATCTCTAGAGGCAGGAGGTCATTACGGATTTGTTGCTAACTCATCTAATAAAAAATAGTGAACATTTATTCTAATATAGTTGAACCTAATGTCATTGGTGATACAATAGCACCAGTCTTAAGATCTATTCCACTTGAGCGATAAAGGAACGACTAATTGAATGAAGTTTCAGCAATATTCATTATATGCCTATAGCCTGTAACTACGTTGATAATATCGAGATATTACTGGCCGATAACTACGGTGAACGAGTGTTCTTTCAAAGTTGAACAGTCATTGTAAAGCTTCATTTCCGAAAGGTGTAGCAATAGAGAAAAATGATTAAGAGATATCATCCATATTTTTCTCAAACTGGTGGTTGTAGACGAAGACTCCATGTGTTTAAGGGATAGAGATTTCAAAGTGGGCAAGGTTTACCTGTCTTCACTGGGTCAAGATTTCAAAGCGGTCGTGGAATAGGTAACGTCTTTGGTTCTCTATTACGAAGTGCAATACCGATACTTAAAGATGTTGGGGAAACAATTGGTAAAGAGGTGCTTTCAGCAGTGATGGATGTGGCTAATGACGTCATTGCTGGAAGAGACTTGAAATCTGCTCTTCGGTTATGTGCTTCTAATGCTAAGCAGATCTTAGCTCCAAAAGCTTTCTCTGCAATCAAAGAAGTCATTAGTACTTCAAGCATGTGGAAGAAGAAGAAGATAAAGAAGTCAGCTGTTGATAGTTATAAAAAGGCAACAACGGCATCCTACGATCGGAAAGAGACATAAAAATCAAAGAGTACGGGCCAGACAGAAAATAAGCGGAGTAAAACCTGACATATTTTCAAAATGAATTGTGAATGTTCAAAGACTGAACTCGATATTTTTTCAGAAAAACCAGTTATGACAACAATGGATCAAGCACGATGGGTTAATTATCAACCTATAGCAAGTTTAAACAATGATGCTCCAACCGAATTCACAATAGCAGGCAATGGGGATGATTATATGGACTTGTGTACATCAGATCTTGTAAATCTTACTGATGATTGTAATGTAGCGCCCGCTACCCTCTGGTTCAATTCCCTTTTCTCTCAAGTAGATATATTTCTGAATAATAAACGTGTCTCAGATCCAAATGGCATGAATGCTTATCGAAGTTACATTGAGACAATGTTTAATTATTCCAATGATATCCTTTACTCTCAATTGAGTAATGAGTTTTGGTTTAAAGATACTACAAATCACGTTGAGCCAACTACTGCTTCAAATCAAGGCTATACTACTCGTAAAAATAAGATACCTGGAAGTAAAGCAGTTGAACTCATTGGTAGAATACATGCTAACATATTCTTACAAGAAAAGTATTTACAAAATGGTGTAGCTCTTAGAGTACATCTACATCATAATATAGATTCATTTTCCTTAATTCAAGGAGACGAAAATAAATATGTTGTGAAAATTGAGGCAGCTGCCTTGAATATTCGGAAAGTTAAACCATCTGCAGGAATCATTACATCTCATGGAAAGGTCCTCTTAAAGACACCCACTAGATATCCAATTCGTTGAGTAGTAGTTAAGATGGTTACACTTCCTAAAGTAGCTGCTTCCATAACCAGAGAAAATTTCTTCCTGGGAGCCTTACCAAACAGAATAATTATTGGAATCGTTTCCATTTCAGCCTAGAGTTTTGCAGTACAGAGAATCTATTTAAATTTAAGAATTTTAATGTCAACTTAGTGGCCTGCTATTTGAATGGTGAACAAACAGATACAACTCTTACACCATACTTTTCTGGTGCGAGGTTAAACTTTTCAAGAGCCTATACATAACTTTTTAGTGGAACCGGGACTCTTTTCTCAGACAAAGGATTACTGCTCTCAGTAGCAGCTTATCCTTTTGTAAACCTTTAGATGCCTTCGATTTCACCCCTGATCTGGGAGATGGTATACATTTTGGAACCCCCTTGCCCTTGACAGCCAATCTCATTTGCTACGCTGAATTTGAGAACGAAATATTAATTTCACAGGAGTGTGACATCACCATGGACTATTAGAATATACAGATAGACAGACAGACAGACAGACAGACAGATTTGCTATGCTGAGTTTGAGAACGAAATATTAATTTCCCATGAGCGTGACGTCACCACGGACTATTAGAATTAACCATGTATAAGGTAAAGAATAAGGCTAAAGGAATGCTTTCAACACAAGATATTTCCCAAATCATAAGAAAAGATGAAAAGATGAGAAAGCTTTTCCTAGTGGTTTATGCTCGAGGCAAGATACCTAAAGAAATACCACGAAATGGATGTATTATTGTGAATACAGACAAGTCAACCAGAAAGGGGGTTCACTGGATAGCATGGGTTTTTTTTGCGAAAGAAGGAGAATAAAAATTTTAAAACAAAGTCAGAATTCTTTGACACTTTTGATCGTCCACCATGGAAAAGCTCATAAAAGATCATCTTAGACCTGCTTTTATATATAACTCAATGACAGTACAGCATCCATTTACAAATTCCTATGGTAAATTTGTAATAGTTTTCGTCTATCAACGAAATCGTGGGAAATCTTTTAAATGGATTATCAAATATCTTCGAGATCTTATGAATAATGAAACATTAATGACTAGATTCTATAAACGTCTTTAAAAAAAAGAATCGGAAACATAAAGGGAGAAAACTTGAAATAGATTAGTATATTCATTCAAGTGATTACATCCCTTTTTTCCTCCGTCTATTTATTATGAAGAAACTAATTTGTTTGAAATGAAGGTCTTACATCCTATGTAAGTGGGAGGGATGGAGGTAAGAAGATTGGTGAGGGGGAAGGGGGGGGGGTAGGGTTAGGAATGTCCACATGTTAAGAATAAGAATAAAACAAAAATTGATCTTTTGGAATAAAAAAATCACAGGTTGTGTTTTTCTTTATTATTATTCACAAATATATATATATATATATATATATATATATATATATATATATATATATATATATATATATATATATATATATATATATATATATATATATATATAAGGGTCTAGAAAACTTTAACGTAAAGTGACTTATATTTTGATAAGCTCTCAGATATTTTGAAACTAATTTGACTTGGAGCTGTTGCTCCCTTTGCTAGCAACACCTCACAGTCAAATTAGTTTCAAAATATCACAACGCTTATCAATATAAGTCACATATTTTGAAACTAATTTGACTCAGAGCTGTTGCTACCTTTTACAGCAAGAGCTCCCAGTCAAATTAGTTTCAAAATATGTGTTAGGAAAATCAATTCGTAATGACCTCTCTCTCTCTCTCTCTCTCTCTCTCTCTCTCTCTCTCTCATAGCACCTATAATGCATTCTTGAAGGAATTACTATGATAAATATGACGTCATATAGATATCGGGAAAACAAGACGACTCAATAGCCTCATTAACCTTCGAACAACAACAGCATTAACACTAACCAGTTCAATATTTTGAAACTAATTTGACTGTAAGTTCATCCCACCTTAGGAAAGAAAAGTCCACAGCGAAATTCTCCCTTCATAACATTAATCCTTTAACCATCCTCAGATTCCGTCAAGAAAATGTCAATCTACAAATTAGGAGAGGACTATTTTTCGGAAAATTTCCATTAGAGTGAGTGGTTCAGTTATCGAACCACTAATTCTAGGGGGAAATTTCAAACAAATAGTCCTCTCTTGATTTGCAAATGTACATATCGTAATACAACTACCAAAGTTAGGTTTTGTCCACGCTTTCATCATTAAAGGGTAAAGCTCCACATCCATCTTTCAGTTACATAATAATAATAACTTGGCTAGCTGGTATGTGAAATTCTATACTAGACCAGTCCTGATAGTTGGGTTAGATAGGCGTATACACTAGCAAAACATAGAATGACTTGATTACCAGCTTTTAGATTACAAGAGAAAAGTGGAAATGCGGTCTATAGTTTTGAATCTCTCTCTCTCTCTCATCAGAGCACATCAGGTAAAAAAAGCATGATTATAAAGGAGAATAATGTTATTTTAATGGCAAAGGTAGATATCACACACCCAATCTGCTGATATTTTCAAGATTTTATTTAACTCTTGCTTGCTTGTTTGCATTTGAAGGCAGCCAATAAGGTCCCAACGGCCCTGTGAGTCTAAGGGCCTTTGGTCTGTGACTCTCTCAACTAGATTTAATTGTCAGGTATGTTAATATGTCCGAATGGTCGTGTTGATAAATCATCCATTATCCTTCGTTTAGTATAGGTTCGTCTAAATCTTTTAACTAATTTTTTAGACTGAATTTCATGATTACGTGATCTAGCAATTCCTGTCGGATATTCAGCCTCGAAGACTTTATTATCATCTAAAACAGCTTCTCGCATAGCATTGAAATTTACATGAGAATTTCGAGAATTGAGTGAAAGACCTTTAACTTTGCAAATTTGCTTTGTAGTACTACCATCAGTAATATTATGTGCATACGACTTAGGACCTGCGCTTACGAAGCTTTCTATGTGAAAGTTAGTAGGTATTTCATCTGTAAATGCACCTAGTTGATCATGAGTTATCGGAGCTCTATGAGGTGTGTCTTTTGGCTCAGAATACAGAATACTATCAGTATCAAAGTAAATGACTGATTCACCAAGGTGTGAGAGCGTCTCATATGAATGTAAGCGTGCATAAGATGTTACAAAGCATACAACTACAATATTTGTATTCATAGGCGTCTGTTCAAAATCTTTACTTTCGTTGAACGAAATCATGAGTAGGTTTTCATAACAGAGAAGCATGTCTTTAATTTTTTTTGTTCGATCAGTTAAAATATCACACATTTTTTCACTTTTTGTGACAAAAGTGGAAAAGGGTTTATTATTACGAGCTAGAAACCCCCAAAAACTATTAAGACATTGTTTTGAGATGGATCTTAATCTGACAATCTTTCTAATTTCATTTTCCCCCAGCATAATTCCTTCTCTATCATCGAACTCACTTATGTATATATCTTTGTCTGCCTCACTGATGCAATCAGCTGGAAAACTGATAGCCTGCTGCTTTAGATGAAAAAACTTATCTATATATCCCACAAAGATATCACTCGACCTCTCTGGAAAATGCCAAACTTCTGTGATCTTTATAATTCCATATCCTAACTCTAGGACCTTTAAGACCTCGACTGTAGTCCACGTTCCTTTCAGTACCCAGTCCTTAGGACTATGGGTGCATCGTGTTTCATTATTTTCAGTAGCACGTTAACTGTATAGAGTAAAAAACAATTTCCCTTCAATTTTGAGTGCTAGTAGTGGATGGAATAAGTCATGAGGTGGTAAAATTTCCCCTTTAACTAAACCAAAATATTCAGAAATTGGTTTAAAGTTCTCAGTTATCACTTCATGTGTTCCTATCATAAAGTCATGGTACTTTGGCATGAATGGATATAAACTACATATATCCACATAGCGAATTACCTCATTCTCTTTTGGCTTGACAAATAACTTGATGGCATTCGTTCGACCTCCTGTTAAAGCCTCTCGAGGGTTGAGGGTTGACAGGTCATCTACAACCTGTTCAATATTTTAAAACTAATTTCACTGTGAGTTGTTCCTACCTTATGGAACACCAGTTCTTAGTGAAATTAGTTTCAAAATATCTAGTGGAAAATTCAATTAAATGTAATTTTTTTCCAAAATCTTCCCTCTCACATAATAAAAAGTTTTTTTAAACGGTTATTTTTTAGTAATACATACGATGAGATAAATTTACATTTCTATGTAGAGTCGCATCCTCGCAATCTAAGACAAAGGGGTTGTCTTCCAGCCACTTCAGAAAGTCGTCATCGGAAAAATGACTAAGAGAGTCAATATCTTCTGCTTCCGTCTTCTGCTTCTTCGACTTCCCCTTCGTTCTCTTCGTCTCTGGTTGAATATCCATCTCCTGCAAAGTTAAACCGCTTTGAGTGAAATTCTCGAATTTGTTCTAAAAAAACCATGTGTTCGCCCTCTATATTGATATCATTGTCAACACGCTGTACATTCTCTCTAATGAGGCTATTTGTATCGTTGTTGTTGTTTTGGTTTGTTGTTGTTGTTGTTGTTGTTGTTGTTGTTGTTGTCAATGGTGTTGCTATTACTACTTGTGGGATTCTTAGTGTTTTTCTTATCAGTGTATGAAATATCAGCAGAATTTGCCCTCTCTGTCTCGTCTATATCATTCACCTCTTTAACATAGTTAAACACATTATTCTCTTTTTCAACCTGTTTTTTTTAATTATTATTTTCCTTAGCAGAAATAACTCCTTTCTCCAAACCGCCACCATGTCGAATTATTGACATCTCCTGTAAAACACTTCATTGTTGACAATGAATTTTCACACCTTTTGAGGAGAATAAAACACAATTCTACACCGTCTCCCCCGTCAGGGGTGGGTGTGGGGTCATGACGCTTAGATCCAAAAGAATCATACATTTCACTTGAGATAATCCTTCCTGAGCTAGAATCTGCACGCTCCTTAGGGGTGGGTGTGGGGTCACACCTCACCCCCTCAAATTCTAAAAAATCACACATTTCACTCGAGGTAATCCTACCTGAACTAGAATGTACTCCTTGTATCGGCTCTTCCTCCTCTGTGAAGGTAGTTAAATCATAATGGTCAGAGCCCCTCATCCCCCAGCCAATCCCTTATTGGTGCTGTTGCTGCTGTTAGTGCTGTTGCTGATGTTGTTGTTGTTGGCCTCATGTAGCCGTCAGATCGTACTTCTGAAAAGATAAGAAGAATACCTTCTGCAATGAATAGATGGACAGGTGACTATATAAAAAGAAATTGATAATCAACCAAATATATATATATATATATATATATATATATATATATATATATATATATATATATATATATATATATATATATATATATATATATATATATATTGAATGATCCCCTAACACATCAATGATAAGAAAAAAGTAAATGGTTATCACGATCGGAGGGAGAAGAGCCTCACACACACATTTTGAAAAATTGTTGCTGAAACATGTTCCCCCTCCCGATAGAGAGAAATACATTTCAGCAACATTGACTTTCAAAATGAACACCTACGAATGAGAGAGCGAGAGAGAGAGAGAGAGAGAGAGAGAGAGAGAGAGAGACATTTAATGTTTTCAGTGTCCTGATTATCACGATCAAGCATCATCTGCTTCTTCGACTTCCCCTTCGTTCTCTTAGTCTCTTGTTGAATATACATCTTCTACTTCTTCGACTCCCCCTTCATTCTGTTCGCCTCTGGTTGAATATTTTTTCGTGTGAGGGGAGGCTGAATCATTAACTCCTCTTTTTCTTTCGCATCATCATCAGAAATCATAATCTGTCTGAAGATGTCTTCTCCTTCTCTCAATTCGCTCCCAGGTGATGATGTGGGTGTAAGATCTTCCACTGTGAGTGCGCAATACGCATTCACATTCGGCTCCACATTCGGTTCTGGGACCACTTCGTCTTCTGGTTCTGCCTGGGTGGTTGCGTCCGCCGTTATGGGTAGGTGCCGTACCTCTAATGAGCTGAAGCCACACCAGGAAAATATATCCAGGAAAGTGCGAGATTCACTTTGATTTCATTTTTTTTCCTGACAAACTTCACTCTAGTTCAAAGTTTCTGAAAAACTAAAACAAACTTCACTCTAGTTCAAAGTTTCTGAAAAACTAATGAAGAAGAAATAATTGCTTTTTATAGGTAATCACTTTTGCGCCAAAAATGAATTGCGCGCAAAACTTTTGCGCCAAGAATCAATTGCGCGCAAAAATGATGGAAAGGACACACCACCTTACTCATTTCTACCCACCCCCAAAAGATAGATAGATTTTCCCCTCCTATTCTCATTGCGCGCGAGAAGATATAATTACATATGTGAGGTTTTAACACGAACTAAATTAACGGGAATCTCATTAATAGGCAAGAAACTATTTAATCATTTTTATAGGTAGGCAAGTGCAACCTTGATTAGAGAGCTCGCATTCGGAAACATAATTTAATTAACAGTTACCACTCTCTCGCGTAAGAACCCCTTTCAGTGAGAATAAATGTTCTGTAGTCAATCATGTCTATAATAAACAGATCCTATTCACACTAAAAGGTGGTGGTTCTTTAAGAGCGTTGTCGTAAGATAACTCCTCTTAAGAAATCATCATTTTATTTAAACGGCATATGGTTTGTATTACGGTTGTGTGGAAATTCGTGCTCTAAGAACAATCATATGTACATGTAAGATAGAATGAATAAAAAGAGGAGAAGAGGAGGGGTGGGGTGTGTCCACGGGATTGGGACTCTCAATCCCGTCTAAGGAACTGTATAGAAGCGTACTCTCTTAAATCTAAAGTTCGTTCTATCATCCCTCCATAATCTCTCAACCTTTTTCCAATGTAGGTGAAATAATACTCTCTAAAGCATCTATTCTTTGTCTAAATCGCCAACGATCTAGGGCAAGTTTCATCCAAAGACTCCTAAATTCACGAGATATGATATTATTCAAATCTCCCTCCCCTATCTCGATGATGACGATTTTATTTAGAAAATCTTACACTCTTCATGATACAGGAGCAAACATGTAAGTTGGGTTTTGCCAGGAAGCTATAGATAGATTCTTAAGTGACTAATATGGGAAAAGCCTGCTGTATTTCCAGAATATTCCTAGGGGGTATTCGAACACGATGATTGACTGCTGGTGCGTCATCATTCTATTTTTAGCTCATGAAACAATCGAAAATATTGCTAGAGCGCTGTCAGAAAATATTGCTCCATGGCCGACATTTAAACTAATCAGCGTGTTCGGAGAGCGCTCTAGCTATACTACTGTGGTGGTAGCGTTGTCGACTGGTAACAGCCGGGCTGGGTTCGAATCCTGCTCGCTTGTCAGGCGATCAGTTGGCTGACGAGCAATCCGTGGAAACATAGACATCTCCTTCACTCCTCGTTGCCTCTCTCCACCCAGGAGTATAATTGTGAAGCTACCAATATAAATCCAGCCTAGATATGGCGTCAATGGGACCTATAAGCAGGGACTCTCTAGACCTCAATCAAACCAATAAAAAAATTCTTTACGAGGAGGAGACGATTTCCAGTGGTGTTAGTGTGTCCGTCTTGTAATCAGCCTGGCGGGGTTCAAATCCCGCTCGATAGTTAGGTGACTCACGAGCAATCGGTGGAAACATAGGAAATTTTTTTCACAGATATGGTATGCATGGGACCTGGATATATGCCAATCAAAACAATAACTTCTTCACCAGGGAGTCAGATTGGTGTAGGGGATAGCACTCAGGATTACTTAACTAAAGTTTGTACCCAAGCTGTGCGCTATTTCACTGCTATTGGAAATATCTCCTTCACTCCTTGCTTTTATCCACCCAGGAGTACTATTACAATTGCACGAAAACATCAGCACTGCGGAGCGAATTGGCACTGGGGCGGATGCTTTTGACGGTATGGTTTTCCCGCGTTCAATCGCGTAAATATTGTTGAATTTTCTTATTCTTCGCACACAAATCTTGATATGCTTCAATATCAAGCTGTCACCAAGAAGTTGGTACATAAGAACACGCTAAAACAGGCAGTTACGAGGAGGAAAATATGTAGCCTATCATTCACAAACAAGTCGCTTTTAGCATTGAGAGATTTGTTTATGTGCTTTGACATTACTCATCATTTTTTGCGACTGGGGAAGCCCTTCTTTTTGAATGTCTACGGTATTTCATCATTTCACAAGGCACAACGTACACATTTAAAATAAAACTCATCGACGTTGCATAGTTTTTATGCATAAGTCAGTTTCAATGATAGGGTGCTCAACATGGAACATCAATTCACATTTCAATTGATTGCATAACCGTACGCTAAATACGCATGGAATATAGTAAGTTTGCTATTATTTTTCAGCTAAGACTACTTCTGACATAGTACAGTCAAAGGCTATTGCTTAATTAATTTTTTTATTTATATATTTATTTATTTATTTATTCTTTTAAAATAATGGTGTTAATAACTGTGGTGCTAAATAATGAAACACGTTGACAGTTTTAGAGCCACTGTTCTATCTCTTGGGATGCCTGCTGCCGCCTCCCTTAACTCCTTAACGGGTTCACCCATTGCTTAAAAGTCAGCTTCTACAGGGCTCGAGAAAAGGTTCATTCATACCGTCGCGAGAAAAGTATATTATGTAAAGTTCACGGACGAATTTCAGACTTAATACTCGCGCTAGTTATTCGCATTGAAAATGGTAATACAATTATTCAGAGTTTCAAAGCATATAAATTCGATTCCAACATATGGTCCAAAGTAATCAGAGTCTGCTGGCGGATCCACTCCGTTATGTTGTTGCTGATGTTGTAGCTAGTGTCAAGCTTTAGAGAATAATGGACAGCGGACACACTCTAGCTTGGGAAACATAGACGACAACAACAACAACAACAACAACAACAACAACAACAACAACAACAACAACAATGACATTGAATACAATGTCTAATGCAACATTGATTTTAAAAAAGAAACTAAGACTTATGGATGATTTAATAACAGTAAAGTTAGTAATTAAGCGAAGACAATTAAGCCAATGTACCTTTCCATTTTTAGCTATGCCCCGCCCATCACTAGCTAAGCTCCACCCACACCTTGCCATGTTGCGATTGATCGATCCCCGAATGCCCTAATTATCAATTTCCTGAAAACTATAAAGGGAAGCTGTTAAATATTTTGTAACTAATTAGACTGGGTGATATTGCTGCCTATGGCATCAACAGCACCCAATCAAATTAGGTTCAAAATATTTAACAAACGCATAGACCGTTTTCAAATATGCGTTCGTGACGTACTTATATACGTCATTCATTATGATGTCATTCTACACATCACGCAGTTCATTATGACGACATATGATGGGTGGGTACTCTGGAAAGGTGAATTAAGCACGCATTTCATAAACCTCACTAAGACTCTCTCTCTCTCGAGCCATGACTTTTACATCTATGGTACAAATAGTCAGCATTTAGATACATGTAAATGCCTGCGCCTCGATGGTTCTGTGAACTGCTGTCGTTTCTTCCTCATCTGGTAATATGTAGTCTATAATCAGATCCTATTCGGCTAGATATAATTCCACCCCAAAAACCTATGGATATGCAATATCAAAAAATGGAGAGAGAGTTGGCAGATCTAAGATATTCTTCTCTGAGACGTCAGCTTTCGTAGCGTGAGCTGATGCGTTGGATACAATAACCTGCCCAGAGCCATTCTGGCAAACGTATGCTCTTTCTTTTTTGCCGACCTTCTGCCCCTCTGCTAAAATATGATTATCTTTAACTCTTAGCGCTGTTAAAGGTATCGTACACACCATCAGAGATTAACTTCATGTGCAAAGAGCATTTCTTGCTTCGTATTCAAAATTGTACCAACTAACATGTTTCTGTTTGTTTTGGAAACGTTTTAACTTATTTTTATGTTGTAGTGTAGTATATCTTCGTTGCCATACCCACGCTAACTACTTCGCCATCAGTTTACTGTTGCGAGGCCACGTTTAAATGCT
This sequence comes from Chaetoderma sp. LZ-2023a, assembly GCA_034401795.1. Classification (NCBI taxonomy): domain Eukaryota; kingdom Metazoa; phylum Mollusca; class Caudofoveata; order Chaetodermatida; family Chaetodermatidae; genus Chaetoderma; species Chaetoderma sp. LZ-2023a. The sequence continues at coordinate 125,378,673 of CM067374.1, read as the reverse complement.
ATTATCTGATAATATTTCTCCGCAATTGACTTTATTACTACGGTGTCAGTAAAATGACAATGTAATGATTTCTGCTATAATCTTCTATGAGATTGCAATAATTTTCTCCTTGATTGCTGCGTAGACCTACATGTATGCGTGGAAAACGTGATTATACGTTTTAACCCTTTCATTAGGTTCAAAATGTTCAACAGAAATAAATAATATCCAACAAGGATATACAATTCTTACACATTTCTTGATGGAGCTACGTCATTTTGCTTGTAACTTCAGCCAACATGTGGCGTATTTGATTGCGACGACAGATACTTGAGTGACAATTTATTTTGCAATTATCAACAAACCAAAGCAATGTTACGTATTGTGCAACCAAGCGTAAAAGGCACATTGGCAGATGCGACCCTGCAGTATACTTTGAGGGAACTCATGCATGGATGAGTCTGCCAGGTGATACAGTTAAGGGTTCCTAGCTACTCAGTACCGCGTATATGGCTAGGCCTATCACCGATTTACGTCCTGACAACTTCTTTGCACGCTGCCAATCAAAGATTGGAATGTTGGCCCACTCCTCTATCAAGCCTGTCAAATGGGATGAGGTGGGGTGGGGGGCTGGGTGGGCATGGCTGTGGTGTGTGTGTGTGTGTGTGTGTGTGTGTGTGTGTGTGTGTGTGTGTGTGTGTGTGTGTGTGTGTGTCTGTGTCTGTGTGTGTGTGTGTGTGTGTGTGTGTGTGTGTGTGTGTGTGTGTGTGTGTGTGTGTGTGTGTGTGTGTGTGTTGGAATAGTCGAGCTGAAATTGCTGTCTGCAAAAGGTCACATGCATGCTCAATGGGATTCAAGTCAGGAGACCGAGCTCACCATTCGCTCGATAACATCGTTTTCGAGGTAGAGGTTAACGACCCTTGCTCTGTATGGTCGCACATTACCATCCATCAGAATGACTTCTTGCCATATTGCCTCAGCATAGTGCCAGGCAAAGGTATGGAGAAGGTCACTCATATACCTCCCACGAGTCACAGAGCCATTCTGGATGCAGTATAAGGTTGTATGGCACCCATCACCAATGGCAACCCAAACTATGACTGAACCGCGCCTCTATAGCGGTAATTTTCGATCACGTTGGTATCATTTTGAAGTCGTCACACACGAACATGTCCATCGTGAAAGTGCAAGCAAAATCTTCTGTGTACAAGACAATTTCCCATTTAGGCGGAATCAGGTTGAGATGGTCTATCCTCAAAATGTTGCTTTTATGCTAAGTAATTAGGCCAGCAGAGGTCAAAAGGTCACCAATTATATCCGCTGTTGTTTACATCTTGAAGAGTGAATATTGGACACAATCTGACAGATCTAAAGGACATTTATTCCATGAAATGTTGCTACTCTGAGAAATCAAAGAATGCCTATTTTTTAAATATCGGAAAATGTAATTATTGAGTACTGAAAATGATAACTCCATAACTCTATAAGCTAGAATAATACCTGATCAGTTAAATGTTCCTTATAGTGGCCTCCATAATTTCATGCGTTTTTATATGCAGATCGGTCGAATAATTAGGTCACCAGAAGTCAAAAGTTCACTTGTTTGGCTAGCTGCTTAAAATCTGGTACATGTACATTGTTGAAATAATAAAGGAATATCATTATGTTAAATTCTTGAAAACTGGGTATTAGGCTCCATAATGTTAATATGACAATTGACAGAAAATAAGCCTTATATATAGGTTATGTACTATCATCGCATATATGCGCGAGCCTCATCCATGGACCAACCTTGTAATTGCAGCTCGCGGGGGTACGCGCTTGTCCGCCATGTCGTTCCACTCCATGATTGCGCGGGAGGGCTGGTTAGCGGCGGTTCTCTGGGTTACAGATCCTGTATTGCGTCTCTCCGGAAGGTACAAAGACCAGCCTCTGGAGCCGGTGGAACGTACACGTTCCAGTGGGGCCATGCAACCATTGCTGCTGAGATTGAACCAAACGGTGTCGTTCCGACTGTTGGTGTCACCGGTATGTCGGTACATTCTAATTTAGAAATACGGACATGATGGTAATAATTAAACAGTCACAAATTGAGAAATATGCAAACAATATCACTCGTTTGATAGTATTGCTCAAATAATACAGTACATAGAGCTGCCCAGTGTTCTACGTGGTCTCGTCGAAGGTCCCACACAGATCCGTAAATCCGCAGAGGTATCTCCGCAAGGGAGCCTAGTATCGAGTCACTTGGTAGTTTAATATAAACTAAATACACCCCTAACACACGCACGCACGCACGCACGCACGCACGCACGCACGCACGCACGCACGCACGCACGCACGCACGCACGCACGCACGCACGCACGCACGCACGCACGCACACAGACACACACACACACCCTTACACCCCCCCCACACACACACACACACACACACACACACACACACACACACACACACACACACACACACACACACACACACACAAAACACTGTTGTTGTGAGAGGAAAGTGCCTCGCGTGGGCCTACGTCACAGGAAAATGCCTTCAACACCGAAGCGGAGGAAAAGAGCTGGCAAAAAGGGCCACTCTTTTGTTCAAACAGAAAATGCTAAGCGCTGAACAATCCTAGTGAAGCCATAATCAATGCGATGCACGCTGGCTTACGTGAAGACGGAACGAACGATTTCCGAAGAATTCACAGTCCACCGTCTTATGTAGATCCAAAGTTACTGTATTGGTAGTTGCCGCTTTATTTATGCGGGCCTTTCTGCTACATTCTAACCTACCTTTTGGGTGTTAGATACGAGTACAACCTTTGGCCGCAAGTGGCAGGGATTCCTACCTAATTTTAGACATATGCATCTAACAGGCGAAGATGCTTACAGAGCAATAGCTCCCAAATTAAATAACGATCCGTTCACCATGGCCCCACAGCCACATATAACATCACTAGGACAAGTTTATAGTTCACAAAAGCAATTTTAGAAGGCGCTATATCATTTATAGTGGGTGGGAAAGAGACGGATATCTATTGCCGGTGTCCTTCCCGTGAGGGCGTCGTGGGTTCTAAGACCTCACCCAGACACTACAATGAATTGGATGGAGATCCACATCTTATCCGTCATCATGTGCTACGGAATTAACATTTCACCTGGCATTAGGGTTAAGTTCAAGAATGCCCAGAGATGCACTGCAGGCCGGTGTTACAGCATAATTAATTTTCTTTTCGTTGTGCTTCCTACATTGGTGGGGGCATCTAACTAATTAGTATCCGAGGATACAGGGGGGGGGGGGTGTATGTAAATCAGGACTTTAGTTATCACCTCTCGGAAACCACTGATAGTTTCCCAGGGTCAGATCATGCTAATGTGTTGACTGGGAATCAAGACAATTATTTAAGCCTTGTGGCTGGTGGATCGTGGAAAGAGACAATAACTCGATATTAATAAGAGGCCCTATGGTAACTCGCCAATTTTACACAACCTTGCCACTGGCAATGTTGTGTACAATGTTGCCAGTGCGTGGTGCTACATTTCCACTACAACTGGAAAAGAGGCGGACACTATGCGTCTCCTGAGGAGAAAGTATCCCTAACCACTTTAAACCTATCCTATCGATCTAGAATAGCCAGGTTTAGTCGGTAACATGTCAGGCTCAAGCAATTAGAACATGATCAGCGACCTCAGAGTTAAATTGATGCTGGGCGAATAATGTTGCTGTATAGTATTACCTAGCGTACTGCATCCTAGAGTTTTTATAAATAAACAAAACATAATAACTAGGATGGCTACTTGCCATATACACAACTAACTAATACAGTGTGAACGATATATATTACAGGTCATAGGACATTACGGTGCTGTTAGTTGACAGCACCCACAGAAAATAAGGATAATATATACAGTATGAAACAGAAAGTACAAAAATGCGGTCTTAGGACCGGGATGACACCTATTAGTCATCAGTGCTTATTACTGAAATAATTAAATGAACAATAGTATAGCTTCTTGAGTACCTATTGGTCATCGGTACAGTAAGAGTTCATAAGTCACTGAAATTGATACGCTAAAATGAGATAGTGTGAGATGGCACAATCATGACTGCAGGGAAGTTTGCCGCAAGCAGGTTTCCGCAGGCAGTTTTCTGCAGGCAGACTGTTGATGTGGCTCACTCTCAAGACAATGAAGAAGAACGGTTTAATAAGATATCCACTAGATAGTCAAAATAACTGATACATGATTTAAACAGTTTGTTGTAAAGTTCCGTCCGACGACGGTAGTTTGAAAGTTGAAAGTTGCCCATTAACAGAGAGGGCTACTATTATGAATAATTATGCATGTACAATAACTGGGTACACGGTGCAGGATATGCTGCATAGCTCTTGCAGCGCACTGATCAAAGTCCCGCCAGACTGTGGTCTAAAAGTTAATTGTCACACGTGACATGCAGCATGGCAGTTTGAATCCAGTTTACAGCATGGTCGGAAGATCAATCGAGTTATCCACCAAGAATCACCATCAGGTCTACATTCTGTAGAATCACATCAGGCCTGCAAGGCCCTTCTGCGGGAAACTCCTCTAGGAAAAGTTCCGGAAAGGGAGTTCTTAAATTAATTTAATTTTTGCCGCCGGATGACCGTCAGGGAGCATCCAAAATTGTTGTAGCACAGAAAGTCACTTTAAGACTCCTCACCGGTGCAGGAGATCTCAATTCCGAATGGCACTGTTGCTATGTAGGTACCACAGTCAGTTAGGAGTTCCCCCATGTCTAGCACTGCACTGGTCCAGCAGTCTTGTTGACGGGTCAGTTTCCACGCCGATGATCCTCTCGATCTTCGATTTTCGTCTCTTTTATACTACTACCGTGCAGCCAGAAGTGGTGACGTGGTGTAGTTCGGATCGACCGGTCAGGTGCCGGCTGTACCAGCTAAGTTGGGTACGCGCCGCCCGTCCTGGATTCGTTCCCTGAACACGCCCCCATTGGTAGAGCTATAAGCGTATATGGGCCTATGGGTGACATCACGTTGTAAAAACGACTAAGTTCGTTAAAGCGCATAGCACGCTTAATACTATTCTGACAGAGAGCGTATTTCATGACCAAAATAGGACGGGTCTTTTAGTGTACCGAGTAGGTACATTGGAATCCTTTCTCATTACTTGTTCCAGCCGAATCTGGAATTAATCAAGACCAGAATTCGACGGGATTTCCGAATCTGTAAACTATTTCAAAATCGGTTAAGAAATGGCTGAGTTATCTACGGAAAATCCCTTTTGATTATCTTCAAAATACATTCGACTGCGTGATTATTAGCTACCGCTGATTGGCTATTGCTCGACCAATGATTGGTTGAAGCCTGCGCCTATGACGTCAGGAGTAGTATAAAAGGAGATGAAATCCAGAACTCGAGAGCATCCTCGGCCAGGGGCCGAATAGGTTGGATCTGTATGTAGTTACTATCAGCAAGACGGGCATTAAATAGATCACTTCAGTCTCCGTTGGTTTCTCTCCTGTATCCAGCAGCAATCCAACCCAACCCACTAAATCAATTTTGTATCTCGGGATTGTACGGGAGCATTTTTGGAACTTTTGAATATTCATGAAATCTCAAGAATTAACTCGAAACATAAAACTTGCGATTAGCCCTTTCCCGGCCTGAATATGTTATTCTACAGATGTAGAGGCAGCGATATTCTTTGGTGGATGACTCGCCGGATCTGCCAGCCACGCCAAAAAGTGGTTATTCAACCATCCCCGCACTGATGTCGTGCAAGTTTATTTACACCTTTTGACCGCAGCAAGTAAACTTTGCCCGGTACGTCGTAAAAGCTAACTGACATACCCCGCACCGTTAAGCTTAGTTATGTATCTTCATCTGTATTCAACAACCCCCGCTTATGATCGGGTTGTTGTTAACTTCCATCCATACCATCGGTGTACATGAACTTTCGTCTTAGCAGTAATGTTATTGTGTATCTCTTACTGACTACTCGTTAGACATTCGATATTGTGATATTACAGTCCTGAGTTCGATCCGCTCCCATCCTGGGCTGCATGCGGAAATCCTGTTTATGGGAACCGACATGCGGGAACCTTCCAGCTTCCGGAGAATGTGTCAACTCACGTCACACCAAGGATGACGTATCAATTTCAGTAACACGATAGCCCATGCTTAAGAATGGCTACCGATTATTCGAGTAACTATACTTAACATTTTAATTATTCCGTTAATTACAGCTTTAATAATTAGACTTCGTCGGTATAAACGGTCCCGATGACTAAAAGGAACCGTAATGGTCTTAGGACCGCTAGTTATAATTTCTGTATCTGTTTATAGTTATTCTTATTTTCTGTAAGGTGTCTTTACTAACCGCACTGTAGTAGGTTTCTCAACCTGTACTTTATATATTATTCTAATCATTTCACATTGTATTACTTGTTCTTGTTTAATTTTATATATGGCAAGTGGCCATCAGTTTATATGTTTTGTTTATTTATAAAAAAAATATAGGACTGCAGTGCACATAGGAAACACTATACAGCAACATTTATATATGCAGCACGTTCTCCCGCTACCAACAATTTTTCACTGAGGTCGCTGTCCATGCTATAACTCTGTTTAGCCCGGCATGCAACCGACTAAAAGCCTCTCTATTCAGCTCGATAGGATAGGTTTAATATGATTAGAGACAATTTCTTCATTAGGAGACACATAGTGTACGCCTCTCTTCCGGTGGTTGTGATAATTTAGCCCGACACTCCTGCAAGGTTGCATAAGATTGGCCAACATACCTAATGGGCCTCATATTTCTAAGTTATTGCCTCTCTTCATGTTCCACTAAGCCTTATGGCTTCTTAATTGTTTGGATGTCCCTATTCGCACCATGGACTAATCCGACCCAGAGAAACTATTGAGGTTTCCGAGCGGTGATGGTGAGGATGTGGTATCACACACATTTCCCGCATGTATTCTAATACCTAGTAGTTAGTTATCCTTGCCAAGGTAGGAAGCACTGTGAAAACATATCTTAATTATTATTTCCTTTTATCTGCTGGACAATCCTCCCGCACCGCAGTGCACAACTGGGCAACTTGTATTAAACCTAATGTCAGGTTAAAAAGATAGCTCCAGAGGACCTGGTGACGGGCGAGATGCGCATCCCCACCGAATTCCGTAATAATGTCTGGGCATGATATTAAGATCTGCCATGCCCTCACGGGAAGGACATTCACAGTGGGTATTCGTCTCTCTTACCCCCACCATAGCGATAGATCAGTCGCATAAAAATGCTTTTGTGAAACGTAACCAATGTCCTGTGACGTTTTATGTGGTTATGGAGCAAGATGTCAGGATTCTTACCCAGTTTGGAGATCTTGCGAAGTAAAATGTATGCACGCTGTCTTCAGTTTTGATGTCTTAGGGCATCCATTCTCAATGACAGCCGTATCTAAAAGCTAGGTAGACGCCGGCCATTTGCGGCCTAAGATAGTTCTTGTCTCTAAAAACTAAATATTAGGTTAGGCATAGACGAAGGCCAGTTTAAATAAAAGTGGCAACTACTAATTCAGCATATTGAAAACTACATAAGACGGTGATGTGGGAATCCTTCAGGAATCGCTCGTCCTGTCTTCACGTAAAACAGCACGCAACCATATAGTCATAATTTCACTAGGTATGGTCTTTTCTTTACAGCATTTTGGTTGAATATTAGAGTAAGCCATGTTTGGCCAATACTCTTCTCCTGCTTTAAGTGATGGCAAAATTTTTCTGTGACAGAGGCCCATGCGAGGCACTTACCTCTTGGAAGGATTCAATGGCGACAGCCCACGCGAGGATAATACTCCTCATCGAAACTAGCACTAGGAGTCGTACCCGCGTGAGGCACATGATTTTTCGACAATATAAAAGATAATTTTCTTTCCTTTCAGCTTAGAGGTATAATAGCGTTTACTATGTTAATAAGTTATCTCGTGTACGGGAGCCTCCTTTACGGGGATACCTCTGCGGACCTACGAGTCTGTGTGGTACCTCCGGGAGCCCCACGTTTAAAAGTTCATCGGGCTGTCTCTATGTCTTGTATTTTCGTATGCTCATTATATTTATCTAGCATACTTGACGGTCTGTTTTGGGTAAAATCATTGTATAGACTTATTTTAATTAGGTCACCAATCAAATCTTGTAAGTACATAGATCACGAAAATGCTAAGTAAAGGCATACTGGTGACACACACTCTTGGGATGAGACTGTAGTGTTTAATGTTTGCGACGATGGTCCCATGGCCCCACCGGAACGATTGAGTTCCACTGGCCTTAGGAGCCGGTCTTTGTTACCCATAGGGCCGTATCGCATGGGATCCGTAACTCCGAGACCGGAGGCTAACCAGCGTCCTCACTCGTCGTGCACATGCGGCTCGGCGAGTCAACACCAAACACCGGAATGGCCCAACACTACCCCGCGAGCTACAGGTGGCACCCAATGTGGGGCTCGAAGAACATCATTATTAATGTGCAGCGAACTCACGCCCACACCGCATAGTGAGCTTAGTTCTATACCATCTCCATTCCACGACGACTGCCCTCGACCAAGAGGTAGCGTCATACGATGGATACCCAGCTCACATGCTCACCGACTATGCCAGAAATTCGCAAGCGGAATCAACATCTCCGCAATACAACCTGTTTTTGCCTATCAGTGAGGGCACCTTTCGGGATGCCTCACAGGCGGGAACAGAGTTTAGACCTATATCAGACATCCGTGACAGACCAACTCCATCAGGGCCGAATCATGGACGATCACGACCCGATTACGGACACACCTACAATCCTTCAGACTACTATCGTTCACCCATGTCATCTACAGAAACTGTATGGCGGGGTGACAATCCATATCACAGACAACCTCCCACGCCGCCCCCATCAAATACATCACTATATTCTAGGGGAACACCACGGCATCATCGGGAGGAATCGGCACCACCTTTTCACCGATACATCAGTCATGCTACATACCATGACCGCCAGCTGACAACACCACCACCATATGAGGAATATCAGTCCTCACCACGAAAAGAACGTCCTCGTAATCTTCATGATAGTCCGCCTCCCGTCCATAGACCCATGCCGGTTTATGGCTCTACAACGGGGCGGGCTTCTCTAGATTAGAGTATGTGCATTCTCTCTCTTAGGCATCGGCATAGACGGGAAACACCAACACCACCGCCACCACCCCCTGCACAACGACCAGCATCAGAGTATTCATCAGTCTCCCGGATACCACCACCAGCCGCCTTTCAACCACTTCATTCATCCTGTGGTCTTGGCCGAGTCATTCTCCCTCCTGAATTTAGTGGGGAGAGCGACTGGACCAATTATAAAATACTGTTCAAGATTATAAGTCGAACTAACCACTGGAACGATCAGCAGATGGGTGAATATCTTGCCGCAAGACTTTCCGGAAAAGCCCTTCAAGTTCTTGCAGATCTCGGGACTGATTATATGCCAACTTACACCCAATTGGAACAAGCACTAACAGAACGATTTGGCGATACGGCTCTCGGAGAAACAAGCCGCTTACAACTTAATAATTTCTGATGATGCGTGGGAGAAACTCTACCCGAACTTGCTAGTCAAATCAGGAGACTAGTCACCTGCGCATATCCTAGCACCAATTTAGAAGGCATAACGCATCTCCATTTGGACACTTTCATCAATGCGTTAAGCGGTGAACCCACTCTGAAAGAAAAACTCTTTCTTGCTGATCACGGGAGTTTGGCCCAATTGACAGCTGCCGTGGTCCACATAGAAAACTTTCTGGAGTGGGAGAAAAACAACCGACGCCAACTTCACCCTATCAATGAGGTAGAAGGTGCAGCTATCGCCACGTCCACCAACGCTCCCCCACATCATCAACACCTACCATACCATCACCACCACAAACTACTTCACAGAATTCCAATCAGAACCAAGCGCATGGAGAAAGGGGGTGTGGCCGCAGAGGAGGCTACAACAGTGCCCCCGGGCACGGGAACCAGCACAACAATAGCAATAATAGCAACATGAAGGAACGTATGGACGAGATCAATAAACAGAACTCAGCATTGACAAATTTAGTAACAACACTCAGCACGAACCTCGCCACCACTCACTTTGGAACAATGAACACCACCAATACTGCACCGCCACCAAACACCTGTTTCAGATGTAGTCAGCCAGGCCATTGGGGGGAACGGTGTCCTAACCGACCTCCATCCACAATGCCTGATTGCAGCACACCGCAACCAGAGAAGCTGTTAAACTCTTAAGGACACCGATTGGAGAGTCACCTCGGTACCCGTATTCGCTTCCTGGCTCAACTGCGGCACCCATACAACGACGTCCGATGGCCAACTATTACCAACCAAATTCAGTTTTACACATGCACCAAAACGCATGGCTTCACATATGTCGATGCCTACGATGCCTCCCACATCCGCAGCATCGCCATCCCCCTCTATCTCCCCACATAACAAGCCTTCTTTCCCTTGTAAAACGGCAGTGGTAGGTTGTAGCAACTCTGCTGAAACAACGTTTTTACAAGCACAATGTCCCGCCACCAAAGCACTGAGTGCTCTGTGTCCCTTGGTGGCATGCAAGACACAGTCCCGCACACCATCATCTCCCGCATCCACAGACAGTGGCGACTCAGGAGAAACGGTTCACTCCGCCTCGTGGATTCGTAAACGCCGACGTATACGGGGAGACACACATCCCTGGCGGCGTCACTGTTTCTTCTGTGCTTCGCCAAAGCATCCAATGAAGCATTGCAAGAAATGGCTTGCACAGGTAGAGCTTATCCATCATCCCATACGCACCGTTGTCTACACCAATACTGCATACCCGGCAATAGCAACATCTCCATCATCATTGCTACCCCAGCTCCGTCTTCGCCACATCCCTCACAGCAGCGACGACGGTGGACTGTCCCCTTCCTCACTCAGCCATCCACCACATTAAAAGAAGCCATTCAGAAGCAGACCACTTATATACAGAATGATTCCCCTTCGACACCATTGTGATAGACGGCATCATTGGAAACTCTTCCATAGGTACACCGCAAAATGATATACAGGTGTGCCTGTCTGTTTAGCGGTGTTTCCACCAGTACCACCGTTGGCACTGGCGCTTCAATCACAGTATTCAACAAGTGCTTATATGAGAGCATCCCACCTCATAAAAAGCCTCCCCTTAAACCTACAAACATTTACCTGCAGACGGCTATGGGAGCTGATGTGCCCGGGGCCAGTGTAGTTAATCTAGTCATCCAAATAAAGGAGATGCAATTCATACAGCGAGTTGTCATCGCCTCCATTCATAACGATGCCCTCCTTGGCTCTGATTTTCTCAGTGCCAGCGAAGCCATCATACAATGCAAACAACAGGAACTCGACATACATGGCTGACGGATACCTCTTTGACCGGCATCGTCATTATATGGCATGTGTGCTGTAATATTATCAAGTACCGCCACAGTTGAGCCGGGATAAGAGCAAATCTTGTGGGCCACCACACCACAGTTAGGAAGCAACACACACATCGCCATGCTGGAACCTGACCCTGATCACATGATCGCCTCTTAATGCGCAAGCCCCTGCATGATCATAGACACCACTAATAGGGAACACATACCCTTTAGGGTGTTCAATGGCACTGCAGACCCCATAACTCTTGAACCTGGGGAACACTGCGACCATTTAGTGGATATTATCTCATTGGAATCACCTACACTAACCAAAACACAACAACATATGACTGATGATTTACCCGAACATTTATATGATCTATATATAAGTGCCACAGTTGGATTACCGCAATCATTCGGAAACTACTGTACAAATATCGCGATAGTTTTTCCTCTGGAGAGATGAAACTCATCGTGTGCGACACTCCATCGACACATGCATTAATCGATCGCTATCAGCTGGGTCGAGGCCGGTATGTCAACCGGTGTGACGTCTTCCCATTCATAAAGAAGCGGAAGCTCACCAACAAGTGAACGACATGTTGCGGACTGGTATTATCGAACCCACAGCATCTCCATTGGCCAGCCGAATAGTACTAGCAGGCAAAAAGGATGGAACCTTGCAGTTCTGTATTGACTACAACCGCCTTAATGATCTTAGCGTCAAGGACGCTTATCCATTACCTCGGTAGATCAGGCCTTGAATTCCTTATCTGGAGCCAAGTGGTTTTGTACCCTTGACTTAGCTAGCGGTTACTGGCAAGTGGCCATGGATGAGGCTGACATGGAAAAGACCGCATTCGTTTGTAGGGATGGTCTTTTCCAATTCCGCAAGATGCCATACGGCTTGTGCAACACTCCCAGTACTTTTGAATGTCTCATTGAGCAGGTATTAACCACCCCGCAATGGAAAATCTGTCTCTGTTACATCGATGATGTAATCGTCTTTGGACCAACGTTTGAGCAAACATTAATAAATTTGGACACTGTGCTTTCCCGTTTCCGCACGTCCAATTTGAAACTCAAACCTAAGAAATTAGACAGAGCGTTGAGTTCCTGGGACACGTCATATCCGCTGATGGAGTGGCTACTCAGCCGTCAAAAACTAAGGCAGTAGTGGAGTGGCCCACGTCCTCTTCAGTCACAGAGACACGGAGCCTTCTTGGCTTATGCCAGTACTATCGCCGTTATATCCGTCATTTCAGTGAGATTGTTTCACCCATCTACAAGATCACGGAAAAAGACCATTCGAGTGGACGAGTGAGTGTGATGGTTCCTTCAGAGCACTGAAGGAACTCTTGATGACCACCCAGATTCTTGCTCATCCTAATCCAAACCTCGATTTCATCTTAGACACTGACGCATTGGCTTACGCTATTGGCGTGGTTCTACCTCAGGTCACGGAAGATGGAACAGAGCAGGTATTGGGTTATGGTTTGCGTACTCTGAATAAAATGGAGAGAAAATACGCAACCACTAAGCGAGAACTACTAGCGGCAGGACATTTCGTCAAGTACTACAAGCACTTTCTGTAGCGCCCCTTTACACTCCGTACAGACCATGCCTCACTACACTGGCTCAGGAACCTAAGGAACCCAGAGGGCCAGGTAGCGAGATGGCAGGAATCCCTGCAGGCCTATAACTTCAATGTTGTTCACCATCCCAGCAAATTGCAGGAATGCCGATGCCCGCGGTAGAGTTGGCGTGGAGGGTGAACACGAAGAGTCTGCCACCGTGACACAGTCAAAACAGCCATCTCCGGAGTTCTCCGAATTGCAGTGTGCAGAGTGGAATCCAGAGAAAATCGCACACGACCAAACAACAGACATGCAGACACGAAATATATATGCGTGGATCCAGGAGGGGGTACGTTCCCCCAAAGAATCGGTAACCCCGCTATCCACCACAGCAAAATATTAATACCAATGCTTCGAGGAATGTCACCTAATAAATAACGTTCTTTACATTAATAACTGTCTTGTGGTCCCGGAAAGTTATCGTAACCTCATATTAAAGCAACCAAGAGGGATATGCTCCTCGAAGGGTTGTTTTAAACAGGCGGCAGTGGGCTCATAAGTGTCCGGGCACGTGAAATTATATGTATAGTGCAGAGGAGATACTGAAGGCCTCCGTGTCTGACGAAGGATGAATTAACATCCTACTGTGGTACCGTCCAGTCGGCGTAAGGTTCAGGCTACTAAGATTTTCGGTTCATCCTGTCTCAGCAAATGGACATGCGTGGTGCATGGATGATAGTCCACACCCAGGACATCTCTGGTAGACTAGAAGTTCGCTGTGTCTACTAGAGATGACCTGCGGGCGAGGCCAGGGAAAACCGTCAAACTTTGTAATCTGTTGGCAGATAGATACGGATCAGACCATCGGTTGCCCCTGAGCGTGAGCTCAGATGTTGATCGCTATCAACTGGGTCGAGGCCGGTCAACTTAATCATGTCAGTTCATCAACCCGTTCTTGGTTATGAGTGGTCAAGATGGCTCAATGTACAGTCACGCCATGGTAAGTGTTCGTATTGCGAGCTATGCCTCCCGTGATCAGAGGTCACGAAAAGTGATTCTTTGGGAAGCGGGAGTGTATATGCGTGAGAGGGACATCACCTGAAAGAATAGTTGACTATGTACCTTAATTGTGTTTCTTGGGCATGGTTCTCGATCTCATGTTAGATTGGTGTCCCGTGGACTATGTCTCGATCATGTTTCATGAGCCAGAGTCTCAGTAGGACTAGCTGTCCTACGCCTTGATCATAACTTCTTATAGGCATAGTTCTTAATCTCATACGCATATGCGGGAATGGCACCTAGCCTAGGCTGCATTCCAGCGTGAGGTGCTTGGTGACGTCCCATGACGAAGACAGACCTCACCAGAAAGGCCGAAGGGTGCATAGTGAACTACATGATAATGCCGGGCATCTGGCCGTCGAAAGGACTGTTGCCCATATCAAATCGAGATTCCACTGGATCGGAATTCGCGATAGTGTCGAGGCATGGGTTGCCAAATGTATCCCATGCCAAAGACAACAGTTGGCCGGCACCATATCCCACCATCACAAATGAAGTTAGTTGGTGCACCGTGGGAACGAGAGGCTATCGACGTGCTCGGACCATTGAATATGATGGATGACGGAAATAAATACATCCTCGTATTACAAGACTATTTCACGAAGTGGGCAGAAGCATTTGCTTTGTCGGGCCAAGAGGCATCCACCGTAGCGGAGGTCTTGGCAAGCAATGTGTTCTGCCGGTTTGGTATACCTTACGAGTTGCACTCCGATCAAGGAAGTAATTTTGAGAGCCGGCTCATATCAGAGCTCTGCAAATTGTTTCAATTGTTTTTGTGGAATCTATGATGAATAGCATGGAAGTAAAGAGGCTAGATGAAGCCTTGGCGTGTCTAGAACTGCAAAACCGTACAACGAGGTGTACCCTACCATGCCCCGAAACCGCGAAACCACACCCCTCCCAAGGGACAGCCTCTCCCAAGTGCCCACCACCACCATCACTCCAATTCACGTCCATCATCTATACACAAAGTTCGGACATCACCGGCCCAGTCCATTTCACACTCCACTCATTGTCTGTTGACTGTCAATCTTCAGATATGAGAGAGACTGCTGCTACAGTGGAGGTGGCATCCCGCACCGCACTGACCAATATCCCCCGCAGTGGGCAGGGAAGCAACCTGTTCAGCAGACTCTCGGCTCGAATTTTTCCACTGTCTAAAAACTACGACAGGACACCAACCGTCATGTAACGGGAGATGACCACATCCCCCTGTCCAAAGGCCACCCTCTCCATTAGGCCTACCATACTCCCCCATAAGCAGTCAGAACATCACACCACAGCCAGAACGTCATCACATACAGAATACACTTTCCCTCACGGCTGAATACGTCAATTCATCATTGCACATACATCACATACATACTCGGTTATACTCAGCATAACAGAGACATTCAACACCGGCAACAACATCGTTTAGCAGCACCTATCGGTATTAATTAATTCCCGGTAGAGACGTAAAAACTCCCGCAACAGTTCCACCCACACCAGATGTGGGAGAAATAATATCTTCTGCACACCCACCTCCCGCAATAGCAACAGACTCGGCGTTCACCAACGTGGAAAACTGGAATGCACCCACTTCGCTTTAACATTGCCATCATACAGCAGCCCGGACCTCCCGACAACAACATTATCATCAACAAACAACAGCCAACAAATCTCCCGCACACCCATTCTTATCTAGTTACGGGAGAACTGATCATATGGATAGAAGGAATGCATGACAGCCATCTACAGTATGTGTCACGGGAGAAACGTGTGTCCAATGCCCCGCCCTCTCCCACGACGTCGTGCGGGAACAGCCAAGACCACATACATCATGTACATGTAATAACAGTCGATATTATTAAGAGAGCAAGATGCCTGCATTGTCGTCAGTCACGAGTAGGATTTTTGCCACCGAAAAGTTGAATTCGATAATGGATTGATCAAAGTTACAACAGCATCCGACAGGTCTTCTGCACTCTAAAGTAACTCTGTCCCGCCCACGGGCTCGACCATTACAGAGCAAAATACCATCAAGGTTCGATAAAGTTGACAGCATGCCGCAACCCCCACCCCCCACCCCACCCCGTCCCCTCGCACCTGGCGGCAATAAAACATCACCTTCACCACAGCGCAAGTATCATCCACAGATAACCAGCCACGCATATCAAACTCAAATCACCAACATGTCAGGAACATAGACACATATTCACAATCTCCAAACGACGGCATTGTAAATTGTAACACTGTGTGAACCCACTTCCGAGTTGTACTGTAATTTAACCGTTATTGAGTGGTATTAATGTGTCCGGTGTAGGCAGAGACGGCGCTGGTTCTACCCATTGAGGAGAATGCTTGGCAGCCATCCCGCTCGGAAAACGCAGCTATCGTGTCGGGATCAGTAACTTTGATCTACCGCCTGAATAGATCTGTTTAAACCACACATCAAATTACCTACAGCTTTACTGTTATATTTTTGATTAAGGACACAACTGCTCTAGCGTGCTACAAATCATTAGCGCAGGTGCCAGTAAAGCAGCATAAAAAATCTAACAGTATAATTACAGAGAATTTCAAAAATTCTCTTCTCTGCATTCCAGTCCATAATCAACACGAGCTGAGAACTACCTTTTACAGACAAGTATAAGATGCATGTTTAAGAACCCACGCACATAGGGACATTATTTTAAACGGAATCTTGATATAACATGTATGTTTCCATATTTCGCATCTGCAAAGACTACAACTCTGCAAAAGTATTTCGGCCATCGCCATAAACAGCACATATGTTTCCGATCAACCACGTGTTTCCAAGAGCCACGTAACCTTTACTGCTATTTCCAGTAAATTGGATCAAATGCTTTAAACAAAAGAGCCGCCCAAATATGCAACTACTACAGCGTGATGGAGGAGTGGCGAGGGTGAGTCGGGGTAAATACCGCTGACGTCACCAGGCTCCCACACACCCCATCAGGTGCTCCAGCCTAACAATAAAATAGGCAAGTTTATAAGCATCCAATCTGTAAAACCACATCACACTAATTAAAAGGTGATGCTCCACGGGAATAAGTAGTACCCTGTTTTTATGTTGATCGAAGAATTTGAATACGCTAAGGTAAGACTAAGTTGGTTAGCCATTCCTCTTATAATTAAAAGTACTCCCTTTATATGGGAGGAATTAATCCGGTGACGATAAGAATGGGAAAGAGAACAACTTTCCATATAAGGCTTACCGAATCACCTTCAAAACTTCCAGGTGTGGTCATCCGCCGTCTATGACATCACTAAATAGTATAAAAGGAGGAAGCGTGCTCTGAAACCTCATCTTCCCGTCAAAACTCGACATCAGGTAAGAACAAATAACATTAGGCTTCTGTCGTGTCAAAAACTAAATTCTGCTGTTTCTTTATTATTAATTCATTGTCACAATACTTAGCCTGGAAAGTTAAAAATGAAGAGATAGGGTTTAGGTTTTAATTAGGTTCCCGCAACCAACTACCATGTGGGATCGAGATGTCACTCCTTGAAGATTTAGCATTGTCAGATTCATCTGAAGAAGAATCGGTACCAGTTTCGAAAAGATTCCCATGCAGCTCGTTATTAGCTAACGGAGAACCCTGTACCAGAGCCTTTACGAGAAATTCCGACCGCACTCTTCATGTTAACAAGGATCATCTCCTCCAGACAGCCTTCTGTGTAACGTGCCAATATCTCTATACCGCTACCTGCTAGAGAGTGACACATGCATTCCGTCATAAGCACCGTGTGTTAGAAGTGACATTAATTCCTGCGGAAGAAAGGGAGGATCGTGCCGCTTTAGCCACACGTTTTGAATCTTGGTTACCAGTTACATTTTTCCCGACCGAGAAGATGGCCCGCACGAAGAATACTAACCGTAGACATCCCATTAGTCATCATCCTCCAGCGGCTACCTTAGCTAATATACCAGCAGTCAGATGTGAAATTCTACCCTCAGTCACGTCAGGGAGCGCTATGCCACCTCCAGTCACCACATCCACACCCGTCCTGATGCAGAGCAAGAAGCACAAATCCTCTGCAGAATCCAGTCTGGCAGCACCCGTGTCCGTAACCAGACACAAAACTATAACCACTACACCCGCACCCATATTATCCAGAGCAATCACGTCCAGTCAGCCATTATTGGTAGTTATCATGCCGCCTACGGAGATGGGGATTTCAAGCTACCCGCAGTCGCCATCTCCTAATGACCTGACCATAGAAGAGGGACCGGGACCATCGCAGCCTACATCTATTAGCACCACTTCAACCCATGCCATCCAGCATCCGCATCCCAGTCTTTCTGATCCAGCGATCAGGAAGGAGACTACATGCATCGCTCACATGCAGGACATTCACCTTGTGCCCAATGTCACTGCGCATCACCTTTTGAAGTACGCCAAGTCTCGGAAGATGTCATCACCTGCCGCATCCGCTCCCACCTCACTGCCTCGGCCTACAATACGACTCACCGCCATCACCACGACAACCAGCACAGACACCGCGCCAATCACGAAGACCACAGCAGCAGCCGCCTCAACACCAACCAGCACTACTGCTGCCATATGAACAAACATTCTAGCATGAGCAGTAACTGTGAGAGACATTATAGATGCTCATGTTCCTGCAAATATCACAGACATTTCCGAAAGCGTCAGTGATAGTGAACACATCTCAGCATTAATAATTCATCCACCGCGACCAACCACCATCAGTCGCTGGACCCAGACTCAGTGGGGAAATTTTTCAGCAGAGGTGTGATCGTTTGTGTTACAGCAGAACATCAGTGATGCGACTCATGGAAAATTACTATTTATTTATTTATTTATGAAATACTTTTCTTTTTATTATATATGTTGGATCAATTGAATCCCGTCCCTAGGATGACTATGGTTATACGACACAGCTGCGCAACTTAGTTGCCCAGCTGTGTCCCACACAAAATGAGCACTGCGGACTCCGGTGTTGGAAAAACGGCATGTGCGACGTAAAGTATACAACACCCCGCAGTACAATAATGTCATAATCCCATCATGCAGTCTCAGCTATGCTGAGGCTGCCTGATAAACTAACTTTTGAGTTATTATTATGTTCTATTTTGCATATTATCTTTCTTCCTGTCTTAGATGTCAGGATGGCTATGGGGTCAGCGAGAGTTGCCCGTTGCAGACCCGTTATAACGGGCGGCAAATATTTTAAATCAAGATACGTGTTGCAAATCCCTTTATTTACCTGGGGTGCGCAAGTAATTCGGTTGTAATATTTTAAATACCCCGTAATGGTATGTTACAAAAAAATTATATACGTGTAGTCTATATATATTATTATATATCTTAACTTAAATTGTGGTACGTTGGAGCTTTGGTGTTCTCTGCAGAGATAATAATTATCCGCACCCGAAGAGAACACCCATGCGAGCTATTGTTTAGAAATCATTGGCTAAATACAGTTAAAAGCATGCACCAACATATTAAAACAAAACAAAAAAAGAAAAGACATGGACAAATAATTTCATGTAAAAAATTAAAACTAAAGGTATGCCTCCCCTCTCCTCTTTGGCACCTCTATGTGATCTGTCTCTTAAATACGCGTCTATTGCATCACTACTCCTCTCTGGCCATGTGCCTACCCGGGAAGTCTATAATTCCTGCCTAGCATACATCCGTGCGTCTATCCGCAATGCGTCATCGTTTGCCACGGATGTCAAACTAGGAGGGGGTGGTGTAGTTCGGATCGACCGGCCAGGTGCCGGCCATACCAGCTAAGCTGGGTACGTGCCGCCTGTCCTGGATTCGTTCCCTAAACATGCCTCCCCTGGGTAGAGTTTTAAGCGTATATGGGCCTATGGGAGAGATCACGTTGTAAAAACGACTAAGTTCGTTAAAGCACATAGCGCGCATGCGCGTGCTTAATACTATTCTGACAAAGCGCATATTTCATGACCAAAATAGGATGGCGCTTTTAGTGTACCGAGTAGGTACATTGTAATCCTTTCTAATTACTTGTTCCCGCCGAATCTGGCAATAATCAAGACCAGAATTCGACGGGCTTTTCCGATTCTGTAAACCATTTCAAAATCGGTTAAGAAATGGCTGAGTTATCCACGGAAAACCCCTTTTGATTATCTTCAAAATATTGCCGTAACGTCGTAACCACGTGCACGAAGAACTTCTAGAATGTTCTAGAACATTCGACTGCATTATTATTAGCTACGTGCTGATTGCTCGACTGATGATTGGTTGAAGCCTGCACCTATTACGTCACGAGTAGTATAAAAGGAAATGAAATCCAGAACTCGAGAGCATCCTCGGCCAGGGGCCGAATAGTTTGGATCTGTATGCAGCTACTATCAGCAAGACCGGCATTAAATAGATAACGTCAGTCTCTGTCGGTTTCTCTCCCATATCCAGCAGCAATCCAACCCACCGCACTAAATAAATTTTGTATCTCCCGATTGTACTGGAGAATTTTTGGAACTTTTGAATATTGTTCACGAAATCTCAAGAACTAACTTGGAACACAAAACTTGTGGTGAGGCCTTTCCCTGCCTGAATATGTGATTCTACAGATGTAGAGGCAGCGATGTTCTTTGGTGGATGACTTGCCAGATCTGCTGGCCACGCCAAAAAGTGGATATTCAATGTCATGCAGGTTTATTTAAACTTTTTGACCGCAGCAAGTAAACTTTGCCCGGTACGTCATAAAAGCTAACTGACATACCCGCACCGTTAAGCTTAGTTATGTATCTTCATCTGTATTCAACAACCCCCACTTATGATCGGGTTGTTATTAACTTCCATCCATACCATCAGTGTTCGGGAACTTTCGTCTTAGCAGTAATGTTATTGTGTATCTCTTACTGACTACTCGTTAGACATTCGATATTGTGATATTACAGTCCTGAGTTCGATCCGCTCCCGTTCTGGACTGCATCCGAAAATCCGGTTTGTGGGAACCGACATGCGGGAACTTTCCAGCTTCCGGAGAACACATCAACTCACGTCACACCAAGGATCACGTATCAATTTCAGTAACACGATGCTTAAGAATGGTTACCGATTATTCGAGTAACTATACTTAACATTTTAATTATTCTGTTAATTACAGTTTTAATAATTATACTTCGTCTGTATAAACGGTCCCGATGACTAAAAGGAACCGTAGTGGTCTTAGGACCGCTAGTTAAAATCTCTGTATCTGTTTATAGTTATTCTTATTTTCTGTAAGGTGTTTTTTACTAACTGCACCATAGTAGGTTTCTCAAACTGTACTTTATATATTGTTCTAATCATTTCACATTATATTACTTGTTCTGGTTAGTTTTATATATGGCATGTAGCTATCAGTTTATATGTTTTGTTTATTTATTAAAAAAAATGTAGGACTACAGTGCACGTAGGAAACACTATACAGCAACATTTATATATGCAGCACATTCTCCCGCCATCAACAATTTTTCATTGAGGTCGCTGTCCGTGCTATAACTCTGTTTAGCCTGACATGCAACTGACTAAAAGCCTTTCTATTCAGCTCGATAGGATTGGTTTAATATGATTAGAGACAATTTCTTCGTTAGGAGACACATAGTGTACGCCTCTCTTCCGGTAGTTGTGATAATTTAGCCTCGCACTCCGGCAAGGTTGCGTAAGATTGGCCAACATACCTAATGGAGCTCATATTTCTAAGTTATTGTCTCTCTTCATGTTCCACTAAGCCTTATGGCTTCTTAATTGTTTGGATGTCCATATCCGCACCATGGACTGATCCGACCCTGAGAAACTATTGGAGTTTCTGAGTGGTGATGGCCAGGGTGTGGTATCTCACACATTTCCCGCATATCTTCTGATACCTAGTAGTTACTTATCCTTGCCAAGGTAGGAAGCACAGCGAAAACATATCTTAATTATTATTTCCTTTTATCTGCTGGACAATCCTCCCACACCGCAGTGCATAACTGGGCAACTTGCGTCTAAACCTAATGTCAGGTTAAAAAGATAGCTCCGTATGACCTGGTGACGGGCGAGATGCGCATCCCCACTGAATTCCATAAGAATGTCTGGGCATGATATTAAGATCTGCCACGCCCTCACGGGAAGGACATTCACGGTGTGTATTCGTCTCTCTTACCCCCACCATAGCGATAGATCAGTCGCCTAAAAATGCTTTTGTGAAAAGTAACCAATGTCCTGTGACGTTTTATGTGGTTATGGAGCAAGATGTCAGGATTCTTACCCAGTTTGGAGATCTTGCGAAGTAAAATGTATGCACGCTGTCTTCAGTATTGATGTCTTAGGGCATCCATTCTCAATGGCAGCCGTATCTAAAAGCTAGGTAGACGCCGGCCATTTGCGGCCTAAGATAGTTCTTGTCTCTAAAAACTAAATATTATGTTAGAAGACCTGCATAAATAAAAGTGGCAACTACTAATTCAGCATATTGAAAACTACATAAGACGGTGACGTGGGAATCCTTCGCGAATCGCTCGTCCCGTCTTCACGTAAAACAGCACGCATCCTTATAGTCATAATTTCACTAGGTATGGTCTTTACAGCATTTTGGTTGAATATTAGAGTACGCCCTTTTTGGCCAATGCTCTTCTCCCGCTTTATGTGATGGCCACATTTTTCTGTGATGGAGGCCTGCGCAAGGCACTTACCTCTCGCAAGGATTCAGTGGCAACGGCCCACACGAGGTTAATACTCCTCACCAAAACTAGCACTAGGAGTAGTTACTTGCAGTCCGCACAAAAGGCACATTGTAAAAGACGGTCATGATTGACATGAAGCATCAAGTCCGAGTTTCTGGAGAACGCACACTTACAAGGCTGTCCGTTAGGCTCTAACGTTGTACATGGATCCTTTTCCCAAGATGAACTAGTGCTGACTCCTCTGAGCTGTTGGACAAGGTGATATCTTCCGCAAGCGACATCTCATTCCCACATAATGTTAATGTGGGGAACCGCCTAACCTGATTTAAATTTCCTACCTCTTCATACTTTTCCTGGCCAAATATAATGTAATAAAATAATAAGTAAAACAGCAGAATTTGGTTTGTGACATGAAAGTAGCCTAATGCTCTATCTTCCCTTGTGTCGAGTTTCGATGGGAAGATGAATTTTCAGTGCACGCTTTCCTCCTTTTATACTTTTTGGTGACATCACAGGACGGCAGATGGCCACACCCGAAAGTGTTAGGGTTAGTCAGTCATGCCCAATATGGAAAACTGTAATTTTAATTCTCCTGGAGTCGGATCAAATATTCCCTCTGTAGAAAGGAAGTAAATATGAATATGAAAGGGAAGGATAGTCACTTGCACGTGAATACAGTCATCCTGAGTGTCTGTGTCTCTGTCGTGTTGATGAATTCCATTGATACGCATGGCTGCTTATCTGTGGATGATACTTGTACTGTTGTGAAGTGTGACGTTTTTATGGCAGCAGGGTTGTGGGTGAGGTGTAGCTGCATGTGAGCAGTGTCAACTTTATCGGACTGATGTATTTCACTCTGTAATGGCCGAGTCCGGAGACGGGGCAGAGTTACTTTAGAGCACGGATGACCAGGAAGGGTGCTGTCATAACTTGAATCAATCCATTATCGAATTCTCGTTCGGTAGCAAAATCCTACTTGTTACGGATGACAGACTGTGGGCATCCTGCTCTCTTAATAATATTGACTGTTATTACGTGTGATTGACGTGTGATTGTTTAGCTGTTTACGTACGACTATTCCGGGGTGGGGTGGGGTGGGGTGTGTGGGTGGGGGAGTGGGGCGTGCACTGTAGATGGCTGCGGTGTTGTTCCTCCTTTCCGTATGATCAGTTTTCCGTAAACCGGATAAGATGGTGTTTGCGGAAAATGTTGACTCGAGTTGTTGATGGTGGTGAGCTGTTGTCGGGAAGTCGGGGTCGCTGTGTGACACTGGTATATTGTGGATTGGGCATATCCAGGTTTCCAAGCTGGTGAATGCCGAGTCTCTTGCTATTACGGAAAAGTCGGGTTGCGGAAAGTGAAGAGCTCCCCGCATTCGCGTGGTAGGGAATGTTGCGGAAAAAGGTATCTCTAACTTTTTCGATTATTAAAGCTAGGTGCATGCTTAACGAGGTTGTTGATGACGTTGGATGTTCCCTTTATATCCTCTCTATAACCGGGTGTGCTTGTGGTGTTTGCACAACGATGAATTGACATATCCAGCCTTGCAGGCAAGTGTATTATGTATGCTCCTGGCTTTCTGTTCATGGGGCTGGGAGTGGGGTCTTGGTAGAGCAGTTGTGGTCGGGGATGCCCTTTGGATGGAGAGTGTCATCTCCCATTACATGACGGTTGGTACTCTGTCTTTTAGGTACCTGGAATATTCGAGCTGAGAGTCTGCTGAACAGGCTGCTTCCCTGCCCACCACTTGTGGGGGTGGGTGGGGTGGGGTGTTACTGTGGTGCGGGATGCCACCTCCTCTGTAGCTTCAGACTCTCTCATCTCTGAAGATTGACAGTCAACAGACGACGAGTGGATGTGCCAAGTACCTTTAAACAAATCAGCCAAACGTTATTGGGCACGAGTATAGTAGTGAAACTAGTGTTGTCTTTAGGACTGACATGCACAAGGATACATTAATGGAACAGCGAAGGAGGAGGAGGAGGAGGAGGAGGGTATGTGGAGAAAAGCGGATTATCAAAGGTGAAAACACAAGAAGACCAGGTGATTGGAAAGAGTTCCTTACAAATGATGAAAACATGCAACAAATAATCAAGTTGTTAATCAGGGTATGGGGAAATGTGGATTCCAGTTCAAACTGAAAAACAAGATGGTTGTCTTAGAGAAAGCATTCAAATTATATTCAAATTAATGGGTTGTCTGTACAAGTGTCAGAAATATGCTCTCTGCGGTCTAATGAAGAGGAAATTGTCACTCGAGTTGTCTTGTACTGTTCCTATGGAAAAATGTTGAATTACGATCAAGTCCGTGTTCGAAGTCCAGACAGTGATATTTTCTTTATACTGGTTTATTATGCCCGTAACCTGGATGTGAATATACTGTTTGACACTGGTGTGACACTGGTATTTCCAACAGCAGAAGATTGCTTGGTGTCTCAAACCTAGCACTTGACTTCACTCCACTAGACTGTAATGCTTTGCTGTCTCCTCACGCATTTACTAGATGTGAGCCGACAAGTGCTTTCAAAGGGAAAGGAAAGATGAAACACATCAAGATCATTCAGAAAAATCCCAGATTTCAAAAGGTGTTTAGACAATTAGGACAATAGTGGAAAATTTTCGGAAATCTGTTCTTGGAACTGGCGAAATTTACATGTCCTATGTACAGGGTTACCTCTATCTCTGAGGAAGGTGAACTACGTTATGTGATGATACAGGAGAAATGTGGTACTGGGGTTGGTGCTAAGCTGAATTTAAAAAAGAACATTAACGTGTCAACTTTTCCACCACCTAGGGAATGCCTTAGGGAACATTTCAAGCGTATGAACTATCACGTTGGTACATGGAAAAGGTCACATATTCCTACATCACTAATCCCTCACCCAACATACTGGTTGGATTTTAATAGCTAGTGAAATGGATCCCACATGGTGTAATGGTGAAATACTTCTGACACATCTAACTGATATGGAAATAGAGGCTGATTCTGATGATGAGGACAATCAATCAAGTGATGATGATGAAGAATTTGTGAACATTAGTTGGAGTAAGGAAGATTAGGTTTAAGGTTAATGGTCTTGCTTAGATTGCTATATTATCTCAAGTACATGTGCTTTTAGACAAGTCCATTACTAGGTCGATCATGAGGAAGAAAATTAATAGAGTGACAACACTGACAAATTTGCGAAGAATAGTGAGTGAAGATTCGGTTCAAAAGCAAACTACTATATTACCCAAGCACAGTTATTCATTGAGAGAAGCCCTTTATTATGGAAACAATTTTTATGTTATCTGTCTCACTGGTGCAAGCCACTAAACAATAATTCAATGAGTAAAAACCATTGACTTACTGAACATTTTAAAAGCAATTTGACTAACTTGCAGTCAAATTCTTGTCAAAATATATAGTTGGTCCAGAGATATAACCCCTGAAATATGTCGTCTGTAAAATCACAGCAGTCAGACAGTTATTGGTGATATTATTGTTGTGTAATATTTAAAAATCAGTCTGCTTTCTGGAAAGAAAATACACACACGTGTCCCACTCTGCTATCATTCAAATATGTATGTTCGATTGGACTATGCATATTGATAATGATGTGTGATGAATCCATAATCTGTTCTGCATAAAATAACACCAAGTTTGAATAGATTGGTCAAGAATTAAGAAACTTAAATCAGGTACTATTTCCAAATGATTAGAAACCTTAGTGAATCCCAGTTTATCACATGTTGACATATAAATTATTAATCAGCATAGTTCAAAGTAACAGAAAAGCATTGTTTCGCTGATTGGGGTGGGGAATTAAGGTTCTGTCGACGGTTCTGTCAATTAGATCCTCTATAAATCAGACTCGTCGATTTTTCATATGATGCTTCAATTTTATGGATTCGCCATGTTACATTTGTTAATATATCCTTTCTGATGCTTGGCCACCTAACAAATCAATATGTTGGTGGAATGTGCAGATCAGGATTCATATATACAGTTATCATGGTTGTAGCTTTTATATATATAAATACATAAAGCGGTGGGCTTCTAGTCCTGCCTTGAAGGTGTCAAGGTCAGAGGCAAGAGCAACTTAGTGAGGCAGATTATTCCATGCTGTTAGTGTTATTGTTCGTGGCAGGAAGCTATGTTGGTACAGCATTGTATTTGTTCTTGGCTGCTGGAATCAGTGTTGCTGCCCCCTGTTGCTCCTGGATAGTGGAGCAGGGCGAAATTCTTGTGGCACATCTATCAGTCTGTTAGACACTTTGCAGAGTAACACCAGGGAGTGATATTCACGTCATTTTTCTAGCGTGTCCCATGCAAGTTTCTTCACCATGTTTGGGACGCTGGCAGTCCTGGTGCCAGGATAATTTTGTTTGTTTGGCCAGTTAAAAATAAACCATATTGCCATTTTCTGAACTGCGTCTAATTTGCTTGAATCTGTTGCATGGTGGGGATTCCAGAGTGGACAGCTGTATTCAGGTATATGTCGAACCATTGTGGTGTAAGCTTTTGATAATCTTCGGGCATGATTTCACGTTTTGGGAGATACACCCTAGAGCTTGGGCTACCCTTCATGGAGATCTGATTCACATGATCAGACCAGTTAAGGTTGTGTTGTAAGTGTACTCCTAGATATGTGTTGTCTCTCTTCTTGATAGGGGTTACTCCATCCATTTTGTATTGGTAGTTGCTTATGCGCTGGTTGATATTAGTGGTTGGACACTGTTCCAGGTAATTTATATTATATAGAACGGATACATACTTATGGACACATTGCTAATATGTATTTATGGACATGGTGTTAATATATTTATCAAATAATAGGATTATAACAGCACACAACCTGTAAGCTTTTAACGTTTTTAATAAGTCAGTAATAGAATTAAGCAACTAGAAGTTGTCAGTTAGGTCAACACTATCTTTCAGTAATATCTACATAAATTCCAATTCATTACTAAAAGGTTAACTTTACTTTACAAACATAATATTTTCAGGTTAATAGTAAAACTTGTCAGAGTATATAATTTTCAATGATCGTATTATTCACTATTTTTGTTTTCACTTGCATTCGTGTTGGAGCTAGTTTGTTGTCACACTTGGCTCTTTTTCTCCCTTCCTCCTCACCACTGACGCTGAGCTTACCATTGCTGACGAATTGGACTGATCTCCTATTTTGTGAAGAGCCACGTACTAAAGTCCATCTACTAGTAGAAGTCCATTTAGTCCTTCACAAATTAGGCATTAATATTCATCAACTAAGCTGCCTTGGAAACTGTAAGAGATACAGTCATGACGAAATGACAACTGGACCACGTTTTGACCGACAGAACATGGACAAATGTGATCGATAATACGTTACCAGGTTTCTCTGCTGTCAACCAAATTAAAGAAGCATAGTAAGTTTCCTAGTTTTATGTAAGCAACATTTTGGTTTGCCATGGTGACCAAGGGTTTGTAGTATACATTATGTCAAATTAATGGGATTTGAGATCTGTGCCACTTGTAAATTGTATGGTCAACTAAAATGACCATGCAAAAGTAGTTTTATGCAATTCTCAAACTCTAAATATACTTCTCCATAAGTGGATTTCCCAGAAATATACTTCCTGAACTTTGACAAGGTCAGCAAAAGCCCATGCTACATTACAGCTGGCTTATATAACTTCTGATTGTCCGATTAAGAATTTCATAGAAATAAACTTCTTTGTTGGGATTTCTGCAAGCGAACATCAGAATCTTATCATTCCATTGCAAAAGTATTTTACTTGTTACATGTATCTATGAATTCCAAAACTTAGCCAGTGGAATCAAATGTCAACCTACAGGTAAATAGCTATATAGGATCCTTAATATGAAGGATCAACTCTGGTCAGTTACCGGAACCTCATCTGCTACACTTAAGAATATTAGGATGAAAAAGATAATATATTATCTTCATAACAGGGTAACCAGTCGTATTCATGCCTGGTAGAATACATACTCAATGCGCTTAAAAGTGCAATTACTAAGTCTACTATTATATTATTATGATTGTTTTATTGCCATTGAATATTTGTTAAGGGACTTTATAATTAGCCTTTACACAATAAATGGTTGTGGCCAATTTCTTCACTTGTTACAATGTTGAAGAGTGAAAGAATTCAACTAATTCTTCTCGATGTGATGGAACTATTGTCAGACTGGTCGGACTCTAAAAAAGATGCATGCGCCTCCCTACACCCCCTCCTCCACCAGCCACATGTGGTCTATTGCGGAACCTACGACGCCACCATCGACATACACTCTCTTGGCGCAAATGTGTGGACCCACGGGAATGAAGACATTCTACTGGCCAGTTACACAGCTGGCAAAATTAGTTTGTACTCGGCCAAGCCCCGCCCAATCCTTATGAGACCACCTGGGTGCTGGCGGTGGCAGGTGAATGGGGAGGACCCATTGTGGTCGTCCACAGATGACAGTGGAGTGGCCATACCTCACTGGTGAAGCACGAGGTGGTGGTGATGCGGGGTCAGCGTGCTACAACATGTACATAGAGTTACATCTAAGTGTGTATTTAACATTAATCATTCGGGTTATATATTCGGAAACGAATCCACAATAATACCATGTAAATCAGGCTCTGAATCAGGGAAATGGTACCAATTTTGGACCAAGATCCTGGAAATAGTATCGCCAGTATGTTGTAATGATGCTGTAGTTTATGCATTGATCACGAAATCAGTGTTTACGTAATATTGCCAAATATATAAATTGAAAGACATTCGATATATATTTAACTAAGCCGTACAGCATAAGTATTATATTTCGATTCCTGTAGGACGTAAAGTGACAAATATGTGACATATTTAGTTATTTTATACAATTCTCTTTCACACATCATGATACAGTTGTGAATATAACTATTATATTTGCGCTAGTTTATAGCCTTTTGCCATAAATGGGTAATAGAAATATAAAATACAGCTTTATTTCGCATAGACGTTGTGTATTATACAATTCAATGACTTGATTTAACTTAGGGCTACCTCACATACTACTGTAGATGTTTTTCAATGAAATTGCGATGCTTGCAACAATATTCTCACTTTTGTAAATATGTGCGATTGTAGCAGAGTTATTTTCATAAATTTTTGCATATGTTCGGATTTCAACATAGATTTACTACAACAAGGAAAACCCTACTAGAATAATGGAAACAACAGCTACTGTTATGGACAATGTTCTCTCAAATAACATTTTAAATCCAAAAAACACAACATGTATTTTTGTGGAAGACATGGACTCGGATCGTTTACCAATTTTGTACATAGAAAGAGAGAATTTTAAACAAAAAATCATTTGAAAAAGAGAAAACAATCTGTAGAGACGTTAGAAGCAAGAATATAGAACGACTTAGAAACATTATGTCAAATTTAAATTGGAACAAGGTGATTAATTGTGAACTCTGTGAAGATGCCTACAATACATTCCACACTATATGTACTATTGCCTATCAATCTGCATTCCAGTTAAAAAATTAATGCAATTCAAGCAAAATCGTGCTGCCTGTCATAAGACAATAAGCTATATACATAAATACATACAATAATTCTCAGTTTATGATATATAGAAATAAATAAACTGAACCAAATTATTAGGATAGCTAAAATAAATTATTACGATTATAAATTTGATGAATAAAAAATAACAAAGGAAATATGGAAATTAATTAAGTCCCTATTGAAAAAGCCAAAAAGTAATTCAGAAACATCACAGTTTATCTGTTAAAGCTCACTCAGAAATTCATATACAGGACTATCGGACAGGCAGCTACCCAAACTCAATGTTCCTGTCACTAACAAACAGAGAAGAAAATTTTAATGGAAAATAACCCAACTAAAATTGCAGGTTTTGAACATTTTAAATGGAAATTTTTTATAAAGTGTATCATAGAAATACTAACCTCACTAGATCGCATTCTGCAATCTCTCACTTTCCCAGGGTGTATTCCCATATATTTTTTTTAAATTAGCACCTGTATCA
The DNA here is from genome assembly GCA_034401795.1 of Chaetoderma sp. LZ-2023a. Lineage (NCBI taxonomy): Eukaryota > Metazoa > Mollusca > Caudofoveata > Chaetodermatida > Chaetodermatidae > Chaetoderma > Chaetoderma sp. LZ-2023a. The sequence goes on along the minus strand of CM067374.1, from coordinate 125,347,950 downwards.
TCTATTTATAAAGATAAAGACTCATCTGTAGTTATTAATTATAGACAAATCTCAGTACTTCCACTTTTCCCAAAACTTCTGGAAAGACTATACTATAATAGAATCTTTAACTACTTAAACAAAAATTCAATGATCTATCAATCTCAGCATGGTTTCAGAGAAAGACACTCCACCACGCTTACCATTGTGGACACGATATAACAATCTCTGTGTTACTAGAAAAAAGAACATACACTAGATATAATCTTGGATCTTTCCAAAGCATTTAACACCATCGACTATGCAATATTATTATTTTTAATATCACATTATGACAAAAGAGGCATCGCTGTCGATTGGATTCAAAATTACTGATTGGACACAATGTGTGAAATTTAATGGATCTCTCTCAGGAAATAATAAATTAGTCTGTGGTTCATTTCTTGGACCGCTGCTGTTCTTATTATATATGAATAATCTACCTAATGACAGTAACCTACTACCACCACTATTATTTGCAGATGATACCAATGTTTTGGCAGCAATAAAGATATAGACACCTTATATAAAATTACAAATAGTGAAATGGAAATTTTTTTCAATTGGTCTAACGATAATAAGTCATCCTTGAACATCAGCAAAACAAATTTCATATTATTTACAAGATATAACCAATTAAATGAAGCTGCTCTCCCAAAACTTTACATAGACAATCAATAAATACTGGAAACTGATAATGTTATATTCCTAGGAGTCAATTTAGATAAACAAATAATCTGGGAGAACTATATAGAGACAATCACATCCAATGTATCAAGGAATATTGGTATCATGCGCAGAATCAAATCACATCTTCCATCTGATATTCTAAAAACTCGATATAGCACATTGATACTTGCTATCTGGAGCAATACACATCAAACTAAATAATAAAAAACCTAAAATCACTACAAAAGCAATCTGTTAAACTATTCTCACAAGCAACAAAGAGCCAACATACCTTTAAAGCAAATGAAATTTTAAATCTTGAAGACATTGGAAAGGTCCAACTATTCAATATTCTAAGAGAATACCGCAATTGCAACCGCCATCATTACCCAATATTTTTACACCCAATACAGAATACATACTCATAACACAAGAACGAGTTCTAACCTACACATCAGATGCTACCGACAAGAGGCAGCTACATGCACACCATCGCAAAAACCAATATTGTTCTTTTGGATAATTTGGGACACATTTGAATTGCTACCGTTGCTGCCTATTACAGTAAGATACTCCAATTGAATCAGTTGCAAAATACTCAGCAGATTTCCTGTGCACCTGACTGAAATTGAGACACAGGAATCTTAATGGTTAACGGTTTAGTTTGCTGAACCTGTCTACAGCTATAGTCCACATGCCCCGGAGAACCGCTGCCCTGTGGTATTACAATACACTACCTGGTAGCTACAATTAAATGCATGGAACAATCATATTTAAATCATATGGTTGCTGTGGATGGGTTCTTCCAATATACTGCGCATGGTCAACCAGACAACAAATGAGTACATGTACATAATAATAATAATAATAATAATAATAATAATAATAATAATAATAATAATACTACTACTACTACTACTACTACTACTACTACTACTACTACTAATAATAATAATAATAATAATAATAATAATAATAATGCTATTACTACTATTATTCAACACGAGCATACAATGTAAAAATGGTGAATTGTGTAATAATGATGATAATAATTATAATATGCTGACTCCCTCTCACCCTCCTTCCCCTTTATGTAAATGTTCTGAGAATTATCATAAGTCATGTCTCCAAACGTAATTTGTTTAAATATCAACATATTCTTTGTCGTATGCAATATAAAATAAATAAATGCTCTATGCATACATATAATACTAGAATAAATGTTATATGTCAAGGGTCCACCACATCATAGGCCTTGCCTTGCCGGTTTTGTTAGATTATTTATCTATAGTGAAATAAAGAATATTGAATCTTGAATCTAATATTTATCAAATAAAAATTGAACGGTTTTAAATTGTATGTGAAATAGGTCCTATAGAGCAACATTTGGAATTTAGCGTGCATAACAAACCTTCATAAATCAAATCGGTTCCTAACCTTGTAAATATAATGTTATCTATCATTTAATATGCAAAAACAGGTCAGTTAAATACATCATCAAATATCCATGTACGCCAAAATGCATAATAGGCTACATAGACTAGTCACACAACGTAAGCTATGCATTACAATATGGGAATTAAAATATATTTACATACATTTACCACCTTATTCAAATCTTTTGGAATAAAATAGTTATATCAAAGATGTTTAATTTAAAATCTTTGACTGTATTCACACTACAAGGCAACAGTGGGTCAAATATAATTAAATTTAGCGTTTTGTAGTGGTAGTATCCCAATCAATGAATATATCACTTTACCATACAGACAAAGGTTTTAGCCAATTGCATATTAACGATATGAGTCTGTTTAATAATGCAGCGAAGTAGACTTATTTTCATTGGTTATTAGGGTGGGAAAGTAATTTTGCATTGACAAATCAGAATATGGTCATCCTCGCGGCATTGGAACCCACTACTCAGAAGTAGAACGCTATTCATGCACGCCATGACACAACGATACCGTTTTTGAATCCCATAATAGATATGATATGTTTGTCAATGTATATTGTTTGTTATGTCAATAAATAAACTTTGATTTGAGCAAACTTACTCATAATTCAAATTATAAGTACTATATGGCATAAGCCATTCAAAGTACTAGTTGTTAGGGAGTGCTTAACTGCCCTTGACGATCGTACGCTAGTGGAAGTGTGATGGAAGAATTTCACTGTGTCACACATTGGATTTGAGATGTTTGGTGCAATTTGGTAAAGAAAATGAACTATAAAAAGGTTAACTACGCTGAAAGATGCAATAAATTAAGTGGTAATGAATTGTTTCCCTGGTCTTTTGATTTGTCTATTCTGGTTCAACAATGTATGAATGGTTGTTGAGGCTGAGTCTGACAAATGAAACCCCAGGATGCTTTTCTTGAAAAGCAGTAATCTATGCAATCTACGTGGTTAAGGATGTTGTTGCATCATGTATAGCCGTGTGCCACGATCCCTTATCAGCTCACCTGACCAAACTAGCCATTTGCGTTTAGGCCGTGGCAGCGGCGGTCTGTCAACCTTTTCTGGAAATAACCTTTCTAAAACCATTTCAATTAAATTTGGCAAAACAAGTATCCTTACGGAAATATCGGATCCAAGTATGTCCAGGGGGATTTAATTGGCCAAATGATTTGGTTACCTTTTAATTTTTTTTGTAGGTTGGGGGTTGGGGTGGGGTTGAATATTCTGAGAAAATCAGAAAGGACGACTTATTGATTTATGGGCCAGTTTTGGGACTAAAACCTATGAAATTTGATTGGTGGATTTTTTCAGCAGTGAATTCGGTTTCAATTTGTTCGATTGTGCCAATAATATATATATATATATATATATATATATATATATATATATATATATATATATATATATATATATATATATATATATATATATATATAATTTTTCTCAATAAGGGCACAACTTGGGTGTTGGAATTCTAACAAATAAAAGTTGCCAGTAACTCAATTAGTTTTCAGCAAATACAGACGTATGAATGCCTAGTACAACCAACAAGTGAGCATCACTAAATGATTCTTTAATAGGCAAGGATCTTAACTTCCGGTGTTATTGAATTTCCTTCAACTCCGTTACCGATTACGAATGAAGCATTTTCCATGTTAATTCTTGCACTAAAACATTTTAAATTCATTAAGGACTGGGCTTTAATGGTGTCCATCTTTGTTTTCAGGAAAAATGTCAATTCTCTTAACATTTAGTAGACTTTTTCTTAAATGCAGGTTAAAATGTAATGGAGTTGAAATTTTTGTTATCGTGGTTGACGTGGGGACGGAGTAGGGGTTACAATGTCAAATTTCAACATGTGGAAACTGATTGTGACGCATCTCCTCTGAAACCGTACATTTACATTTAGCCCAGCCCCCAGGTGGTGGGGCTGGGGTCAAAATGTAAAAAGTTGATTGTAATGCAACGCCTCCGAAATCATTGAACAGAAATCGACCAGATTTGGTATGTGAGTTACAATGTGGAATGGATGAGCACATTTAGATTTGGCCCATCCCCCTTTGTGGTGGTGGCTGGGGTAAAAATGTCAAGAAATTAATTATAATGCAACCAGGTTTTGTAAGGATGAGCACAAGTACGCACACGTATTTACAACACTTCATATATGGCTATGCGATTTCAGCCTTAGCCCTTGTAGTTCAAATGTAATTTTATTCATTTGTAATGAATATTCTGTTGGATATTTGGACTAAATTTAGGGATACAGTTGCTTCCTGGGGCAGCAACAGGTTCCAGTTCAATATGTTCTAAAATGTTCAACTGTTTGTTGTGATGATTGATACTGCACCCTTACCCCAACATTGAAAAGACAGGTGAGCATCTCATTTGTAGCTATTGGCGTTGATGAATGTCCTTTCGAATCTATCAATCCATCATATGACGTGGGAATGAACTACGTGAAGTGTACGATGACGTCATCATCATTGCGTCAAGAATAACTCGATTTAGTCATTCTTGAACGCTTAATAGTCCGACACGTTGTACACATTGTTTGTCTTGCCTATTTAATAAACATGCTGCTGAATATATTGAAACTAATTTAAGCAGCAACATCACCCAATTAAATTAGATTCAACATATTCAGCAGCTTACCTGTATAGTTTCCTGGAAATTGATAGTCTGGGCGTTCAGGGATCGATCGATCCCAACACTATCTAGGTGTGAGTTGAGCTTTGCTAGAGATGGGCGGGGCATAGCTAAAACTGTGAGGGGTTCTTGAGTAGATATGGGCGTTGATGAATGGCCCTTTCCAATTTATCAATCTATCATATGATGCCATAATGAACTACGTGACGTGTGCAATGCCGTCATAATCATTACGTCATGAATAGCTCGATTTAGTCCGTCTTGAACGTTTAATAATCCTGCACGTTGTAAAAATTGTGTGTCTTTACTATTTAATAAACATGCTGCTGAATATTTTGAAACTAATTTGACTGGGCGCTGTTGCTGCAAAATATTCAGCAGCTTCCCTGTATAGTTTCCTGGAAATTGATAGTCGCGGCGTTCCCGGATCGATAAATCCCACCAGTGGGAGTTGAGCCTACCTAGAGACGAGCGGGCCATAGCTAAAACTGAAAAGGTTCATTGTGATGATTGCCAATAGTTGCCCACTGGTTTTTTATATTGATTTTTGTTACCGATACGTTATTGTATCAGCGGTCCCATTATTATGGAGCTAATGTAGAGTGATTTTTTTCAAGGAATTTCTTCAACCCTGTCTCGGTAGCAGTATGTAGCCCACTAGAGCAGTTGAATTGACTGGAGGGCATGTAATAATGTCATTTTGAGATGTAGTTGCTTCAGGTGTTGCTTCTTACCCCGAGATAAGGATTGCATTTTCCAGCCACTGATGAATTGGCAATTTCCATGGTGATATGGACTGTTGATCCGGATTTTCATAAAGAAAAACATGAAATCGGTACCTTTAGGATGAAACTTTGATAGAATATAATATCCAGATGACTTTTAAAACAATATAGCCTGAAATATCAATCTACAACCATGTTCTGGTTATGATTTGTCTTATCACGATTTGATAACTGACATTCAACACATTAAAGATCCATTAAAGCTGACAGCTTAACTTTTAATAATTAAATTCCCAGCCTTGTCTTGATTAATCTAAATTTCTTTTCTCAATTTAGCCGAAGAATAAATAAAGGGTTCATTGTTCAAACCGTTGCCTTAAAAATTCGTACTAGGAGTGGGATGTCTTGTGTTATGTGTTAGTTGATAGATCTATTCAATACATATATTGAGTAGTTTGATCCACACCAGAGTGATGAGGTTTCACTAATCCAAAAATCAGAGATCACAAAGCATCTGCTGATACGATATCTGTATAGTAGAGGTGCCGTAGGCGCAGTAGGAGACCTAGTGAATGGTAGATATTCCCCCTGTATTAGACTGAGTGAGTGAAGGATGATAAGATAAGCACCATCTCATGTCATATAGTATAGTCCTGGCTCCACCATACACTTCCGCAAAAAAATATATGTACCCTAAATTGTATTCTTTCTATATGTCCCTGGACCAAATAGATACAAAATTGTCTTGGGTAGACATCTCAACACCTGAACCTAATTTCTTTTGCCACCATTTTCCAAGATGGCCGCCATTTTTGTCTATTTACTATATATCTCTGGAACTAGAGCATGTATCGAGCTAACGCTGGTGACAAAATATAGGTTTTTGGGGTCGAGAAACTGAATACATGCATTAACTTTGTGATCAGAGTAGCCATTCTCAGATTTTCAACACAGCGAACAAAAATAGTTGAAAATAACCGCAGTTTTCCAAAATGACGGACATATTCGTTTGCATATTGTGCAAATATCTGTGGAACTAGAGCATGTACTAAACTAATTCTGGCGGCAAAGCATAGGATTTGAGCAGTAATGACCACATTTCTAAAATGTCTAATTAAATATAGAGAAATATGTATTAGAGGTTGCCTGGGTGTAGGTAGAATATTCCTTTTTAAAACATTAAAGTAATTTCACATTTCACATAAATGTGTTTAGAGAAATCGTTGCCATATAATTTATGTCCAGGACTCGGAATTTCTCCCAAAGATCGTTTTATGTCTATTTAGTTCAGCAATAAACAATGCCATTTAGGATATGCTGGACAATAAGACACCGCCTGGACTAAGGTTTTGTATCGTCATATTAATTGTTTCATTTTTCATCATAATTATAATTACATATTATATAATATTTATAGTATCAAGGTCTTTTATTCAGTCATTAAATGTCTCTTCTGTAGATAAGCTCTTGTTATTAAGCTCAGTATGTCTTATGAGCTAAGATCACATGTAGGTCACGTGTAATATTAGCACTGTTTATCGCACTTGCAGAAAACAGGACATTTTACAGATTGTTTACATTTGCACTAAGGTACTGCGAGTTTTACACCAACACAGACTAAGCAAACCATCGGGCAACAAACTGAGACACATAAGAGGGAGCAAAAGCCCATCCACATCAGCACAGCCATAGTCCTTGGGACTTAATGTCGCATTGTCATGGTTCAAAAGGGTTAGCGATTCCCTGATAACGAGGAATGCTCGTTACGTGTGTCCTCGGATTGAAGTTGAATTTGGTGGTATCTGTTCGACTTTCTGCATTCACGGAGGCTGAGGTCGTTAAAGGTATTTACTGTTATTTTATAGGACCAAACTCTTACAAGATACTATTCGATGTTCTCAATGTCTCCTTCGGTCATGGCATCGGTCTCTCCAAATTCTGCTAGGAAATTCTCAGTTTATGCCTTCAATGCTCAAAGTTTGGTCCCGATCTTGATCAAAGTATCGTTACCAGCTAAAATGTGTGACTTCACAAAAAACCATCACACAATGCAGATACAAGCTTGCTCAATAGGTAGTTCAGTGCGATAAATCGACGTTTGGCTTCTGTCTCAAAACAAACCCAAAATCTGTCTAACCCTTTGATTTTAAGGGTGGCTGCATATCTCAACAGGAGGGCTGTGTCATTTGACAAGATGACAATACGCTTGGCACCATGTTCGATTGCCCAGTTCACATGTGGTATAATTCGGCTGTCAGCCTCCTCAATCCTGCTAGTTAATTCTTGAACTTCAGTTCTCTCACCATCTAAGTACACCCCTGAGGGAACAACCTCATCATCGAGGACCATCCAGCTTGCAATGGATGCGGTGGTTGCCCGACGTGATTCATTAACAAATTGTCTCCAAGTTGGTTTTGTTTGGGGAGGATGTCCAGAATTTATCTATTTGAACTGGAAGTGGTACGTCTGAATCAATTTCAACTCGATGCTACCAGAATTGGATGCTCCTCAAGTCCTTTCCGATTCTTTTACATGCAACTCAAGGTAACTATCAAAGACGACGTGCAACTCTTGCACAGCGCAGACTGCCTGTGAACTTTGGAACACTATATTGCCTGCTTGTCCAAAGGTGTTAAGAGTTGCTAGCTTTAGCATTTGAATCTGCGAAATGAAATCAATGATTACCGAGATTTTGGATTGAGACACTGGTTCAAATCCATATTCATCATTATTAAGGTGTTTTCAAGTTCTGTAATTAGAGTGTGTTTGGCTGGTTTAGTTGCAATATCCCCTTCGAACAACAGGTGTGTTGGTAGATCGTGAGATAAAAGGTCCTTCACAGACTTTCCGCTCGCCTCTGCAATGTCCAAAACATTCTGTGTTCGTGCCAGTTCCTTTATTGTCATTCCTGGTGCAGCAGATTGTGCACCATGTTTTCTGAATCAGTAAAACCAGGGAGTTTCACTCTGGAAATGATGTCTGATAGTTTTTAGTTTTCGAAATAAATCGACCATTTCGTAGTTGCTTGTATCGTTCTAAACCATTCTGAATGATGTCGACCAAATGTACTTTGATACCTTCATCAACATACTGTTTGGTGACAAAGTTATGGAGACGAAATTGTTCATCTACATCATAGGAATTTCCTTTTCCTTGCATAAACTAAAGAAGCTGTGTGACATTGGTAGTGAACAGCTGTTTTTTCTTTCCTGTTACGTCATGATGTGATGACTCCCTGCGATCCATCACCTTTGCATTTGCTAGTTTTTGAAATACATTGTCGATTGCATGAACGTCATTGTAGATCAGCTGCCATTCACCAAAATACACAGACCTTTGACCAACAATGCCTTTTGGAGACCTTTGGATTGTCTGTTCCAATTTTATATCTGCGGCAACAGCATTTAACTTTACTTCCCTGTCGACTAGAAACGCCCATGTATGGATTTGTGGTACATGAACATGTAGTTTGCTTCTAGTTTTGCGATTATCTCAATGTACCATGAACCATACCATTCAGGACTGTCTGGGAAGTCTTCTGTCCACTTTATTAGGGCATCATCTATACCACTGCCACTGATGTACTTCTCTGCATTGCGAAGACCTACCTTTACTAAATGCAACATTCCCATCATGGGGTAAATGTCCACAAATTGTTCAGGGTTTCCAAGGACAATATCTGCAACAGTGTGGAAAACACATTCATCACAGAAGATTGGCATCGTAGGTTAAAAAAACAGAGTTCGCACATTCTGGAAGTTTTTCATGGCTGAGTATGCAGTGGCATAGTCTATGACCGGCGATGGAATCACTGGAAGGAATCCTACTCACATAAGTGGTACTAAAGAACTCTGAGAGAGTAAAGCAAGGAATCCACCCAATGGGGGTGCTTGCTTGGCTTTTATCTTCTACTGGCAGTCTACATCCTTCTAATCCAATGGGAAACTCATTATTAGCTGCCTCGTGTGATGCAGACTCGGAATGTGTATACTATTGGCTTCACAAGTCTGTATGGTATAAGCAGATAGCACGTTCCGATTTCTCAACATATCGACATAGCTTGTGGAGACCCCACTCATATTTATAGAGGTGATCAACCTTTTGCTTTTGCACTTATCATATATAATGTGCGCAGTCATCACATGAAAAGGAAGTTTCTCTGAGCCCTTGTGCATATTGTAAAACATAATTTGGAAAAGACACCAAAGCTGAACTGCTTGACGTTTTATACTACTGTTCTGATCAGAGTTACTATCGTCATTTATATCACATGAGCAATTATTTTCATTACGAGCTGCACTGTTTCAATTTGCAACATAAGTGACGTGCTGATATTGAACAAAGATGAAAAGAATGTTAACAGTAAGTCCAGCATTCTGGTGGTCTCGAATGACTGGCGCAGCTTGGTAGCATCACAAAATTTATTGTGAAGTTTGAAATTAACCTTTTGTATGGCATGCCTCAACAGAGTACCTGCTGATTTGACGATATCATGTGATTTTTATCTCTGCAGCGAGATCTTCCCAGCTTAGATTTGATGAAAACACTAGCAATGTGTCATTTTTGTGGTGGGATTGACAAAAAATTGTATTTTGTCTTTATACGTCCTCACAAGAAAGACTTTCACCTCTTTGCTATGGATTATAACAGTATCGCCATGTTGTTCATTAGTTCTCTAGCTGAGTGTGAAACATATCCTTTATCTAAAAGCAGGTCCAGCAGTTCTGCCTGTTGAAACAGCTGTAAATTTCTTGATGGAAATTGTTCACTAGGCTTCTCTCACTTCAAAGTTCAAAGTTTCACATTCATATTTTATTATGCAACCATTGATGCATTCTTATGGGCATTTAGATTTGGAAAATCCATAATAAAGAACTGGTTACCTGTCTTGGAGGTTGAAATTCAGCTTCCACACACTACTGTCACGTGAAACCTCCACAGCTGACCAGGCTGACGTGACATTGACTGACAGTTCACGCTGGAGAAGTGGCTGAGATCGCCGCAAAAACTATGCAAAGAGAATCTGAACTCAATTTCCTAGAGCGATGACTAGTTCTTTATTATGAGAACATTACTGTCTGTCTCATAAGTCCATGTCCACCACTTCGGTTCATGTAACTTGTTTCCTAAATGTAATTACTGAAATTTATCCACATGTAAGAAGCTGATCTAACTTTCTGCCAAAGTTTTTCAGAAGTCATGGATTATTTTTACAGTAATAAGTAAGCTATGCCTTTAACCATTTAATGGTCAAGTTTAGCCAATAATGGGATTTGTAGTCATCTTAACATACCAGTATGTCTATTTACAGATCAAGAAAAGAATATTTTGTAAAATGTTAACTGGATTTACTGGCTCAGTTGTAAACTTTAAAAATGCTCTTTTAGTATGAAAATGGTCATTCAAGACAAGACAATTTAAATTTTCCTGACAAATTTTGGCCATTACAGACCTACAGAATAGATACAACAATTGCATTTCATAACTGTTTTGTTGAATATTTTGGAAATTAATCTGAATGACAGGTGGCAAGAGCAACAATAGATCCCAGTCAAACAAATTTACACAAGTGTAATGCGCTGTAGTTACGACCACGGCAGCTTTGTCAAAAATGTCAAAAACTCTTCAGACAGACAGATAGCAAAAATAGGTTTAATGCAGAAACAATTACTCCAAGCATTAAGATACCATATTTAGTGAATTCCTTGACCTCGAAAACCTATACTTTGCCTCTAGAACTAGTCTGATACATGCTCTAGTTCCAGAGATATATAATAAAGACACAATTGGCGGCCATCTTGGAAAATGGCAGATACAAAATTTAGGTTCAAGTGTTGAGATGTATACCCAAGATAATTTTGTATCTATTTGGTCCAGCAACATATACAATCAACAACATTTAGGGTACATGTATTTCTCTTGCGGGACTATTGGCCAAAGCCTGGACGAGTATGCATATTTAGAGATTTTTTTAAAAGAACTGTTGGCAGCACTTTCCATTGCTCAGCTCGAATGTATAAGTAATTCTTTATTTTTCTTATATTTTCTTGTATAGAATTTTTTGCTAGATTTATCTGGTTATCATTAGCTCAATATCTCATGGTCCAAGTAGGATTCTAAAGTATAAGAAGGTCATGATATAACATGGCAACTTTAGATGCCATGCGCATAGTTTTCTTTTAATATGTTATTATTGCCACTGCTATAGGCATTATTAAATGCAGATACATATCTTAGCTACTGATTCAAGGGGAAATAACTTTGATCGTTATCCTCAATACCTGATAAACATAAAATATATAATCAGAAGAGGTACTACGGTAGAATCTTTGAAGGAAGAGACACTCTCATATATTATGAGAAACTCAAGAGTAGAAGATAAGATCCATTTGAAGCTGTGTGTATGCGTATGTGTGCATCCAGAATTTGATAACTCGAGATTATCACACAGATGGGGTTGAATCAATTCGGTCTGGTCTTGATGCTCATTGTGTAAGTAATCTCTTGCTAGAGATTTAAATACAATGAACTTGCTGAGACCAAACTTATCCTTAGGTTTCGTAACTCTGCCACCTTTTTCTTTTGTGGAGAACTTGGTGTTTCGAAAAGAATAGAGGTCACTTCAAAAGATCTCAGTACTCAGATTTTGAATTTGTTTAAATTACAAGGAGAGCTTAATGCAAGAATAGTTGGTGTAAATGCTTTCCTGATTAATCAAAATTTGACTGAAGTACATGTGTGGCTGTTCCCTGGTATAAAGAGATTGTACACATGAAGAAAAATGTTCAATGCTTTAGTACAGCTATTTGAGGGAGAAGGTCATTGGAATATTGAAATATTTCTATATCTTGATTGGAATATTTTTCAAGTCTTCAATCTAAACTGAAATATTAATTATTCATCATGGCAGAAGCTCAAATCAATAGGATGAATGAAGAGCCTTAAAAGATAAAGAAGGAAAATAAGAATCTTATGAAAGGCATGGGTGCATCAGAATAACAAAAGCTTGTATATTTAGCTCCTGAACGCAAAATATGTCGTTTTAGTGGCGACCAGAAACAGATGTCATTGGGTGAATGGATTATGGATATCCAAGCATATATTATATCTCGTTCGTTATTTGAAATCAATCAACATTTGGTAAGAACTGCCAAACTGGGAATTGAGGGCAGCGAGTCTGTAAAGTCAAAAGAAGAAATTTATGAAACTGGAAATATTCATCAAAGAAGACAGATTTTCTATAGGGGAAGGAGGGGTCATAAAGCAGGCATCCTATATTTCTCTCATGATATGATCAGATTATATCGTGAGATAGAGCTGCTACATAGTAAACAGAAAGAGGACTGTGATGAGGTTTTAAAGACACAATTGGTGGAATATGGGAATGATCCTGGTTTAAGATGCGAATTGTACAGTCGAGCCTCTGAATTCAAGTATGAGGACTTCTTTGAGCTGAGATATTGGTTTATTGAGTCAGAGAGAGGTGGTCAGCAGATGGATCGCGAAGTGAAGGAATCAAGGATGTTTATATCTGGCAAGCCAAAGCACCGAATAAAGATGGAGTAGTTGCCCTAAAAAAGAACTAGATGCTTTAAAACTACGGGTACAGCAACACGAAGAGGTGAATAGAAACACTAGCAGTCAGTTGGAGGCTATTCTACAAGCAGCGAAGAGTCATGATAATGTTCAGCTGGGATGGATCTCGACTCGCCGATCAAATTTTAAATGCTACGAATGTGGAATGCGGATCATCCTATTTCATGATGCTCTAAAAAAATTACGTGAAATAATGGGGATTATGTTCGTATACCTCCAGGAATGGGAACTCTAATCAGCAATCCTGTTATTATGTAGCCATTGTAGGGGAAATTTTTTCGGGACTTTCTTCCTCCATGTCTCGATAGCCGTATATAATAGAGCAGTTGAGTTGGACTGGAGGGCATGAAATAATGTCATTTGAGATGTAGCTGCATCAGGTGTTGCTTCTCAATGCAATGCTGTGGATTGAATTTAACAGCCAACCAACGGGTTTTCAATTTCATGGCGATGTCGACTGTTGATCCGGACTTTTGTAAAGAGCAACATGAAATTGGAACTTTTAGGATGAACTTTTAATAGAATATAATATCCGGATACCTTATTAAATTAGGACTTTCTTCGGACGTTGCCTTGAGATTACAAGTATTCAACCAGGAAATCGGAAATTCTGTGAAGGGCTGTGTTATGGGGTGGGATTATAAGATTTAGCAGGAAAGGGATATATATTCAGGAGAGGGATTTATATTTCGTATTTATTCATTTGCCTAGCACTTGGTGATAGGTAAGTTAATGTTACTGGATATTTGAGTAACTTGTAGAAATCTGCCCATTCTACTGGTAGCAGTATTGATATTGTTGATAGTGATCTGCTGGCAAAATTTCGTTGCCATCAATTGCTTTTATAACATTTAATTGATGGTCTGTAATTTGGTGCCTATTTTGTACCCAATGCAACTTTGGAATTTTGAATCAATATAGCGTGAAATATCAGCCTGTGATCACGTTCTTGTTGTGATTTGACCTACTCTGATGTCACCATGAATTAATAACTGACATTTAAAACATCGAACAACTCTGACGGATTAACTTTAAAAAATGTAATTCCCACCTTTGTTTTTATTAATCTAATTTTCTTTTCTCAAAATTATTTAGGTGATTGTTAAAGAAATTAACTTAGAAATTCAAATCAATTTTGACCAATAATAAATACAGGTTTCATTGTTCAAATCTCTGGCTTACAGAAGATCTAAACTGGGGTCTCAGGGATCGACGTTATTGGAAAATATTGTAAATCTCAGTTTATATAATAAATAGGACCTCGAAAGTCCTCGTTGGAGATCCTCTATTACTGGCACTTATGTACAAATAACTTTTTGAGCAAATAAGCTGAGATTTGAAAGACATTTGTATTATATGTATCACAATTACCTTTGCGGAGCAATACAGAGTTATTTGTAATTCTTATAGATGTAGCCTACTCGGAAATATTCAGATACTCTGACGACTTTCATTAGAATACAAAGAAAGATCTCTGTATGAGAGACTGCTTTTTGCTGACCCAGGGCACCTTTAGGATGGTGATTGTAAGACCTTGTAAGTCTTAAATAAGTTAACTTTAACTTTGTGACCCAACAATATTTTATATAGCATCAAACTCTTAAACGATAATCAACCTTGTTAGTGCAAGTTATTGTGCTTGTACTGGCACAATACAGGCATTTGCCCATCATTAGTCCAGTACTGGCCCAGGAACAGGCGTTATCAGAGGGTGCTAGCGTGACCGTGATTATGGGTGACATAAACTGTCTGTAATAAACAGTTTTATTGTGCGTTGTATAATTACAGTATAATCACATATTATAGCCAATCATAAATAAACAATCATGTGTTTTTATTGTTTATGCAATTTTTCGGTACTTATATTATTATTATTCCATATTTCTTCCCTCTGAGTTGATGTTTTGTGTTCATGATAATACCAGTACAATTTGCTAATGACGCGGACATAACACCGAACAGGAAACTATAGTTGAGCTGGAGAATACAATATTTCGACGGCCTTAATCAGGACCACACCCTCTCCATTCCACATCGTCCTATGTCTGTTTATGTATGCACATTTTCCAAATCTCAGATCTCACAGATTGCGCTGCAAACATATAAACCCATGGATTAATTGCTGAATTGATGAAAGCAATCTCTTCAAATACATGATACAAAATCCATTCTATAGCATCAAATCGCACCCCAAACACTGCCAGACGTAGGAATTGTACTATTGTCGGCAGGATTGATATAAGGTATACAGTTATTATAATAACAAGAGCGCGCGAGTCGCTCTGCTTATGCCCATGTCGGTTCTTTTCTGATGGTAACGTCATATCTATCAAGTTTGTCGTCTTACACATAACGACTAGCTGTTTGGAGAAGTGCAATCCTGCTGTTGCTATAAATGGCAGCAAAGCCCACGTTATGGCTAACCAGAGATCGATTATAGCGCGGTTCTTTACAAGCAAGCAAATGCACACCTTATCATTGTTGTATTCTGTTTCCAAAGGTTCAGAATATGTTGCGATAACAACCGATTGGATGACGCCTATCAGCCATATTGATACGCAGATCTTAGTTAGTGAGCTAACTGTGACCTTTGCGCGTGAAGCTAGTGGGTAGACTAGCTGACAGAATCTAAATATATGACATTAAAATAAATAACATAAATTACATAGCCCACCATTAAGAAATAACTTGCGTTGTTTCCAAAACAGAATAAAACGTACTGGTGAATATTCTGAGCATAATAGGATTGTAAGACATTGCTGTCAATCCAATTATGTTCAAAATATTCACCTGAACATTCATTACATCGTGCTTAAAATTGCACTAACGAAAATGCTATTTTTTTTTAAACACTTATTTATGAGCCGTACTGTAATGGCGCTATGAGTCTGAAAAAAAGCGAGAATGGACGTTTCCATTTTTAGCTATGCCCCGCCCATCTCTAGCTAAGCTCCACCCAGGCCTCGCTCGTGTTGGGATCGATCTCTGAACTCCCTGGCTATCAATTTCCAGAAAATTATACAGGTAGGTTGTTGAATATTTTGAAACTAATTTGACTGGGCGCTGTTGCTGTCTATGGCAGCAACAGCGCCCCGTCAAATTTGTTTCAAAATATTCAACAGCATGTTTATTAAATAGTAGAGACATACAATTCTTACAATGTTTCGGACTATTAAGAGTTAAAGACTGGTCTAATTGAATCATTTATGACTTAATGATTATCACGTCATCCTACACGCCGCTTGGCTGATTATGACATCATATGACGTCAAATCATCGATGGATACTCTGGAAAGGTGCATTAGAATGTAGGGATGCGATTTGTCATTCAAGTATCTGATGTCATAATCAAATAGCCCGCTTCAGTTTTTAGCTGACGTCACAATCAAAATAACGTAACAAATTCTATCGCTATCAAATAATTTTTTGATTATTCACCAGCTTATTTGTATAGTTACCTTGAAATTGAGATTCTGGGATTGCAAGTTCCAAAGTGTTCAATGGAAGATTCCAGTTTATCTATCAATCATATGCCGTCATAATCAACTACGTGACGTGTAGGATGATATTATAATCAATTACATCATGAATTACGTTACTAGGCTCGTCACGAACACTTACTTGATGACGGACTAAATGTTGTTGTACGAATTGAATGTCTTTACTATTTAATAAACATGCTGGTGATTATTTTGAAACTAATTTGACTGGGCGCTGTTGCTGACATAGCTGATCGTTATTGTTCTTATTAGCAGGAGGTCTTTGAGAACAATGGCGATCGCACACAACGATGGCGATCGTCTGCACACAAAGGAAGAGCAATGGCGATCATCCGCACTCGTTTTGAGAACAATGGCGATCATTCCCCCCAGTGATTTAGAGATTTGAGAACAATGACGTCTATATTTGCACACTTGAGAATCTATATTTAGTATCTGTGACTCATGGTAAAACCCCGTTGTATGCCCTGAAAATTTTAACCCCTAAACATTGGGTATTTTATGTTTTAACTTAGCGGTGCACCCCCCTCCCCCCCCCCCCCCCCACCATGGCCCCTCCGTGGTACCATGGTATGTAAGGTAAAAATAATAGAGTTTAGGGGGGTGGGGGTGAGGTCTGATAATAGGAGGTAAAATAGAGTTTAAGAGTTGGTCTGCTAAGGGAGGTCTATGCCGAGGGTGAGAAGTAGGAGGCTGATAGCCTCTAGTATTCTTGCTCAGTAGAAGTTGGTTTTGAGGGTGATGCTGGCGTACTTCTTTACAAGGTATGCACGATGTACGAATATTTTGAAAATAATTTGTCTGTGTCATTATTAAAATTCATTACTCGAACTATTTTATCAGTAGATCCCTTGAATGACTGCGTTGTTTTATTAGGTTTTTAACCCCGCTATGTACCAGTAAATTTCTATGGATAATTGTACCATACGAATATTTTGAAAACGATTTTTTCTTAATATCTTCAAATCATTTCCTAAATATTTAGCCGTAACATCCTGCAATTACTTTGTCTGGTGCGAAATTTCGTTGTCACGATGCTTTTAAGCCACTAAGCTTTATTAGTAAACTATGTACATGCTGAATATTTTGAAAAAACGATTTAACAGGTGGCTTAACTGACCGTACGCGCAAATTGTTTTAAATACTTAATAGTCGAAATAGTTTTTGCAATAGCTTCAGTCGTTTTAGATTTTGTGTCTGCTGGATGTTATTGTCATGTTTAAAATGTCTGCATTATATCTCTGACGGTGACACACGTTTATGGAATTGTTTGTCAAGCGGATCACTCGTGTATGATAAAAAGATTATTTGTCGTGTATGGCATACAGTTTTACCATTCATCAGTGTCACATTGGCCATGAGATCTGTCCTTAATCGAGTTACAAACATGACACGGGTTAAGGAATAATGAAAGAATGTTAAAGCACCACCGTCTCGTTCTAAGCACAAGATATTACAATGTCCTCGCTGAGAGTTTAAAAAAATCGATATTAAAGCGTGCACCCGCTCGCCGGCTATTGTTGTTTACCGAAGCGTAAAGATTCAACAATTAAGAGCTACATTACGAGCATAGTAGCATAATCATAGATGGTCGTTTACTACAAATATAAATGTATCCTTTTGGCTACAGAGCAGTGATACGTTATAACCATATTTTTACTATATAATTCAGTCCTGCCCTAAGCGACCACCTCATGTTACACCATTACATGACCGCTAGAGACTTTCTTAACGCTTTAACCTTCGAATTTCTTCAAGAAAATTTCCATTTTCTTCATATTCATATTTGTAGACCAAGAGAAGACTATTTTTTTTAATTTATCATTGGAATGACTGGCACTGCTGGCTATCCATTTGTCTAGACATTGCGCCAGCAAACACGCCCCACCAACCACCACCACCACCACCACCATCATCATCATCATCACTAACACCCACCACCACCACCACCACCACCACCACCACCACCACCACCACCACCACCACCACCACCACCACCCACCTTCACCACCACGGCCACTAGCACCAGCACCACCACCACCATCAACACCACCACCCACCACCTTCACCACCGCCACCACTAGCACCAGCACCACAACAACCACCACCACCACCACCAACAACAACACCAACACACAACACCATCACCATCACCAGCATCAACACCACCACCCACCACCTTCACCACCACCGCCACTAGCACCACCACCACCACCATCAACACCACCACCCACCACCTTCACCACCACCGCCACTAGCACCAGCACCACAACCACTACCACTACCACCACCACCACCACCACCAACACCAACACACACCACCATCACCACCACCAGCATCACCACCACCAGTATCAACACCACCACCCACCCACCACCTTCACCACCACCGCCACATGCACCACCACCACCACCAACCATTAAACACCATCATCACCACCAAACCACCAGCATCAACACCACCCACCCACCACCTTCACCACCACCGCGACTAGCTCCACCACTACCGCGAGCACCGTCATACAACACCAACCACTAAGCACCAGCATCACCATCACCAGCATCAACACCACCAACCACCAGCTTCACCACACCCACCACTCGCACCACCACCAGTACCACTACCACCAGTACTGATATCCACCACCAATCACTAAGCACCACCACCACCACTACGATCTACACCCAACACCATACATTAACCCCACCACCAAGTCCCACCCATCCGCCAACCCATAGCGAATTTCTTTATATTTATACTTGCAGCCCTAGAGAAGACAAAATTTGAAAATTTATCATCGAAATGACTGACTCTGACGGCTATCAATTTGTCTAGACATTGTGGTCAGAATGTGTGAGAGCGTGGTGTCTGAAAAATGGCATATAGGTTGGAGAGGGTATGTCAATGAGGGTTTAATAAAGGTCTCACTCGTATTCACACATGCTAATATGCGATACTGCTAGTTATATGTTGTGCCCTTGTGCGTGTGTAGGTGCATGCATGCCCCGGTGTGCGCCCTTGTGCACATGCATGTGCCAGAAGACTATTTTTTATCATTGGAATGACTGGTTCTGCTGGCTATCCATTTGCCTAGACATTGCATCAGGAAACACCACCCACCAACCACCCACCACCGCCACTACATCATCATCATCATCACCAACACCCACCACCACCACCAGCATCAACACCATCACCCACTACCTTCAGCACCACCAGCGCCACTAGCACCACCATCAGCACCACTACCACCAACCACCACCACATGTTGCGGATTGCGGCGGCTTGTTGCACATTGCGGCAGCATGTTGCAGATTGCGGTTGCATGTTGTGGATTTGTGGGCGCATGTTGCGGATTTGCGGGCACATGTTGCAGATTTGCAGGTGCATGTTGCGGATTTGCGGGCACATGTTGCAGATTTGCAGGTGCATGTTGCGGATTTGTGGCCACATGTTGAGGATGACAACAAGTGTATGTACATGCCTGAACACACCTACACGCCGAAATGTGTACGTACATGCGCTGCCACATGCGGGCTGCATGTTGCGGATTTGCAGGTGCATGTTGAGGATTTGTGGGTGCATGTTGCGGATGGCAACAAGTGTATGTACATGCTTGAACACACCTAAATGCCAAAATGCATGTGTACATGGGTTGCCGCATGCGGGCCACATGTTGCGATTTGCGGGCGCATGTTGTGGATTGCAGCAGCATGTTGCAGATTTGTAGGCACATGTTGCAGATTTGCGGGTGCATGTTGCGGATGGCAACACGTGTATGTACATGCCTGAACACTCATACACGCCAAAATGCATGCATACATTTGAGGCCACATGTTGTGATCTGTGGCTGCATGTTGTGGATTTGTGGGCGCATGTTGTGGATTGTGACCGCATGTTGCGGATTGCGACCTCCTGTTGCGAATTTGTGGCCGCATGTTGCTGATTTGCGAGGGCATGTTGCGAATTTGTGGGCGCATGTTGTGGATGGCAACAAGTGCATGTACATGCCTGAACAGGCATACATGCCAAAATGCACGTGTACATGTGCAGCCGCATGTGGGATGCATGTTGCGGATTTGTGGGCGCATGTTGCGGATTTGTGGCCGCAGTACATATAATCCTATAAAATGATACAAATTCAATCCCTTTTCTCATTCCAGTTTAAACATCACAAAGTGGTTGGACGTGTAACTGCAGAGTAGTTAGGTAGCCTTAGGCAATCAGATTTCTTTGAAGAATCTTGTAACTTGAATACTTGCTAGATTTATCCTATAATCAATATGCCGAGACAGAAATGTTTTGCATGTGATTCAACTTTTACTAGGTCAAATGCCCTGAAGCGGCATAAGATCCAATTCCATAATGATGAAGATTGAGAAAATCTAGACAGTGAAGATGGAGAAAGAGATGATGAGCCAGCGGAGTCAGAGAGTGAAGCCGGTGATGACTCAGTGGAGTCTGAGAGTGAAGATGAAGGTGAAGATGAAAAAGAAGACATAGGCAATCAGGAACTATTCAGCACATTCCAAAATATTAAGCAGGTCTTAGACGCTGAACAATCAGGTTTAGAAGATGAGGATGGCAAAGTGAACACAGACCCAAATGGTGTAGGCAATGTGTCTATTTCCATATATGCTGATGCTTTAGTTACAATGTGTATAGACATAATGTTTCAGTGGAGAAGATTACAGAACTCTACGCTCATTAAAATAATTCATCGGGAGACTAAAGATTTTATCACCGATGGGTACGCATATGATGAAGCAGTCTTCTCAGCTTTTCGAAAAAGAGGGTTTCTGATCAAGAAGTACATAAGGAACCATCTAGATGCTGACGATAATGATGATGATGATTCTGTCGGTGATGGATCTGATCCATAAGGAATCAGTCATCGATACATGGATCTCCAGAACATTGACTATTTGTTTATGCTACAGTAACTATAAGTTTTATCATATGTAATATTTTCTTCAATGTAAAATATGGATACAAATAAAACATTGATTCTTTATGTGCGTGTTGATTTGATGGGTGTAGCTGCCCAGCCTGGTCCCCCTACATCCCTCGATATACAAATCAGAGTGGGTGCTGTTGATCTTGGTGGTGATCGTGGTGGGGTTGGTGGTTGGTGGAAATAGGTGTTGTGGTGGATGATGGTGGTGGGGTTAATGCTTGGTGGTGGGTGTTGGCGCTTGGTGGGTAGTGGTTCTGGTGGTTATAGAGGGATGGTGATGGTGGTGATGGTGGTGGTGATCGTCAGTATTGATAGTAGGTGGTTGCGGCTAGACAATGGTTAGCCAACTATATTATGTTTGTTGTGGGGGCCTCATTGACTAGGTGCTCATAATGCATTCAGACTGTGTGTACCTGGACACAGTAATTTTTCCTAGTTTTATTACCTTTAACTGGCTGACTGGCGCAGGGTTACAGACATTCCAAGGATCTACATCCTAGCTAAATATTTTGGAAACGATTTGAGCAAAAGTTGATGCTAACACCACAGTCAAATTATTTTCAAAATATTTGTGCGTTGTGCATACCTTGTGAACAAGTACTCTAGCATCACCCTCAAAACCAACCAGCAACTTCTACTGAGGAGGAATGCTATAGCATTCCGCCTCAGCTGACGCAGGCAGTCAAACTATTTTCAAAATATTCATACATTGTGCATTACCTTGTAAACAAGTATGCTAGCATCGACCTCAAAACCAACTTCTACTGTGCAAGAATACTAGCCTCATCAACCTCCTACTCCTCACCCTACAACCTCCCTTATCAGACCACCTCTTAAACTCTATTTTACATCCTATTATCAGACTCCCCCCCCCCTCTTATACTCTATTATTTTAACTTTACATACCACGGTACCACGGAGTGGCCACGGAGTGGAGGACACGCTGCTAAGTTAAAGCGTAAAATACCCAACGTTTAGGGGTTAAAATTTTCAGGACGGACAATGGGGTTTTACCATGAGTCATATATACTAAATATAGATTCTCAAGTGTGCAAATATAGAGCTCATTGTTTCAAATCTCTAAATCACTGGGGGGATGTTCACCACTGTTCTCAAAAACGTGTGCGGACGATCGCCATTGTTCTTCCTTTGTGTGCGGTCGATTGCCATTGTTGTGCGTATGATCGCCATTGTTCTCAAAGACCTCCTGCTGAGAAGAACAATAAGGATCATCCGCACCCATTACTACTCACTCAGTCAAAATAGCTTAAAATATTTAATTTATTTCCAACACGAGTGAAGTGTGGGTGGAGCTTATCTAGAGACGGGTGGGGCATAGCTAAAACTGTATTATATACATGTGCGGCTGGGACATAGCAATCGATGTGATTATGTCACAGACGTGATCTACAAATATTATTGACCAGCACATATTGTCGCGTGCCCTGTTGCTAGATTTTGGCATTTTAGGCCGGTGGAGCATGCATTCTGGAGCGCTCGCTGAACCTGGCTGACTTTCTCAGGATGTTGAAGTTGGTCGTGATTCCAGTATTTCTAATCATTTCTATTTGAGGTCAAAATAATTCTGCAATAGGATGCAAATTCACGTGTAGAATTCGTTCTGCTGTCCCTGATATTGCCTGAGTCAATGTGGCATTTACTGGGATACGAGGTTACTAACATGTACTATTTGGGAACGAGAAACATCCCAATTGGTTACCTTGTTTCTGAGCATTTCCCGACCGGCCATTTACGTTTTTATTCTCAATAGAGCAATACGATCTGTCACCCAACTATCTGATGCCAAAACAGCTCCGCATCGAATTAGTTAAAAATATTCCGCAATTTACAGGTATACTTACCTTGAAATTGATCTTCTGAGAATAATATTTGATGGACATTGTCATACTAGATCTGAGGAATATCAGTTTTCCTTCTAGTCGATAACTCAGCATCTTAGATATTGATTTTCGGTCAGTAAATTCGGCCTGAAACTAGAACATAGATCCACGCTTCT
This sequence comes from Chaetoderma sp. LZ-2023a, assembly GCA_034401795.1. Classification (NCBI taxonomy): domain Eukaryota; kingdom Metazoa; phylum Mollusca; class Caudofoveata; order Chaetodermatida; family Chaetodermatidae; genus Chaetoderma; species Chaetoderma sp. LZ-2023a. The sequence goes on along the minus strand of CM067374.1, from coordinate 125,324,363 downwards.
CAGTAAAATTTCAAGGTACACGAAATGAGAGCTGGATGACCAACGACTTAGAATCAGGATTAGAGAGCAAATTTGTCCTACTATCCGAAGAGCAGGGCCGGATTATCCACTAGGCTACTTAGGCTACAGCTTAGGGCCTCGCGCTTAAAGGGGTGGGGGTCGCACTTTGGACCAAAAACTATTTAAAGACAAGCTCGGTGCCACCTATGCAGAATTCTTCTGACCTCAAAGAGAAATGATTAGTAATACAGTCCTCTTGATTAATCTCTATTTGCAGTCAAAGAGAAGAGTATTTTTGAAAATTTACCACTGGATTGACTGGCTCGGTAACTGAGCCAGTCATTCCAGTCCTAAATTTTCAAAAACATTCTTCTCTTGGCCTGCAAATGAATATTAGCCATGCAAAGACGTGAATCTTATTATCCATTTAATAGCACTTTGATGGTAAAAAGAACCTCTATAGTGGTGCAGAGGAATGTCGGTTTGCAGGACATTGCTAGTTTCGTAAATTTCGCTGGTAAATTTACAAAATTGTCTTATCTTGGCCTTCAAAAATTATAATTCTCTTGAAAAAATCTTGACCAATTAACAATTAATAAAATTATGCCAAATAGGCCTCAGATTGCATTTCAGAGCATCTATATTAAAAAATCGAATACTTATGGGCTATAGCCTAGGGTCTCGCACCAGCTTAAACCGGCACTACCCCAAGAGAGGGGTATTTAAAGCTTGAGAAGCTTCTCTGTTGATTGGGGTGAAAATTAAAAACACTTCTCGAGATATTTACTCATAAATTCTGCGAAATAATTTCCAGTTTTGGAAGACAAGGCACGGGTTCAGAGAATTTCCTATGGGGAATTCTAAAACAATTCTACTTTCTAACATTCTTCTTGTGGGGTTAGCGTTGCGTGTGGATATCCCATGCCCCTTGTCTCGCCGCTCACATATAGATACAACATGTTTGCCCAACAGATGTAGGACACTTGTTGTTTTTATCAGATACGTTTAGTTGTTATCAGGTACCTCTGTTCTTTATTACGTGCCTTTAGTACCTTTGGACATTTGGACGTTCCGTCTAGTGGTTATCAGGTGCCTCGTTTGGTTATCTGGTGATTCTAGTGCTTAAAAGGTACCTTTACTGGTTATCAGATGACTCTGGTGGTTACTGTTACCTCTAGTGCTAGCTTGTAGCTCTGCTCGTTGCTGGTACGTCTAATGGTTAGTGGTACCTCTAGTAGTTATTAGTTACCTCCAGTGGATACTGGCACCTCTAGTGGCTACCAGACATCTCTAGTTGTTAGCAAGTACCTCTAGTGATCATTAGGTACGTCTAGAGGTTGTTGAATTACTTCTAGTGTGTATTGGTACTCTAGTGGCTAGCAGGTACATCGAGTTGATACTGGTAATTCTGGTGGTTACCGATAGCTCAGCCCGTTATTATACACATCTACTGATTATCAGTATAATCAGTTACTGCGGTATATAGTGGTTATCAGATAGTTTTAGCGGCTATCATGCACATATACTGTTTTTTACTTACCGCCAGAGATTATCAGATATCCACGGGGGTTGTTAGATATTTTTAGTGGTTACCTGATATCTCTACATGGTAATGAATTGCTTCACGTGGCTATCAGGTACATCTAATGTCCAATACCGTTAGTAGTTATTAACCCCGCTCGTGTCAACCTAACCTTTTAATGGACAGACTAACCAAAAAACAACTGTGCAGTGGCCTGCAGACATGGCTATTTGAAAGGCCTAGAGAAGATTATTTTTTTAATATTTACCACTAGGTAAGGTAACTGAGTCAGTCATTCTAGTAGTAAAATTTCAAAAATACTCCTCTCTCGGTCTGCAGATATACACTGGCTAAGCAAAAACACATTTTCTGTACCATTACCACTTTAATGGCCAAGCCGGCGAAAAAAATCCAGTGGTACATTCACAAAAATAGACTTAAAAAATAAAAATTTCTTTAAAAATATTTACCATCAAAATCTTTAATTAATATATCAAGTAGTATTTCGAGTGCTTTGCGGGGGAGATGTTGACACAAGAGGGGTTAAGCGCTTCTAGTCGTTACCAGCTCCTACTCGTAGTTATCAGGCACCTCTAGTGGGTACTGGTAATCTGCATTTAATATGGTTGGTTAACGGTACACATTTAGCCACTTAAAATTGTCTTCAATTAATTATTATTATTATTATTATTATTATTATTATTATTATTATTATTATTATTATTATTATTATTACTACCTTAGAACGGCGAGTACAACCATATGATACGAACTGGAAAGAAATGATACATTCAGCAAGCTTAAAGTCACATGACACATCCACGGTGGTACAAGCATAATAGGATATACGCTTAACCACATCATCCCTGCCATACACACACCCAAGTCAGAAATGCATAAACCAAGAATAACACAGAATACTGGCGACTTGTACCGTTTATAATAGATCATGTATGTCAACAGAAAGATGTTAGCAATGGTTCCAGAGGCATAGATAATAGAAAGTACAATTTTCAAAGACCCAAGCGGAATCGATTTGAATGTTCTAATGTAGATAAATATATCTGGATCAATACTCGATACTTTTTGTGTAGAAATCTCGCTTGTGTTTTCTATTCGAGAATCAAACAATGTTTTGGTAGTAAGCAACATGATGACACTAACTCATTGTATGCTTATGCGAGTGGGAGGAGGCACAATTCTACTGTTTAGCGCTCCATCAGCATATGTACACGGGATTAGATGGTGGAAATTGATGCAAGCTTAATATATTCTCAATCACGATCAAGGCCTGCCTTTTTGTGCTCCGAATGATACATATCAGTCTTAGGAATATGTTTGTGTCTGTATGAAAATATGATTTGTTTGATTATCGTTAAGACCTCTATGAAAGAAGCTAAATTACACCCTTACCGCAGCAATGACACATTGTAAACTGAAATATAATAATAATAATAATAATAATAATAATAATAATAATAATAATAATAATAATAATAATAAGTTTGCTGTTTACATGAACAGTAGTTGCTTGATTTAGATGATAATAATAATAATAATAATAATAATAATAATAATAATAATAATAATAATAATAATAATAATAATAATAAGTTTGCTGTTTACATGAACAGTAGTTGCTTGATTTAGATGATGATGATAATAATAATAATAATAATAATAATAATAATAATAATAATAATAATAATAATAATAAGTTGCTGTTTGCAAGAAAATTACTTGCTTGATTTAGTAACACATTGAAGCTAAATAATAACTTAACATGTTTCCCAATAAATAAAACGTACTGTTGAATATTTGGAACATAATTGGATTGGAAGACAATGCTGCCTTAAGGCACCATTCCATCCAATTATGTTTTAAAAATTCAACTGAACATTTCTTGCATGTGTTAAAAATTGCACTAACTGAATCGTTTCTCTTTTTGAACAATGTTAAGTTATAAGCTTTACTCTATGGTCAGATAATTGGAACAGTTTGACAGTTACAACATGAAGTACGTATACATCACACTATAACACTGATAAATCAGACCAAATTATAATAATCCCACTCGTGTACTCACAAGGATTTCTCAGTTGATGAAGTTTTGTACAGTAGTGGTTCGTTCTTGACACAACATTCTTATTTGATATGCATAGCTTATATCTATTTAACAGTTTTTATCCTAATAACAATGCGTTCTTTGAAAATACTGTATCAATCTCATTTACCTGTGGACGGAAGATATACTGTCTCTTTGAGGTAACTATGTTAATTGCTAGCGTCAAGAATTCAACAAAGTGATGCGTATGTACGCATTGTATTGATTATTAAAACCCATTAGATCAATTTAACTATAAGACACATTATCCACATTATCCACGAAGGTTGTGAGCATTAGACAGCGTCTGCCTTATTTGACACGCCCAGTAAAATTGATTTTAAGGCGTTGTTCGTAGTGCGTCAATAAAATGAATGATGACATCTAGCAGGAAAACTATTAGTGAATCAGATGTAATAGTAACCATAGTCCCAAGATAAGCACCTGCATCTGCTGCTGCTGCTACTACTACTACTACTACTACTACTACTACTACTACTACTACTACTACTACTACTACTACTACTACTACTACTACTACTACTACTACTACTACTACTACTATTGTGGCTACTATCACAACCTTTGCCTCTTATGCAGGTGCTTATCTTGGGATTGTGGTTACTATTACATCTGATTCACTAACAGTTTTCCTGCTAGATGTTATCAATCATTTTATTGACGTACAACAAACAACGTGTTGAATTCAGCTTTACTTGGCGCGGCTGTTGCCGCAGAAGCTCTCTAATGCTCGCAACCTCCACGGAAAATGTGTCTTATTGCGTGCTCACGGCTACGGTTATATTCGGGTTGTGTTTAGAACTGCGTATAGGCGCGGCCATTTTGCGCAAGGGATTGTGGTCTCCAACAGCTAACTAATTGAGCGCGCCTCTATTTTTTAGATTGGAACCATAGATTTATGATATATATATATATTGGCTAGATCACTCATATGCATACGCTTCCTATGGGGGAATGGGATAGATGTCTCGAATGCTGTATCTTCACTGATTGACTGACATCTGACGCAGACGATCAGAAATACGGAACTACAAAACTACGGTAAAAATAAATAAGGGAAATAAGGCAATACGGAGAGGCGGTAAGAATTACAGAAATGGGTTAAAACCTAAGGCATACATCGCTGAAATTTCAAACATTTATGTACATATGATAACTATATGATAACTTCTATTCATTTTGGAAACTGCTGTCGTAAACCGTTGCTGCACACATGTAGACAACTTTCATCATTGTTTACATAATCTACACAAATCTTCTTGTACTGACTGTGAAACAACTAGGCCTAGCCTTTGAAAGCGGCAAGATAATTGTTAAAGCGAGTTTTTTTATCTCCCAGTTTCCACGAAACCTGACACCGTTTGGTATAGAAGACCTCAAAAGTAAATTAGGTCGTTTTCCATACAAGGTAGAATTTTTGTTTTTCTTTGAAAATATGGTGACTTATTTACATGTATGCGCTGTACTGTAAAACCGCCGACTCGATGGTATAGAACATCTAAAGAATAAATTAACATGTTTGCAAAACAAGACAGAATTTCTGTTTATGTTTTGTAAGTACACTAACTTATTTATGAGCTGTATAACGTAACCTAAGCAGTCGAATCACTTGTAATAAGTGAGTACATATTTTAGCAAGAGCCAAGAGCGGTCAGATATTGTAGAACCTGGCGTAGCGCTATGTCCTACAGGAACATTGGAAAACCCTTCAGCTGTACGAATTTAAGAGCTTTACTATTTGATACGCCGCAGCACCCAGTCAAATTAGCTCCAAAATATTCAACAGCTCGCCTCCATAGACCATAGTTACCGTGGAAAGGGGATTCTGGGAAGTCATGGTTCAAAGTATGTATATAAATCACGACGACTACGACGAATGTGCGTGTATGCCTATCATCTATTTCCGGGGCCGCTCAGCGTTACGCATTCACTTGGTTGTGTCTAGAATGGACCTTTCCACACCATCACATGACGTCATAATCAACTACGTGACGTGTAGAATGACATCATAATCAATGACGTTATTATGACGTCATGAATGACTTAGACAAGTACGTAACGAACGCATAATGGACCTTTCCAGTTTCATCTAAGCCCCGACCACCTCTAGCTAAGCTCCACCCACACCTGGCTCGTGTTGGGATCGATCGATCCCTGAAATACCTGACTATCAATTTCCAGAAAACTATACAGGTAAGCAACAGCGCCCAGTCAAATTAGTTTCAAAATATTAAACAACATGTTTATTAAATAGCAGACATACAATGCTTACGTGTTGGACGGTCCAAATAGAATTATTTATGACCTAATGATTATGATGTCAGCATGCACGCCACTTAGTTGGCTATGATGTCATATGACGTCATATAATCGAAGGATAAAATTGGAAAGGTCCATTGAAGACGGACTATGAGTTGTAAGAATTGCGTGTCTACTATTTAATACATTTTCTGTTGAATATTTGGAAACTAATTTGACTGGGCGCTGTTGCTGTCATAGGCAGCTACATCACCCAGTCAAATTAGTTACAAAATATTGAACGGTTTACCTGTATAAATTTCAGGAAATTGATAGTTAGAGCATTTACGGAGATCGATCGATCCCAACATTGCGAAGGGTCGGTGGAACTTAGCTAGAGGTAAGCGGGTGTATAGCTAAAACTGGAAAGTTCCATTGCCTATAAGCGCTGCCATTTTGCGCAAGGGATTGTGGTAATTCACGTTCTCGTGAGATCTCTTACCGTTGATAAGGGCGATGTAGCTCGCCTCTATTTAGATTGGAATCGTAGATTTAAGATATATTGTCTAGATCTCTCGTGCGAATGAAACGCATACTCTCACTATTGGGGCTACTTGTACCTACCGCCGGTGGCCTGGGCTAATTGCTGACTACATTTGCATCAGAAATAAAATTGTATTGTGATCTGTCCCACTGTACCCACACATATCTCTTAATCTCCACTTCAACACTCATCCCGATCAAACTGGCCAAAATGGCTTCTGTAGTAATCTTGAGAAACTACCATTTACATCTTTTAATTTAGCACTGGAATGACTGGCTCGATAACTGAGCCTATCATTTCAATGGTAAAGTGCAAAAAACAATGGTCTCTTGGTCTCCAAATGAGCATAGGATATCTCGATGATAATGGATGGCTCTGATCTGTCACCCAAGGATATGATGTCATAATTATTTACGTCATATGCAGGATGACGTCACAATCAAAATATGTGATGAATGATGTAAATAGTTTTATCATGAACAATGAATAGTCCATCAAGTGTACGAATTTTGTATCTTTACGATTTAATCCCTGGGATTTAATCAATCAATCAATCAATCAATCAATCAATCAAGTACTCAATCAATCAATCAATCAACTACAGCCAGTGTCGCGATGGAAACCGGGTGAGGACATAGCATACACCATACGGTGTGCATCCAAAAGATAGTCTCATACGAATTTGCCAGTGTATCAGTATATCCGACATGTGAAAGCTGGTTCACTAAACCAAGGTTCTTGTCTTGGTGCGGTGGTCCAGCGGAAAGATGTCCGCCTTGCTGATGAATTGCAGAATGACGGTTCGATCCCCAACTGGGGAAATGATGATCAACAAAGTAAACTAATGGGTGCACTCCGTAGGTGGGGTTAGCACAGAAATTGAAGTCATCGCGTTGCCAGTGCGTTAAAAAAACTAATCATACCTACCTACCTACCTAGCAAGCAAGCAAGCAAGCAAGCAATCAAGCAAGCAAGCAAGCAAGCAAGCAAGCAAGCAATCAAGCAAGCAATCTTTATTGCCAAATCCAACAGGTGGACATACAGACAATATTCATCATTTTGTTGAATATTTTGATACTAATTTAACTGGGCATTGTACGAATTTTTTGACCGTACTATTTAATCAACATTCTGTTGAAAATTTGAAACTAATTTTCCTGGCCGTTGTATATTTTTACCATTATCAATTGCGACCTATACAAGCTTCACAGGCGTCATAGTCAAAATGCTTAGTGAATGACGTCTCTTGCTCCATCGTGAATATTGGATAGTCCGTCAAGTGTACACATTTTATGTTTTTAGTTTTTAATCAACATTCTGTTGAATATTTTGAAATTAGTTTGACCTGGCACTGTTACGAACATAGGCAGCAAAATCACTCAGTCAAATTAGGTTCAGGATAGACAACACCTTACCTGTATAGTTACCTTGAAATTGGAATTCTTGGAAGCCATGAATCAAAGTATATAAATTGATTCCAGCACGTCGAAAGAACGGACAGGGCTTAGCTAGAAATGGATCCCACCTTTGAAATTGTCATGAACAGATTTGATCATTAAGCGGCCAATACCACTTAGTAATGTATGGTTCAACCAACATGGACCACTTGTAATAAGTGACCACATATTTTAGCAAGGGCATTCAGATAGTTAGCCTTGCCCTCCCGGACGCATGTAAACCCAATCGCAATGCACCGATTCTCTTATGGAAAGAGGGTATAAGTTATCCAACATGTCACTAAAGTGTTGACGTCATAATCAATTGTCACATGTAGGCTGACGTCACAGTCAAAATACGTAATGAATGAAGTAGCTATGGCTATCAGGAACGTTGAAAAGTCCGTAAGCTGAGCGAATTGTATGTCTTTACTATTTAATTAACATTCTGTTGAATAATTTGAAACGAATTTAACTGTGGTGCTTCTATAAGCACGGCCAGCATCTACTCAGATTAGTTTTAAAATATTCAACAGCTCACCTCTATAGTTACCTTGGAAATGGGATTTTGGGAAGTCAAGGTTGAAAGTATAAAAATTACAGTGACGATCGCTATGAATATAGGGCTATCATCATGGTTTTTAACCGTGTCACATGAGACGCGTCAGCTTTAAGCTGATGACGTCAGGGTCACTATCAAATTTCGTTAAGGCTGTATTTGAAATTACTTACAGGCCTAAATTTGACATTTAGACGTGTCTAATATCAAAAGTTAAGGCATAAGCCAATAATATCAATATCAATATCAATAATATTTTGGGACTATTTTATGTCCTTTCCATATAGTTGGATGATCAATCATTTAAATCTGAATGGTCATTCAACTACCATATATGGATGTTTGCACGCTTCTTGGCGGGAAATTAGTCAGAGAGAAGCGTGCTAGGTAACTAGGAAGGGGCCCCGGGCAGTGGTGATATGAGAAAGATCTGGCTGGCTGTGGTTATGAAGAGATTGTTTAAAAAAAAGATTTTATGAAGTGTAGGCCTAACTGATAGGGCTACCGTTTGATAGATAAAGTCTGCTGACTCCGAGTTCGTCTCATTTTGGGGAAACAGTCTTATCACCCCTGAACTCGACATTGAACTTCTCCATCGATAGCTCACCTTCCAGTATTGAGCTAGGGGCATCATGATTTGTATCAGAACATTCACAGCAGGCGCTTGGACCAGAGGTCTGGTCCAATAATTCCGCATATACGATTCTTCACCAGCATTCATCGTTACATGCTTCCATTTCCAGTCCTAGAATCTTACCGACTGTACCGTTTCGCAGCACCTTTCAGGGATCGTATCCTGAAAACGAATCATCATTGCTGTCTTTGAACATCCTTGATAATTCAGTATCTTCTTAGATATCGAATCTTCTTCGTCTAACGTGATCAACACACGTCACACTTCGTTCTTCAACTGTGTCCATGTTACTTTTTTAAATCTCGGTTCGTGATCCGGATTTAAGCCACCCAATCCTGTCGTCTATCTTCACTCGGTGACGTCACATCATACGTCACGCTTCGCTCTACAACCGTGTCTGTATTATTCTAATTCTCAGTTCGTGATCCGGATTCAGCCACTCCGTGACGTCACAAAACACGTCACACCTCGTTCTTCAACTGTGTCCGTGTTATTTTTAAATCTCAGTTCGTGATCCGGATTCAGCCACTCAATCCGGTCGTCTATCTTCACTCGGTGACGTCACATCATACGTCACGCTTCGCTCTACAACCGTGTCTGTATTATTCTAATTCTCAGTTCGTGATCTGGATTCAGCCACTCAATCCGGGTAAACTATCTTCAGCCTCGCATAAAAGATACGGTAACCCTTGTTCATCATGACAGCGCTAATCCAATATTGGCACAATTTATATAAAGACATATCAATAATAATCACCATTCATAATAATTACACTAATTATAATATTATGTAATTAATTTTATTGATGTCATGCTTACATCATTTCCAGCGTCATTAAAGAACATCATATATGGGTGGAGTTTTGTAGAGAATATGATCGTCTGATTATTTTCATATAAAATTCAACTCATTATGACACAAGTTATGAAATCAAGGCGAGACATTTAATTTTGCTATCAAAATTACTTATTGTATCACTCTTGGACCAGTAAGACAGCAGGGGTCTGAGTACAAATACAAATTCTGCAATCATCAATTTGGGTGCAATATCAATTTCAAGGTTAATATTATTTACATCCGTTAGTTAATTTTAATAGCATCTATGTTTACAATTGATACCGTTTTAAAAGATGAAATGATTATATATTAAATATTTTTAAAACTATATTTGTCATCTGTTTTCTTTGTGTAGGTTAATCAACTCTGCTGTCCTCCAGTAACATCCGACTTACCTGACCACTTTAAGTCCAGTTCGGTAGATTATTTTTTTGAAACTTTCATGGGATTATCCAACCTACCTCCGTAAGACTTAGTCATTCCAACGTCGTTGAGATGGGACCTTAAATTTCATAACTCAACGGATTGCTTCAAAGTTATCCACACGGTAAATTGACAGCTCGCCATCTTGGATCGATTGATCTTTCGTTGTATTAACTTGACGTCATTCAAATCCACCATAATGTCATTCCATAACTTTTGATCCAGAGTATCAACCTTGGCCGCCATTTTGGATCTATGTCCATTTCCGCCATCTTGCTTCTCTACGAAGTCATTTTGAAACTTAGAAAGGATTTCGAGGTAGCCATCTTGAATCGTCAAAATTCGACGCCGCCATCTTGAGTCACTTCGAAACTGAGGTCACCATTTTGTTTCACTTAAATCTGTCATTCTAATTTCGAATTCTTTTGCATCACTATTGCATCAACTCTATATTGGTTCGGTTGGACTTAGTGAATCAAATTAATTCATCAACGGAGATACAGTTTCCCAGATTCAACCCCTAGTCAGCAATCGTCAAACTTGAGATGCTCTCATAAGGTTCACAAGGAAACCTTCTTTCCGTGACATGGGGGCTCTGCCAAAAGTCTAAGTCTAAAAGTCTAAGACTAAGTCTAAAATCCTATACCTAATAACCACCATTCTACCGTTCTACCTCTCTTATTCTTTATAAGCAGCAGCTGGATGGTAATTTGCGCAAAGTAAACATATTTGTATATTGTTATATTGTTATTATATATCGAGTTTTCCAGTGTTGCTGAGGGTTGTCCAGACTTTAGCGAATTTGTCTAAAAGCAGTATCATTGATCAAAATTGAGATTCTGAAATGTCAGTCCGTATATTTTCGTCACGAGAGTTCATTAATTTATTTTATAGCGGTAAAACACTGTAAGACGTATTTTGGCTATTATAGCGTCCATTACTTATTGGTCTTGAGATACTAATTATTTTCAATTTAGGAACTCAAAGTAACAGAAATATTATTTTCAAAATTTTCAAAATTTAAATTTTATTTTCAATTTAGGAACTTAAATTAGCAACTGAAAGGTTGATAGGTCTAAATTAAATATAAATAATTAGAACCATAAGGGTTAAAAACTGGTATGTGGTTGACAGACGGAACTATATCACCTCATCCCCATGTTGATGTGTCTTTTCTTTTCAGCGTTTAGAGTATTCACGAATCAGTTTATAATGTTAGTCCGGCGTTAGCGATTTTCTCTGAAATCAACATGCATGGCGCATTTCGTCGTGTGTCAAAACAGACCGTGAAGATTCAATCACTATTTGCTAATGTAAGAGCTTATTAGCGAGAGGGACTATTTAAGATTTCACATCTCCGTCAAATAATGAATGGGAATACGTCAATCGAAAGGGGATACATTCCATCAATGTTCAACTGATATGCGACAATGAGTTGAAACTAATTAACTGTGTAGTTCGTTGGCCAGGATCAACACATGACTCTCGGATACTAACCGAAAGTGAAATTTACAGACACTTCCAAGAGCATCCACATATAGGATATGTGTTGGGTGACAGTGGTTATCCTTTACTCGGGTGGCTGATGGTGCCAGTTATCAATCCTGTTGGCGAAACAGAGCAACGATACAACAGACCTCATATGGCCTCGAGATCCGTCATCGAAAGACGCAATGGCGTGCTCAAATACAGGTTTGCCAGTCTAAACAGAATCAGAATGGGACCAGAACGTGCATGTGACGTGATCATGGCTTCCATTCTGATGCATAACAGTTGCATCCGTGCGGTTGGAGTAGAGCCAGAGGATGACATAGTGTGGCAAAATGTACAGGCAAATGATGTCAACCATCATGTCGATGTCCCAGGACGTGTTGCTCGGCGGCAGCTAATTCGAAATGTATTCAGTTAGACCATGATAATGATATGACAACAGACAAGGAATAGATCAAGTAAGTTGTCGTCTGTTCGATAATTATTAAATTGCTTAAACATTGTTTATTGCGTTGGCCTAAAATTTTGATCACAGATCTTAGCTGTGCACAAATGATGCTGAATAAGATTTAAGCATAGACAGACAGACAGACAGACAGACAGACAGACAGACAGACAAACAGACAGACATACAGATTGCATTTACAGTCTTTCTTTTACAGCCAGATGTTTTTGGAGATACAGAGTGGAGAATATTTTACACAGCTGTATCAAGCTGAGCGCAGCGCTCAGCTTGATACAGTTATGTAAAATATTCTCCACTCTGTATCTCCAAAAACATCTAACATACTTATTCAACCTCGTAACATCAAGCTCAAGCAAAGTTTACCCATTGGTAATAAAGCATAGATCCAATATCACAAGGCCACAACGGAACATTTTCGCGTTGTAGCCAAAATATACTTGCTATATCATATGTGCCGACATGAACCACGTGTTTTCTTTTTAACATAATTTTAATTATGTCTGCTTGTCATCTAATATTTAAAGATACAGGCTCAATGTAAAAATAACAAAATAAAAAAAATTTATATTGTATACTTTTAGAGGCTTATAATGTGAACGTCGATGTATTGAACCGAAATAAATTTTAATTTATGAAGATATAATTATGTATGCTGCTCAAAATAATTTTTATTGCGAAAAAACTACGTAGCTTTTTAGATATTTATAAATATGGCAAGTATACGGAACGAAGTTATCTTCCCGTACACGGAATTGTATCTTCATATGTTAAGATTTATTTTGTTTTAATCCACCGAGGTACACAATATAAGCATCTAAAAGTATACAATATAATTTATTTTATTCTTTCTATCTGGTGCGAGTGTGTATCTTTAATGTATTATTCTATTAGATAGAAAGACTAATGCTGTTAATATCTGATACACAAACACAATACTCGAACCGGATCTGTCATATTAAAGGCCTCTGGCAGGTTTAGGTTCGAGATGTTGAGGCAAAGTGAAAAATTCTAGGGGAGAGAAAGGGACGGGCGGATGGACAGACGGTAGGCAAGCAATGTCCAAACGACGTCCTGTCCAGTTAAACTGACCAATAAAGTAGCTTGTAGTATAACAACAAACAAGTCTTTGTAATCACTTCAAAACATAGCAGACATGTGGATTGATGGACATTTGGAAAGACATGTGGACTACTGGACGAACAGTCAGAGCAATGGGGGAACTAATCATCATATTGACACCATCTTTAGCCCCGGCATACATGCATACTATTAATTATATAAACCATACAAATCGGTTTTATGGCTGTTCTGTTGTAATTAACCTTCGCTTAGGCCTACATCGTACTCATTGACCTTTTGACCCCCCCCCCGATCCTCCCTGACCCCCCCCCCCCCCATCCCAACCCACCTTGGGGTGGAGCCAAATATATGTGTTGTTTTGCAGACCGCAACCAACATGGATTAAATTTCGTTGTATTCCTACCAACGGTTTGTGGGAGAAAGCTTGATACTGTTTTTTTAAAGGGTATTTGACCTTTTGACACCCCCTCCCCTGACCCCAAGGGGGAGGAGCCATACATATATGCCACGTCACAGACCACAATGATATGGGTAACCCATATACCAAATTTGGTTGAATTCCAACTAACGGTTTAGGAGGAGATGACGGACAGACGGAAAAAAAATGCTATTAAATACAACAGAGTCCGTGTTCTATGCACAAAGTCCAGAGTAAAGTATTTCAAACTCAAAAGGAGCTTACGGATAAACACAATAGCTGTAGTGATCGAAACATATGTGTGTATATGTGAAATAGATAAGCTGGAGGTTGCTGAATGCCGTAGCCCAATCGTGGTTTGATAAGTGATGAATGGCTGAAGGAAAGCACAGCTAAGAAAATATTAGCCCATATTTACGGGGTGGGGCTTAATTTTTAAGGTGCTTATCAAAGCTTTTATTGTTACTTACTCTGCAAGGTGGATGATTCATTAACCTGCTTCGTCAGTTCTACAACCTCTGCATCATCGTGATCATTGTCAGCATCGGTATCATCATTGTCTGCAGTAGCAAAAATAGCAGCTGGCGCAACAGAAGGAGCATCAGAATTATCTGCTTCCGAGGGTGAAGACGTCGGCTGAACCATGTCTGTGGATGTACCCGGAGTGTCTATAGATGACTCCCATCCGAACGCTATTCCTTCTAAAGTGGGAGGGCTGTCACCAATGATGTCAAGGACGAGATCAGAAAATGTGCCTTCAGGCGGTTTCGGACCACCTCCCGTTTTCGGCCGTTTACGGTTCGAATAGTCCTTCTTCGCCCTTGACAGCAAGTCTTTCCGCTTCGCCGAAGAATAAACCAGCCTTTTACACGTACCAAATGCCGGGAATTTCATTCAGATCGAAAGTAGGACAGTCGTACTACAGTCGCAAATACGCCCTCTGTACTCCAGTCTTATGCACTCGGAGTTGAATTATGCTCTACGACGGAAGTAGTTACGCCGGCGTTGGCCATGTACGCCTCACAGTTCTACGCCTGTTTTATGCACTCGGCCCCGGGTCGGTTCGTACCAGGCTGAGCAATCCGCGCTACAGTACCTGTTCTTACCTGACAATTGAGATGACCACCATGTGGCACTCACTAGCCAGTATAGATGAGAGTTAAATTTCTGTGCTGAATGGACATAACCACGCTGGTTCAGTCAAGTATGGAACACGCACAGTTGTCCAGACGATACATATAGCACACATAATGCCATCAACAAAACACATGCTGAGAATTAAAGTAAAAAAAATTGGAGACCGATAGCGTTTGTATTTTAGCAGATATCCCGCTAAATGGACATTTGCAATCAGTCCTATGTCACATGTGATTTCAGGGATAACTCTTAACCAGGATTGTGCTGTAACAATGAATATTCGAATGTAATCCGTTATGGGATTGTCCCATCCACCTGTGGTATTTACTGGTGAAGTTGTATAGTTTAGGACGGGTATTCTAGGAGCAAATCCGAGTTCAGAACATTCCACCATGGTGGGTAGATAACGGCAGAAACGCTAGCACCTGTTAGCTGATAAAATCCAGAAATATATGCTGCGAACATTAAAAGAAACTTCCGGAAGTTAATCAATATACATTTATACACGTATCTGTATCCACACGAAACAAATGAGATGTGATGTTGTGTGGCAACGCGCTCCAAGAAACCTTCCCAATCAAGTAAGAATCAATTCGTTCATTCTGAGATATAGGCCTAAGCTGTACCAGTTATACCTCTAATACAGGGTCACATTTGAAAACGGTATCACACGCGTAGCTGCATCTCTTCTTTATATGGCAAAGGATGACGCATAGAATTTAAACCTTTATATCTTTAGACTGAATATCTAGTAAAAGAACACACGGTTACATATCTTCATTAGAGTGTACCACTGGATTACATGTCTCATCTGTAACAGAGCTCGTACAAGAATCGACAAGGTACATTCTTGTTTCTGACTTGAATATTGTATCACTGTCGGTTAGTGGCATGTGATTAACAATGGGATAAGCGAGCGTTGTTATCAGCACTTTCACTACAGAGAGTCTGTATACGCCGATTGTTTGCTGCGGTAGAGGTGGCTAGGACAACCAAAGCGTAAGACAACATCTTCAAAAAGGATACGCATTATCACCAGAATTGTTAAACAACGAGTAAAAAATATATGTATTCAGACAGACAGAGGAATGAAGTGTAGAGCTGATGAACCGAAGCACCAAATAATATGAATATTGTTAATATTGGTGAAAATGCCGTGGCTTAGTGCTAACAGAAATAGAAAAGCCCCAAGAAAGTGATCCTACCAAGATATACATCTTAGTAAGTGAATAATTAAATAGCATGCATGAGTACGTTCATGACACGTGTAGCAAAATCACTATAGCCTTTGCATAGTAGGAATCGGCATGGTACAGTCGCATAGCGTACGGTAATTTAGCGTACATCGGTTTAATTGCTAAACAGTTATGGTTTATTTAAACTGGCGATAATAAGCAAATACCACAGCGAACTGGTGGAAGAATGCGAACAATCCAAATAAAATCCTTTCTGACAAGGTAGACCAATTTGAGCTTCTTTCAAGAAAGTTCACACTACGGCTCGCTAAAAACCAAAGAAAGCAAGTTATAAAACTCCAATTTTCGATAAATCAGTAAGCCTCTTCTTTTGTTGCCCGCCTCGACAGTTCCAAATAGCTAGTTGGATATGTGGTTGTGGATACATTTTTCATGTGCTCGGGTATTGGAAATTCCACCTAATTTGAAAAATAGTCTCATTTGCTTCGTTTTCCGATTGGTAATCCATTATTGCAATAGAGAAATCAACAGCCGACGGAAGTTAACAAGTTGTATTGTGCTCAATGACTTCATTGCAATACTTTCATATTTCTCTGTGTTTCATTTCATTTACGAATGATGAGTGGATACACCAGAACATATACTTTAATTAATTTAATTGTCAAGACAACTAACTAGAATTGCCAATTCTTATTTCAATTGCACAAACGGGATGTTACCATACGATATCTGACATGTTCACTAATTTGACTAGGAGTTGATCCTGATCAACTTTGGTCTCACATTTTCAGCATCACATATGTAATGTTGCAATATGTTGCAATGGACCTTTCCAGTTTTAGCTATGCCTCGACCATCTCTATTTAAGCCCCAACCCACACCTCGCTCGTGTTGGGATCGACCGATCTCTGAACTCCCTGACTATTAATTTCCAGAGAACTATACAGGTAAGCTGTTGAATATTTTAAAACTAATTTGACTGGGTGATGTTGCTGCCTATGGCAGCAACAGTGCCCAGTCAAATTAGTTTCAAACTATTCAACAGTATGTTTCTTAAATAGCAAAAACATACAATTCGTTCAACGTGTCGAACTATTAAGCGTTAAATACGGGCTTAGTCCAATCATTCATGGTGTAGCTCGCGGGGGTCCGTTGGAACGTTCCAGCACAAAATAGCCGCCCACCACACTGCAGATGCACGACGATCAGGGAGGCTGGTTAGCTCCGAGTCTCGGGGTTCCAGATCCTGTGTGAGATTGCTCTGTGAAATACAGAGACTGGCTCCTAAGGCCGGTGGAACTCAATCATTCCGGTGCGGTCGTGCGACCATCGCCACTGAGATTGAACTGCATGGTGCCAGCCCAACTGTTTGTGTCACCGGTGTGTCTTTACATAGAGTTAGAGGTATGGAGTAATTAAAAATGATATATAATTATACTTATACAAACAAGATGAATCGTTTGAAAGTAATTGAGCACGATAATACACAAAATAGAGCTAGCTGATGTACTTTGTGCGTGGAGTCGCCGGAGGTACCACACTGCTCCTTGGATCCGCAGAGGTATCCCCACAAGGGAGGCTCCCGCATCCGAGATCACTAATTAACTTAATATAATAACACAATAAAGAGATTTCTGATGTTGCAAGAGGAAAATGCCTCGCACAGGCCTCCATCACCTGGTTTATACCTGTGGGTGCGAGAGGTAGCAGCCTCGCATGGGCCTCCGCCACAGGATATCTCACTACTACGAGAGGCATGTGCCTCGCACAGGCCTCCATCACAAGAAAATGCCCTCAATGCTGAAGCGGCGGAAAAGAGCTGGCAAAAAGCGCCACTCTTTTGTTCAACAAAAATGCTGAGGAAAAAGACCATCCTAGTGAAAATATAATTAACGTGATGCATACTGGTTTACGTGAAGGCGGAGCGAGTGACTCCCGAAGGATCCACAGGTCCCCGTCTTATGTTATTCTAAGATACTGCATGGGTAGGTGCCGCTTTTATTTATGCGGGCCTTCTGCTACTCCGAACCTACCATTTAAGTGTTAGAAACAAGAACTAGTTTGGGCCACAAGTGGCGGGGATTCCTACCTACTATTTGGACATGGCTATTCCATGGGCGTAGGTTGTCTTAGAAAACATCTACCTCCATGGATAGCAAGCGTATGTGTTACTTTGCAACATATCCGAACTTGATACAAATCTGGCTACCTTGCTCCGCAACCACATAAAACATCACCTGACGATGGCTACATTTTACATAAGCAAGTTTAATCACTGACATATCGTATGGTGGGGGTAGAGAGGCGAATATCCACCACGAGTGTCCTTCCCGTGAGGGTGTGGTGGATTCTAAGATCCTGTCCAGACACTGCAACGAGTTGGGTGGAGATGCGCATCTCGTCCGTCACCGGTCCTATGGATCTAACTTACGTTAGGTTTAAGTTCCAATATGCCCAATATGCACTGCGGGCCGGTAAAGAAAATATCATTCTATAATTATAACTCTATGTTTTCGCAGTGCTTTCCTTCTTTGGAAAAGTATCTAGCAAACAAGTATCCGAAGATATGTGGGAGATGTATGTAAACCCGCACTTTGGCCATCTCTGCTCAGAAAACCTCAGATAGTTTCCCAGAGTCGGATCAGTCCAATGTGCGGGTGGGACGTCCAATCATTTAAGAAGGCATATGGCTTGGTGGATCGTGGGAAGAGACAGAGACTTATTAATATGAGACCCTATAGGTCATTTTAGCCAATTTCATCAACCTTGCCGGGGTGCAGGGCTAGATTACCGCAACAACCAGAAAAGAGGCGTACACTATGTGTCTCCTAATGAAGAAATTGTCGCTAACCACAATTAACCTATCCTAATGAGCTGAATAGTTAGGTTAGTCAGTAACACACGGGGCTTAATTAATTAGAGCACGGTCAGCGACCCCAGTGCAAAATTGTTGATGGCAGGAGGAAGTGATGCGTATATTGTTGCTGTTTGGTATCTCCTAGCGTACTGCGGTCCAGAGTTTTTACAAATAAACAAAACATATCAACTGGATGGCTAACTGCCATATACATAACTAACCAAGACAATGAAACAATATCACAATTTATATAATAATTAAATGAGGTAGTTCATGTAAGATAGGCCAATAACCTAAACAGTGCGGTTAGTTAAAGCACCCACAGTAAACAAGGATAATATAAACAGTAGTAAAGAAATTATAAACTGCGGTCCCAAGACCGGGGCGGTACCTATTAGTCATCGGTACCCTATATGGAAATAAATAATTATTAGATATATAACATGCATAGTTACTTGAGTACCTAGTAGTTACTTGGGACAGACTACTACGTTACTGAAATTGAGGCGCTAACATATTTGTCACATGAGTTGACACGTTCTCAGAGGGTAAAAGGTTTCCGTATGCACATCTCTGCAGCTGGTTTCGGTAGAAGGGTCCATGCATGCTGACTCTGGGGTATATATGATGCAAACTCAGAACAGTAAAACAGAGCAATGGAGTAAGGTCCACTAGATCATCTCTATAACTAAATCATAGTTTATACGGTGGTGAGAAAGTTCTCCGTCCGGCGACGGAAGTATAAAAGTTAAGCATAACCCATTGACAAAGAGGGTTACTTATAAAAATGTAATTAATGCATGTGCATATTGAAGCACACGGTGCGGGGTGTGTCGCATAGCTCTTACAGCGCACCGGGCAAAGTCTACTTGACTGCGGTCAAAAAGGTAAAATCACATACGACATGCAGTGCGGAGGTTGAAGTCCTCTTTTCTTCATGGTCGGCAGATCCGGCGAGTCATCCATCAAGAAACATCGCTGCCCTACTCCATGAAGAATTACATTCCGGGCCACAAGGGCCCTTCCCCCAAGAAGTTCGACTTAGTGTGTCTTGGGAACGGGAATGGGAACCATTACTTTAAATTATTTTGCTCCCGGATAGCCATCCGGGAGCATCCAAAATTCGACGTGATGTGGGAAGTCGGAGAACAGCTTTTATGTGCGGGTGAGCTGAAATCTGCAAGGAACCAGCGGGGACATCAGGTATCATGTTATCCGCAGGTGTTCCAGTCCACTCATTTAGCCCGCACCTCCAGTCAGTTCTCGTTGGGTCCATCTTCACGCTGACGATGCTCCGGATCCTCGAATTTCACCCCCTTTTATACTTGCTGGGACATCAGAACTGGCTTCCTGGACCAATCAGCGGCCGGTGTACCAGCCAATCGGCGTACTAGAATACAGTGATGTATACACAAATAACTAAGTATGTGTGTTTGTGTGCGTGCGTGCGTGCGTGCGTGCGTGCGTGCGTGCGTGCGTGCGTGCGTGCGTGCGTGCGTGCGTGCGTGCGTGCGTGCGTGCGTGCGTGCGTGCGTGCGTGCGTGCGTGCGTGCGTGCGTGCGTGCGTGCGTACGTGCGTGCGTGTGATTGTGTGTAGTAACGTATTAGGTCACGTGTACACAAATCACTGTGTATCTAACTATGTGTATGTACGCGATTACGACGTTATAGCAATATTCTAAGGTACAATTTAAGCCTCGACGATAACTCAGCTGTTTCGGGGCCGAATTTCAAATGGTTTACAGTTTTGGAAAGCCCGTTAAATTTTGGGTCCGATTGTATCCACCTTGTTGAGCCATGCTACACCACCACCTCCTACTTTGACACCCGTAACTCTCTCGCATATACCCTCCAGCTTTCCAAAGAATCCCTTTTCATGATCTCTGATCACAGGAGGCATGGCTTGCAATACGAACACTTGCCATGACCTGACTGTACATTGAGCCATCTTAACCACACAGATGAACTGACATGATCAAGATGACTGGCCGGCGACCTAGTCGATAGCGATCACCATCTGAGCTCACGCTCAGGGGCAACCGACGGTCTGATCCGTATCTATCTGCCAACAGTATACAAAATTTGACCATTTTCCCCGGCCATGCCTGTAGGACTATGATGTCCAAGGTGTGTATCGTCATCCATGTACCACTCATGTCCACTTACCAAGATAGGATGAACCAAAAGCCTCTTGATAGCCCGAACAATGCGCCGACTAGACGGTACCACAGTAGGATGTTAATTCATCCTTCATTAGACACGGAGGCCATCAGTATCTCCTCTGCACTACATCTACGATTTAACATGCCCCTGGACTCTTGTGAGCCCACTGCCGCCTGTTACCTTCACCCTTCGAGGAGCCTATCCCTCTCTGGTAAAGGTGCGGAATGGTGCTGGCCAACAGTGCGTCTTTGGCATGGGATACATTTGCCAACCCATTCCTTCACACTATCGTGAATTCCGATCCAGTGGAATCTCTGTTTTATCTGCATGAGTGTTCTTTCGACAGCGAGATGTCCGGCATTATTGTGGAGTTGTTTCAAGATGGTATCTCGATAACATTCCGGAATTACCAAGCGGTTATTATTGTAGAGAATGCCAGCATGGATGTGGCATTCTTTGAACCGCTGGTAGTAGTATTTGGCCATTGCAGATAGTGGTATAACAGATTCCCTGGAGGACGTTCTCCCTCCTGGATCCATAAATATATATTTTGTGGTTGTACATCTGTTGCTTGTTCGTGAGTGACTTTCTCCATGTTCTACTCTGTGCACCGCAATTCGGGGAACTCAGGAGATGGCCATGTATAGAACTGCGCAAATGGCATAAGCCGATATGTCAGTGTCCAAGATGACATTGAGGTTAGGATTAGGATGAACGAGAATCGGGGCGGTCGTCAAGAGTTCCATCAACGCCCTGAAGGAACCTTCACACTCACTCGTCCACTCAAATGGTCGATCCTTTTCGGTGATCTGATAAGGGGGAGGTGCACTCTCACTGAAATGATGGATGTATCTGCGATAGTACTGACATAGACCGAGAAAACTCTGTGTTTCCGTGACCGAAGAGAGCGTTTGCCACTCTGCTACTGCCTTTGTTTTTGATGGCTGAGTAGCCACTCCATCACCGGATATGACGTGTCCCAGGAACTCGACGCCCTGTCTGAAAAGATGACATTTCTTTGGTTTGAGCTTTAAATTGGCCATGTGGCAACGTGAAAGCATGGCGTCCAAATTGGTTAAGGTTTTCTCAAATGAAGAACCAAAGACGATTATGTCATCGATGTAACACAGACAGATTTCCCATTGCAGGGTGGTTAATACCTGCTCAATGAGACGTTCAAATGTTCCATAGCCATAGGGTATCTTGCTGAATTGAAAAAGCCCATCCCTACATACAAATGCGGTCTTTTCCATGTCAACTTCATCCATGGCCATTTGTCAGTATCCACTAGCTAAATCAAGGGTACAAAACCACTTGGCTCTGAGCAAGGAATCCAAGGCCTGATCTATTCTAGGTAACGGATACGCATCTTTGATGCTAAGATCATTAAGGCAGCAGTAGTCTATGCAAAACTGCAAGGATCCGTCCTTCTTGCCTGTTAGTACAATGGGACTGGCCCATGGGGATGCTGATGGTTCTATAATATCGGTCCGCAACATGTCATTTGCTTCCTTATGAATGGGAAGACGTCATACTAACAAACTCAAAGAACATGTAAGAGAAATGACCCTTTTTAAGATTTCTGAATTCATTTCTGAGAAAAATCTTTAAAATTCCACTTAATCGTTAGAATAAGAACAAATAGAAGACATATTGGACTACATTTTCGAAGCAATGCTGCTGATAACAGATAGCAACAGCTTGTAGCAATATTGTTTGCAAATTAAACGCTACCAGTCAATCGACCGACCTACCGAGCGGCCCACAGACAGACTGCCTGACAGACAGATCGATCAGCATTTAATAAATATTATGTTCGGTGCTTTGAAACTAATTTAACTTGGAGCGCTTCTGGTATCGCGCTGTATTCGCAAATACACTAATGATAGGCCATATCAAACATATGATTACGTTTGAACACAAGAGCAATCAAATCATTCAAATGAATGGTGAAACTCAAGTACACGAATTCTTGATAGTGTTACACTGATGGGATATTGGCGAAAATCTTGGCATTTTGCTTCTCCAAATGCAAATCGAGCTTTATATCAAGATTACAATGTCCTTGACCTCAAAAGTCTGAATGTCTGTGCTGCTCCATCTGTTTGAGTTAACTATATGACGATGCTTAGTTCCAATAATTTGGCCAATTCTGTAATTAAGGCCAGATGAGCTAAGTAAGAACCAAACTGGTAAAGTCTGCATTATATGCAAATGTTACAATGACCTTGTCCTATCACCTCAATATCAGTGTACTTCTTATAGGTAAACATTTAACCAAGTTAAATTCAAGTAGGGTGAACCAATCCTGAGATATAAGACAATATATTGGCTAAGCCAAAAATTGAACCGAAAATAATAATTTTATATTAAACGTCACTGTGAACTTGACATTTGACCTCATGCCCTCAATTGGATTGTGCTGGTTGATTTATGTAACTATGTTCACAAGTTTTGTCCCAATTGAGTGAAGCCATGGCGAGACATAAGACGGTATGTTGAGCTAAAGCAAAAACATAATGGTGAAAAATAGAGTTTTATACCAAGGTTACAATGACTTTAAACTTTGACCTCATGACCTCAATATCATTGTGCTCCGTCCGATTGATATAAAAATCGTGGTTTTATGTTTAGTATCAATAGGATGAAGCCATTCCGAGATATAAGACGATATGTTGAGCTAAACCAAAAACTTAGCTGTAAAAAATAGAGTTGTACATCAATGTCGCAGTGACCTTGAACGTTGACCTCATTACCGCAATAGCATTATCCTCAATTCCCTTGCTATAAGGAAGCATGTATCCAAGTTTAGTCTCAATAGGGTGAAGTCTTGCCGCGATATAAGCCGATATTGAGCTAAATAGAAAACGTAACCGGAAAAAGAGTTTTATACCAAGTTCACAGTGACCTTGAGTGGGGACCTCATGAGCTCGATATAATTGTGCTCCATCCTCTTGATATAAGGAAGCATGTGTCCAAATTTATTCTCAATAGGGTGAAACCCTGTCGAGATATAAAGTTAATCGAGATTAGACGCAGGTAGTTAGGCAGGCAAGCAGTCATGCAGGCAGGCAGGCAGGCAGGCAGGCAGGCAGGCAGACAGGCAGGCAGGCAGACAGGCAGGCAGGCAGGCAGGCAGGCAGGCAGGCAGGCAGGCAGGCAGGCAGGCAAACGGAACCGATCGGTATACTGGCGAAAATTTTAATTTTCGCCAATAATAAAGATAATAAAAATAATAAGAGGTATTTTTCTGTATGAGGTTTAATATATAGGGCTTCCTTTGCAGTATCAGCTACTGTCGGTTCATTGTAGTCAGCGGTGAATGGTATAACTTATACCACACGGCAGCCAATACCGTGACAATAAGCGATGTTCCAATTGGAACTAACATCGCACAAATAGCCTGAACTTGCGTTGGCTTTGATATTACAGTTTGATTCAAATTGTCCGGATTGTAGCGACAATCGAATGATTTATCGACTATTCCATATTCTGTGACGAATTCCATGGCTTGCGCGTCAGCGTCATTAAAGTCTCTATCAACACAAATACTCTGACAACACTGAAAATATAGGAAACAAAATAATAACGGATTAGACAAGATAAATGTGACCCGGAATCTGCTTGAATTGTAATTGCAGCTCTTTTTACATCAATTGTTATAAATATTTCCTAAACTTCCAAAACATACACCAGAATGGAGTGATCCGATCTGTTGCTCAAATACATGACCTCATAATCAATTTCGTCACGTGTTTGCGGCCGTTACAATCAAAATGCGTAATTAATAATGTATCTAGCTCCGGCATGAACATTGCAAAGTTTGATGCATTTACTACTTAATAAACATTTTGGTGAATATTTTGAAACTAATTTAACCGGGCGCTGTTGCTTCCTATGACAACAACAGCATCCAGTCAAATTAGTTTCAAAATATTCAACGGCTTCCCTGTATGTTTACATTGAAATTAAGTTTCTGGTAATGCATAGTTCAAAGTATATAAATCGATTCTAGCACGCCTAAATGTGGGGAGATCTTAGCTAGAAATGGGCGCGCCTTAGATAGAAATGAGCGGAACATAGCTAGAAATGGGCGTGGCATAGCTAGATGTGGGCGGGGAATAGCTAGAAATGAGTTCATATATTCCTCAGTGTGAACGGACCATACCACTTTAAATCGTCTCTTTAGAATTTTTCTTTTTCTCAACACTAACCATTTGGAGAAATATTATGTATGTGAGTTTCAACAACCATTTGAGTCAGTGAAATTGGTACATATAGGCATATATAGATACTTCGACTGACTTCAAGTACGACTCGTCCTTTCATGGAAACTCGTTTAGTCGCGAAGCCACGCCCCCACAACTCGTTAAATCACGGACCTCCTGACATCCAATGTGGTGAGCTTAAGGGTAATTAACGTAATGCTGATTGAGTTTTAATATATAGCGTAAGTATGATTGACAGGGTGCATGTCTGGTCTCATCTTTTCCTGGGAACTCATTCAATCACGACCAGGGGCGCCGGAAGCACGGGGGCAGCGAGGGCAGCTGCTCCCATTTCCCTTTGGGCAGGGGGCCAGCGGGGGCAGCTGTGCCCTTTACTCGTTTCTACGCGAAAGTTAGTAAACTTTACTTTAGAGCTTTAAACAAGGATTTTAGTATATTCAGAGCAGAATGAGCAGGTGTATTAAAGTTCGGTCGTTTTGAAATTAACACAAGTCCATAAAGTAATATGGGAGTGCCTCCAGGCCGAATCAAATCATCAATGTCATCAATGAATGCAAACGCTATCTATGTAGTGACAGTTACATGTGACATAGTGACACTTTTTTATCTGTAGGCGTTTCATGTATCCTTGTAAGTAAAGGTAATGAATTTTTTTAGTGCCCACGCTCCGTTAATGCCTTGCATAGTGGATAGAATAGAATATATGTGCAATGATGGGCGGCTGTGTGCAGCGATGTGGAAACACTAAGGAATATTAAACCCAAACTGTTAATTGACGTGTGAAGCATATGCGTATTTGAGGAATGTGTCTAAGATTTGTTGACCACACAGGATGGGAGGACGGTGTGGCTGGGGCCTCCATCGAAAGTAATAAATATCTTCCTCTTGGATTTTTTAATACTATACTATTTATATGAGTATGAGCCTCCCCCCCCCCAACCACCCTCCACCACCCCTACCAGCTCGCACGGTCGTGATACCCATGTTTAGCCATATCAAACCCTTTGAGTTCTAACCATAAAGGATGATATCACCATCCACACGTTAACAAAATCAGACATTTGAAGGCCTTTTTTTAATAGCCCGGGCCAAATGTACCTCTGACGCCCACACGGCAATATGGCTAAGTAAGAGGATGTGAAATCATAATTTAAATTACGTATTCCATGCACACTAGCTGTTGAATAGTTTGTTACTAATTTGACGTAATTGTGTTGCTGCCTCATCTGTCTATTCATCCAGCATATGTTCATCATATTCTTTAAGCGGGTTCCTAAGAACTGCTGTGCGGTAAGGATCCATAGGGTTAGAGCCATGGTTGGTCCAGGAAAGCGGCTTGATCGATTTTGTTGGTGGCCATCTTGGATTTTTGCACTATTTTAAAAATTACATTTAAATACCTTGTGTGAAACTGCTTGACGTGAAACTCAAGAAACATCATGGTCTTCATCTAAGGCAAGAGCTGAACAAACATTGTTCACATGCTCAACATGATTTGTAGATTTGCCTTGGATAAGATAGTTTTCACAAAAAAACACCTTTTCTCTGAATCCTGCTGATTGCAAATATAATTAGGAACTAAGGTCCAATTAAATATTTTCAAGGCAAACTGTGCACGTCACCGTGCAGACACATGCACGAATGCACGCACACTCAACACAACAATCCGCCTACCCCATCGCCAATTGTGAATTGGGAATAGGTTCAATTGGCCAAAGAATATATAAGTTCTTCGCTTAACATTGCTCTAACATTTATACATAATCATAAGAAACTAGAATGCAGGAACTCGAGTCACGAGCCTGTACCTTTCAATGTTTTTTCTCGTGGTGTTTAGGTAGGTGGGTATCCCAGAACACCCTTCTATGAGAGGCGGTTGTGGAGTGGGGGTGTGGGGGGGGGGAGGTGTGAGGTTGGGTGGGACACCCATTTCAATGTCTTCCTCCAGACAGTGTCATCCAGCGTGCCCTTTTCGTGGAACCTGGGCCCGCCACTAAAATCTGCTTCCGGCGCCCCTGATCACGAAGCCCCGCCTACCTCGTTAAATCACATGTCTCCTGGTATCCAATGAGGTGAGCTTAAGCGTAATGATTGACGAGGGTTAATGCATAGCAAAAGGATGATTGAAAGGCTACATGTCTGGAATCGTCTTTTCCTGGAAAAGTGGGAGATTAATTCTAAAGTGGCCAATCTATCGCGTAAGGGCAATTGTGGAAGACGACTCTGTTAGTCTAAGGGACTGATCATTAAACTTCTGAACCTCGGTGCTTTTTAGCCATGACAATGTACAAGGGTCGATGTATCGCATAAAGACAATCGGTTAGTTATTACTGCAACAAATTAAAATTAACTAGTTGAGCTTTAAAACAACTCCGACTATGTGTAACGATCGTCTGAGTCGTACAAAGTTCAGCAAATCAATTTTCAATAGTGATAGGGAAATAACTAGCGATTACATTTTTAACGGCCACGCAATATTTGTAAAAAGAAATCCAGCCTAAGTTGACTTATGGCCTGGGCGGGTTATAGTGATGGCTCTTTCAGGGTTTTTTCAAGTAAAACAATACGAGTCATCTCACAAGTTTCAGTAACTATACAACCGATAAAATATACAGACGATAAAATATACAGACGATAAATATACAGATGCTAAAACTATACATACGAATAAGCGAAAAATATAAAAAACAATTATATGTAAACAAACACAAACCATAATTTAATTAAAATATAAAATGTATAAATGTTTTCGAGCGAGATCCCGCGAACTGTAAAGCTAAGCGATAGACATAGAGAATGGTGCGACTGAGGCATTACGCGAAACTGATTTTAGAGTTATTATTTAAATAAATTTGAAAAAGGATCTAAGCGATACTGAATCCCTAACAGATTGGCTGTAAAGATAGGGCATGGATATTTACAGATGCATGGTTTGGAGATATTAATTTTCAATGTATGGGAGTGTGTGCAGCGTATATTTTAAACAGGGTTAAATAAAAATAATACTAATGATAATAATAATAATAATAATAATAATAATAATAATAATAATAATAATAATAATAATAATAATAATAATAATAATAATAATAATAATAATAATAATAGTAATGTTTTAAAACCGGCTCAACACGTGACCATAACAGAATTTACTTGAGTCAAACCCTTCACCCCTCACCCCACCACGCTATAACTTTGTATTGCCCTTCACACATTTCTAACCGATAATAATAAAGCAGACTATTAATTACTCCCCCTCGATGGAGGGTATGCTAGTAATCTTCTATGTTACAGGTTAGCGTATTATACCACGTACTTTTGTACAGCGACAGCCCAACCACCACCAACCTAATCGTTTCCCCACCCCTCCCGCACATTTGTCCCATTCGCCCATGCTCAAACCCATTTATTAGGATACTGAGTGAACGTTTCGAGATTATGATCGATGACCGTGGTTAACAGAGTATCAAATCTCAACCCCTTATTCCTGTAATTTAAAGTCAAGCCCTTAATTTTGCAGACATTCTTGATTTCACCCGTCTGTCCATCTTGCTGTCTGTACGCATAACTCTTCTGGCCAGTACTGACAAAAACGGTTATTTCACTGCGGGAGGAACTTCCTCCATGAAATAACCGAGTCTGTCGTGGTAAACGGGGATTAGGTGAGGTTTATCACGTTTTTGAACATACATGATAGAATCTGTATTGTGATAAATGCAACTCGAGCCTACAGATACTATACTTTGTAACAAATGAACGCTGGCATGACTGGTGACAAACGCAGCGATCACAACATTGGTGTGATTATCCGGCAGCACGAATTGGTTCAACTCAGCAACTTCAATATGCACTATACGAATTGACGTATTCGTGCTTATGGTAGGGGTTGAGCACGAAATAACCTCACAAAGATTTCAGCACCTGTTTGTCCAGGGTTCTAAGGACCTTCTTTTGAACAATCAAAGATTTATCTAATTTAATCCCTTCATGTTCAAAATATTCCAGAACATATGCATCTTTCTGCGCATCGGTGACTGCATCCTCGGGATACACGGATGCTTCTTGTTTAATTTACAAAAAGTGATCGACGTATCCCTTGAAAAGTGTAGGTACGCTCTTCATAGTGCCATATCTCGATGACCTCTAAGATACAGTACCCACTACGTACCCACTACGTACCCACTACGTACCGCCTCCATCAACCCCGCAGACGGCCATACACTGTGTAGAGCGTGCTCGCCATCGCTATGAGTACATTCAGTACGCTGCAAATCGTGAGTGCATTTACTATACAATGGAAAGAACAAACGTTCGTCACATCTGTATGGGAGGACAGGAAAGAATACATCTTTATGAGGCAAACAGATACACTTTATCAGGCCGAAGTAAGACTCTCACTCCTCTACTGGTTTAAAATCTCTAACGATTACTTCCGGTTCACCTAGATGGTACTTGCGGATCTTACAAACGTAAGGATATAGCGAAGTGATATCAACATATGCTATATACTCATCCGCTGCGTATGGCATTGGTATGGCCACCGTAGAGGGCATCACGAGCGATAAGCAGTTCATGATACGTTCTAGCGTTCAGAAACGCATTAATACTAGGGTTGTTAAGCCTCTGGGCCTTAAAATCGCAACCCCACATTTCAACAATCTTCAAACCCATACGTCTAAGCCCACTAGATTTAGAAAGTGTCTTCTGATACACTTCTTCTGAAGTTAAATCAGGCTAAAAAAATGACTTGGTAATTATATGCTTCCTAGGCAGACATTACGGACACGCATGTACGTAACGGCTGTAGTAATCAAAGTACTCGTCCGCGTCGGGGCAATAACTGTCCAGCAATCGGTTAAATGCTTTGGGTTCGCCACCAGTTAGAGCATGTTTAATGAACACGTCCTTAGAATGAGCCAGCTAATCTAGCCACTTACACGCTTCTATGGTGTAACTTTTCTTGTTACATAGGTTAATGTACCCTGTAACAGGTGGGGCAACTAGCTTATGATCGTTTATGGGGTTATCCATAAATACCTTAGTACATAATGATGCTAACGTCATAGATAACATGAACGGCGGTATCCCAGTTTCACTGATGAACATTTCACGAAACTTACAGCAAGCCATCCATAGAATATATCTACGTGAGACCTACAGTAAAGTTTCATGGCAACCCTAAAATTGAAAACACCGTCTTTAACCATGTCATACCATGAGCCAAATTCTTTACACACTGGCACTGACATCCTATCCGCGCCATACGCATCAATTGCTGGGTATACTCCTACGTAATCAAAGTATATGTTACAGTCTAGGAGATATGGAAAAAATCCTTTCTCGCTAGGTAGATTGAATATTGTGGGTAGTTGACATAGTTGAAACGGAAGACTGTCCTTAAAATGAATGTCGCCAACTCTCAAATACACCACTTTATTACCATTCATTATTACGTTGGCTGGTTTAAGCTCTGTGTTTCTAAAGAGCCACTCCATCACTAGATGCCAGTCAAAACCATGACTGTTATGAGCTATAGCGATGTAGTCGTGAAAACGTAGAACATTGGCCTTATGCTTAGTCTCGCGCCCAGATTTGGTAGTTAATAACCATTGCATGAAAGCAGATAGAGCATTAGCGCCTTCGAAGATAACCTCTCTTCGACGTTCATCGCATTGCATGCAATAATCGTCATGAGGTTTGCTAATGCATACAGAGCAAGCTATCTGAGCAACAACATAAATAACCTTGTGATGCTTTGTCACTTGATTCGTTGAGGGATGGACGATAAGTCCATATCTACGTTTTAGGGTCGTGGCTAAGCTCATAAGCTCTTCGTTATAACTCTGCATATAACAAACGTGGTCCCGTAAATCAACTTCAGTCTTGCAACTAGGGCATTTCCCCTGCCTGCAATGATGTTTAGAGCGGGAATCAACATCTAGAAGTTTTCCAGTCACCGCAATACTTACGCGTGGTGCACATTCCAGAGTTGCCGTGATTGTTGTAGCAACCATCGCTCTTAAACCATCTTCTACAAGTTTTGCAATAGCAATTAGCGATCTGCTTGCAGAGTGGAGCCACTTGACATAGACGACAGCGTGTGATGCAAGAATGTGGATTGTGGTGCGAATAAGTAACGTCGCAATCATCGCAGTAATATCTACAACCTTTCAAGGCCTTAACGCTGGTTACATATGCGTAAAGATCATTATACAGATGTAGGGGTAGAATTTAAACGCAGTTATCCGCACCCCTGTATACACAGCGTTTATTTGCTGCCTTGCTATGCACTCTTAGAGAAAGGCCAAGCGGTGTCAAAAGGTCTTGAAATGCATTCCAAGCCTCGGGGCCGCAAGCTATGTCAGTAGACATACCTGCTGAGCATGCTGTTCTCGAGCTTTCATCCATTGATGCTGATTATCAACTAAACCTCTCCAACTAAGAGTTTAGGCAACAGGTTTCTAATCCGCTTCTGCTTGGCCATCGATGCTGATGAATCTAGATAACATAACCCAATCGCTATACATCGGGCCATGCACATATTATCTAGATTGCTAACAGCGATACAGCTTTTTTCAGTGTGGCTTCGACCGCCAAGTCATCGAGATACTGCTAGGCATTTCTACATGAAAAATCTCCATAGAAAAGTTGCCATCGAGACATACATCTCTTTGAGATTGACTCACTTCAGAAATTGCATTTGTTATTTCTGTAGCTGTCAGATCTCGGACTTGGACAAAGTCCACGTGGATCAGTGTGTTTAGGGCGGGGTGATTTATTGTGACCCTGCTGTAATCTTGAGGCGATGCATTCACGCTAGCATAAAAGCTTTCTGTATTATTAAAACGTCTGGACTGAAAGGTGTGTGTGTGTGTGTGTGTGTGTGTGTGTGTGTGTGTGTGTGTGTGTGTGTGTGTGTGTGTGTGTGTGTGTGTGTGTGTGTGTGTGTGTGTGTGTGTGTGTGTGTGTGTGTGTGTGTGTGTGTGTGTGTGTGTGTGTGTGTGTGTGTGTGTGTGTGTGTGTGTGTGTGTGTGTGTGTGTGTGTGTGTGTGTGTGTGTGTGTGTGTGTGTGTGTGTGTGTGTGTGTGTGTGTGTGTGTGTGTGTGTGTGTGTGTGTGTGTGTGTGTGTGTGTGTGTGTGTGTGTGTGTGTGTGTGTGTGTGTGTGTGTGTGTGTGTGTGTGTGTGTGTGTGTGTGTGTGTGTGTGTGTGTGTGTGTGTGTGTGTGTGTGTGTGTGTGTGTGTGTGTGTGTGTGTGTGTGTGTGTGTGTGTGTGTGTGTGTGTGTGTGTGTGTGTGTGTGTGTGTGTGTGTGTGTGTGTGTGTGTGTGTGTGTGTGTGTGTGTGTGTGTGTGTGTGTGTGTGTGTGTGTGTGTGTGTGTGTGTGTGTGTGTGTGTGTGTGTGTGTGTGTGTGTGTGTGTGTGTGTGTGTGTGTGTGTGTGTGTGTGTGTGTGTGTGTGTGTGTGTGTGTGTGTGTGTGTGTGTGTGTGTGTGTGTGTGTGTGTGTGTGTGTGTGTGTGTGTGTGTGTGTGTGTGTGTGTGTGTGTGTGTGTGTGTGTGTGTGTGTGTGTGTGTGTGTGTGTGTGTGTGTGTGTGTGTGTGTGTGTGTGTGTGTGAGAGAGTTATATTGTACATATCAGCAATGACAGGTGTGCCGGGTCTAGGCATAGCGATTACATCGTCATCAGATGTCTGTCACCCCACTCACCCCCGGAATTCCCACCATCTACAGCATTAGCCCCCACACACCACACCCGATCATATTAGCTTCCACATCCATATCATTATTTAATATTAACTCTACGGGTTTGAGCCGATTTATTTTTGCAATTGTTGCAATTAGTTTTACTAGTTTTCTTATCGGGTGTATAGGGTGTGCTAACAAAGTTGTTAGAGGTGGGACGGGGTTGGTAGCTACTGAGGTTGGTTGGTAGGGCTGGGGTGGGGTGCGTTTGAGTTGGTTAGGTTGGGATGGGGGTATGTAGCGTTAGCATTGTTGGAGATCGGGTATGCAAACGGTCTCCAAAATTCTACAGTAGCATTTGAGCATTGAGATGTTGGTAGGGAATTTAGGATTTGGGTTTCTGTTGGTGTAATGGGCGAGGTTACTGGTGGATAATGGTAAGAGTTCGGTATCGCTTAGATCGTGCATTAAAATATTTATATTACTTTGCAATGTATCGTCTTCAGAACTAGAGCTGGTGTGATATTGTGTTCTTCAAAACTATGAAAATTAAAAATATCTCCCAAGATTTCCAAAGGGGGTAGGATATTTAAATCAGTTTTGCGTAATACCTCACCCGAATCCTGATCTACATCATCGTTTAACTTCGAGATTTCTGGATCCCGCGCAGACTTAGACACGTCACTCCCCGAGGTTATTAAGGCAGCTCCAGGGTTCGATCTCCTTGAAGCCCTCATCCAACCCCAATCACTGACATCATAGACTGCCAGTAAGTCTGCGATACGGCAAAACAAAAAGGATAAAAACAGATTAAAATCTATATTTCTAGACAAGTCTTTTCACGAACATCCGCCTCCCTACCTGCCAGCACAACACCTCCCACCACCACCCCAACAACCCACCACCACCACCACCACCACCACACAAACTCCTACCCCATATGTACCCCACCCATCCAAACCCTACCCTCATATGTACCACACCCAGCCCAAATCATGACACCTTCATCCAGCCCCCACACACCCATGTACACCCACACAACCCCACACCTCCGCCCAACCGCTCACATGCACACACAAATGCCCCCTCACCCACAACCCCCACCCCAAACTCTGGTACATTCGTCAGCTCCCACACCCCACCACACCCCAGTGACCCCCCTCCGTCCGCCCACCCACCCAACCCGATCAAAACAAAAAGTCTATACTCACTTACATTCAGGTTGATTTGTAAACATTTTTATGTAATCGTAGTACTCGGTGTAATCATGATCAGTCATTTACATTCGGATGTAGACTTGAAGCCTAGTTAGGTTATGCAGCATGAGGGACAGAAGATCATCTGGGCAGATGTTATGAGTGTTTAATATACCCTCCAGATGGATTAATGGGGCTACAATAAACTCTCGTTCGACGGTTAGAGCTTGGCTAACACTGGAGGAATCGATTTCGCTACATCTGACAGCATCTAGGATATCCTCCAGAATAGCCAAGGGGGTACTCTATCGATTCATGGTGTAGAATACCGCCCCCACCCCACACCCCCACCCCACCCTTTCCCAACCCCAACCCCACCCACCATCCACCCACCACCCCCTTTTGCAAAGATCGTACTGTAATTCTTTTTAAAAGGTCTAAACTTTTCACTTAAACTAACATTATATGTGCGTCTAAACGGTACAATGACTTCGAGTTACGTTTGTTCAGCTTTTAACGTGTAAAAGTTCAGCTTAGAGAATAATTAATCGAAAGATTTTATTTCTATTTTTCAAATCTATTCTGAGTAAGATTCTAACTCAAAAGACAGCCAGCGCCAACTCTCCCAACCCGAAACACACCCACGTCAAACCCCCGCCACCATTTTTAAAACATACCCACACACCATACGCTTTTAGACGTTAATAGCTGAGCTAACGTAACTCGAAGTATTTCACCTTAAATTTGATATTTTTTTGTGTTTTTCATTTTAACTTTCGGGTAGTGCAGCAATGCTCGACAAGCTTCATACCATATAAATTAATAGGTATTTTAAATTTGTCAATTTGTCAATTTAGCTTGGGCGATACTTAAACGTCTAAAGCATCTGATTTAAACAATTGGTTTTTTTCAGACATATTTTGCTATGTATATGGCACTTTAAGCAAACTGAATGAATGATAGCATTCATTCATTTATTTACACCCAGGTCATTTTCACAATGACATATGGGGAATATACAATTTACAATTATGTAGCACATGATGTATGAAAAATATTTATCATTATCTCGGGGTTTTTTCACGGCACCTAGCTTACAGTTAATTTTTGCTGCCTGTGGGGGCTAGCGCATTTGGCGCTGTTACTGCTACTTCTAAATTATTGCCTAGTAATTACGAGCGAACAATATTAACGCTCAGCACCGCACATTTATTAGGTAAGAACGCTGATACACGTCTAGCATTAGTTTGATTATTATTATTTTAATAGTTTTTACTTAATTTAAGTAATACCGCTCAACGCGTCTCGAGATTCACTTAAATAAGTAAAAAACTAACAAAATAATAATAATAATAATAATAATAATAATAATAATAATAAATAATAATAATAATAATAATAATAATAATAATAATAATAATAATAATAATAATAATAATAATTACCTCCACATTTGCTGGCGAGGCTTCTATCTCTATAGGGTAATCTGGTACGACTCTGTAAGTAATAAATCCATTAACTCTCTGCGGTGACATGATCACTTCAACTTCAGAAATATTGCTATTATATTCCATTTTTATAGCTACAAAAGTGGTTAAAACAATGACGTGGCTAAGCTTTTAAAATGTACATGTAGACTTGAAAATGCGAGCGTTTGAATGATTTTCACTTCGAGGCGCATCTTTTAGATAGCGCCTGTCACAGAAAAAAATCGATACCCAGGTGGTAAGCACTACTTTATGATTAAGTAAACCTCAAAATTTGAGTGCGTCATCGAGCATGTGCTAAGTGTCACGATCGATATACTATTCCACTAGAGTCGTTTTTAAAACATGGTAAGCGCCTTAATATTGAGGCACACAGCTGCAGGATTAGTACACTAACGAGTTTCGGCCAATTTTCAAAAATTGAATAGTCAATGATCAAAGCACAAGCCTAAGGGAATAGGTCGATTTTATAGGCTTCTAATGGAATTTCGCACATTCTTAATCTAACTAATATTCTGCCTAAATTCACTCATGACCCTAGCTGCTCTATACATCGAGCTCGTAAGTTTATCCTTTTTACCATCACAAAGCTCGGCGCTCTCATTCATACACATCCGAACATATGCTTTCATGATTTCAATAATATTATAAGAGTTTTAAAACGTTGTATAGAACGATATACAGGGTTGCGTTCATCTAGATTCGTAAAAAAACGACAAAATGTATACCCAATTTAAACATCCCACTAATATCTTACTTAGCAGACCATCTCAAGCTGGAAAATCCACCAGTTAAGCGCAATAATTAGATTCAGAGCTCAGCTATTCGATAAAACACCTGAATGCATCATATTATGCTATGGGTCATATCAACTGGCTTACGAAAGACTCGGATCTGATGTAGAACTACATTCAGGAATTCAAGATTTAGAAATAGCCTTGATGATCTAATGGAGGACATAGGTAGCCGGGTTACTACATTGTTTACGAGACATGGTCATCGCGAGAATTCAACGATAATTCATTTGGTTCCGAATATTTTCTTGAAAAATAAGCACCACAGAAATATTTCTCTGAATTGTCACTACATAATCCTATTTAAAAATCCTAGCGACGCATCCAGGATAACTACATTAGCACATCAAATGTATCCTAGACGTGGCTCAACATTACAGGATTCATATATTGATGCCACTAAATGAGCTCATGGCTATTTACTCATACACCTCTGTCAAACAATACCTGAACACCTGAGATTAAGTACTTTGTACCGGACAAAGTTTGCGTAGTGTATGTCCATACAATGAATAAAAAAGCTTAAGAAAGTCAAAATGGATAAGAGGAAGGGTAATGCTTATAATAATAATAATCATAGACAGGCTATGGCATCAGCTAGATCCGGGTCTAAGCTTAAAAGAGCATGTAGAGCGGTTAATATCTCAGATCAATTGCCAGTCTTTCAAAGTTTAGTTAAAGCCAAGCCTAAACAATGCAAGATAATATTAGAACGCTGTGATAGGGGTTTAGTAGATGCTGTGTCTGAATGCTGCTTAAACCTAATTCATGGAAATATAAAACTAAATCGAATACAATCTAAACGCTTATGCAGATATCGAAATAACATTATATTACTCAGTAAAAATAAAATGCCATTATCTCAAAGACGACAGGTTATTCAATGAGGAGGTTTCTTACATCTTCTGCTGTTAGCAGTATTACCGCTTATTTCAGATAATACTAACAATGGAAAGCATTCAGAAAATGGCATTGGAACCGCATAATATGATAGCCAGTATAAACACGACATCTAAAATTAATTTTCTAAATAGCAATCAAAAGCTTAGATCTTATGTGAATTTATAATCGAGAGATGGAACAAATTGTAAAGCATAGTGACTTGGCGGCTAGAGAAAAGTCAAATTTGTATTCCCAGACACTTCAAAAGTTTAGACTGCGGATAGATCAGTCTAAGCAATTTGGTTCAGTGGTTAGGTTGTGAGATGATTCGCAGCATTTGTGGAATCTCCAGAACTCTGTGCCTCGATCTTTTAAGTTTGGATATGCTAGAATTAAAGATCTAGTTCAATCGTTGAGCCTTAGCTTAGGAAGTAAAGGCAAGAGATTAATTGAAATCTTAAATCATAGGGTACCCAGCTTATCCTTAGACAACATTAATAATGTCACCATAGACAGCGCAGCCTATCTCAATAGTAATCTAGTAGATTTAATCACCTCAACTATGACACAGAGTCCTTATACAAATTCTAAAGATTTTTTTATAAGTTAAATTACTGACAGACTTCAATAGACTCTTAGCGGATGCTAATATAACTAGGCAACTCATGGGGAGTCATACGACCTGGGCTAAGATTCATAATACAGACGAAAGCATTGAGCCCTCGAGCCTTAATCATATCGAATCTAGAGCAAAAAAAAATGAAAAAATGAACCCGAGGCTAAAGGTTTACTACCTATGCTCGTTAATAGATGGAGTACAGCTGCACTGCATGCTCTCGCTAGAAATCTGAGATCTCGAGACACTAACTATTCAAAACTTGGTTAAACTATGGCAAAATAAAAGTTCGCACCTGACAGATTGAAACCTGTATATTACATTAGCAAACACTCTGTGTCTTTTGGCAGTTTGTAAAAACTACATCTGGCCTTTAATAGAACATTATCTAAACCATTAATACGGGCCTTGTTAGCCAAGCAACCTATGTATACTTTGCATAGGTCTAAGATAATAAAGTGTAATAGAGATTGATTCAATGTAACTAGCATTGATTAGCTATGGCAAATAGATCTGAGCGATGTTACCAGTTTAGCCAGTCATAATAATGCTATACGTTATCTACTATTCATAATAGATTGTCTATGAAATCCTTTAATGAATAAAGTGGAAAAAACCTTAGCTCAATCATTAGACTTTTTTCTGAATACTGTCTCTAGAAGACCCGAATCTATTCAGAGTGATAAAGGGGATGAATTTGCGAACGGTACCATTAGACACATATTAACATCTAAAGGCATTTATTTCTACACATCTTAGAACTCTCACATGAAGGCTGCTATCATTGAATCCATTCAACGCACCATAAAGACTAAGTTATGGTGATATATGACTTTTTTTTACAAAAATACTGATAAATATATCGATACAGTCCCTAATCTGGTACGTTGTTACAATTAGAACTGTACAGGGGAGCACAAAAATGAAACATGTAGATGTTGACCACAGGACAGAGGTTAGCTTGGTGTGATATGTACTCGAAAGCGAATCCGAGGGCATCAGTAAAGTCGAAAGATTTGAGCGTAGGTGATGACGTAAGAGTGTTAGAGTTAAAAGATCCATTTACCAAGGGTTATAGACCAGCATTGAGCGAGGAAATAATTTAAGCTCAAAGATTATGATCAAAATCCCATTATTGGCACATTTTTTTTCGAAGAGTTACAGAAAATTCGTTTAAATGACACTAACCAGCAACTGTATCGAATATATAAAATTATTAAAAGGGGTATGAAAGATAATAAGTGAGAAGCTTATGTCAAATGGCTGTGCTATCCTAATTCGTTTAATTCGTGGATAGTTTTTCAGAACTTAAACGTATTTAGAATCATTAACAAGCTACAGGTATACCCCTACATTACCCAGACACCCCAACCCACCAACCACGCCCCTCCACACACCACACCCTAGGAGGATGGTTGTAGAAATGTGTCTAAACAGTCCAGAAATTCGTTATAATGATTATCGTTGGCCATTTTGTGGTGGAAAAGTGCCCAAAGACGAGATAAGATATCTCGCTCAGGTTATAATTATTTATATTATAGTAGTGATGTATTTAATAAATCTGAGTATTCAAAATGGTGATAAAGGGGTTTGGATTGCATTAGTATCTGGGTGTTTTGGGTATATATTACCAGCTCCGAGTATTAAAAACACCCAAAGTTGAGAGGTTGGCGATGTCACCAGTTTATAAAGAATAGCTAGAAACATGGATACGTTTTATATTACGCTACCGAGTAACAGTAGCATGGATTACTATCTGGATAATAAGATTCCAGAATTCAAAATGCATCTTCAAATGCCTTTAAGATTCTCTGTAGAATGGGAAGTCGATTTGGCATGCATATTGTATTTGAGAAGTTGGTTAGCAATAGCAAATCATTAGATGATCCTGCTACATTCTTATGAACCCCTGTCAACTAAAGTTCAACCTAAGCACTGGAGAGAACATACCATTTGAAGACGGCGCATCACCGAGCGTACTTTGTTTACATTTAGACCTAAGGTCTAAGAATTGATGCATAGTTACTAGCTATATCTAAACATTTTTACGTTTTGAGTGTAAAAAACAAAGCAAAAAATGAAGTATACGTGTAAACTGGATTCAGCCACATTGCGAGATTATTACACTAATCAAGCCAGTGGGCATTTACCAATATTCGTAGGTACTAGGAGTTAAAAGGGTCACATGTTGGCAAATATTATAGGTTCGCTGTTCAGAGTAGTCCTGCCATTGTCTAAAAGTGTAGGAAAAACGTTGGGTAAGTGCATGCCATCAGTCGGTTTAAGCATAGCTGAAGATGTTTTAACAGGTAAAAAATTGAAAGCCTCTGTGAAAAATAGGGCTTTGAATGTCGGTAGAGCGATCATACGAAAAGCCACAGTGTTAGCACATAACAATATCTCAGGAGCTAATTTACATCCTAGGAGCAAAAATACTAATAGGGGTCAACATTCTGCTAACCATCGTAGAAGTCATTCAAAGCATATCCGTGGAGGAAAAAGCATCAGAAACTCTGCACAGGTTGATATATTTAGTTAATATGTAAGATGGCAACTTGTCACTGCACTAAAAGTGAATTAGATTTGTTTAGGTGAAACCTGTAATGACTACAATGGATCAAGCTCTCTGGCAAAGTTATACACTGGTTACGAGCTTGTCTAACTCTGGAGGAAGTCTGGAGTTTCTAGCTAAGGCTAGCATTGTACAGGTGGTTGCCAGTATGGAAACTCCTTTAACCGTGAACAGCGATGTTGTGCCAGTTAACCTATGGGTTGGCTCTATGTTTTCTTAAGTCAAGTCTTTTTAAATAGAAAAAGGGCCACTGATGCTAACGACACATACACTTCTCGCAGTTATTTTGAAAGCTTATTTAATTATTCGACATAGCATAAATCCAGTCAATTAATGGCTGCATTAAGGTTTAAGGATACAGCAGGACATATGGATAATACGATGATTAATAATGCCGGCTATACGTGTAGAATTCCTAACAGTGCCCTAAGTAACACTGTGGAAATGGCCGATAGAAATCATTCCAACATTTTTCTTCATGAAAAAGATTTAATCAACAGAGTTTCCTTAAAGGTACGTTTTACATCAAGTAAGCCAGATTTTAACCTACTTCGTGGTGATGTGCACCCTTACAAATTACGTCTGCATGAAGCTACATTAAATTTACATATGGTTAAACCTTTTCCAGAGGTAATTAATGCTCATGCATCGACATTACTAAAGGCACCCACTTAATACCCTATTAAGAGTTATTATCAAATCAGTCACCATTCACACAGGGATTAGTAGCATGAAGATGGACAATATTTTTCCCGGGGACCTACTGAGTAGGGTTATATTCAGTATATAAGGCAGCGAGTAAAGGCATGTTACTGCATAGCCTGATTTGTCTCTGCCCATTATCTGAGTGACACGAATCAGCCATTAATCTAATCTTAATAACAGATCTCTGTAATCTTTGGAGATCATTGCGTCAACCATCGCGAGTTTTTATCTAAATATTGATGATCAGCTGTAGATTCTTTTTCAATATCACGTGACCACACCATGTCATATTAAAATGTAATAGAAATCTTCGTTTTTCGTGCATAAAACGTTTACATGAGCATAGAGTTTGTTATAGCTCCGAGAAATGCATGCAAGCTCTCCCTCAGAATTCTCCACAAGTCGCTAGGGAATGTTACACTCCTGAATGATGGTTTCATCTCAGTTTAACCTGGCGAAGTAAGTACCAATTTACCTTGACATACAGATATTTAGTGCTGATAGTGACCTGTTCTAACTGATATATGTAATTAATCTGCTCTACTCTATAGGCCTAAGCACAGTTTCTTCGAATGCAGAAATCATTGCATCAAACTTTTGAAACATATTACCATACATACCTCGCTTGGTGGGGTAAACACTACCAACACTATACTCGCGTATGTCTACTACAAATTTGTCATTATGTTTCATGACATGTATGTGCACATTGTTACCAAGTGCAATTGGTGCATCACTACCCATAACATATGCTGTATTCATAATTATAATAAACGTTGAACAAACCATTTAAACAAAATCAAAACGTTAAGGCTTAAAAGATCACATTTTTAAATCCCTTTCATACACTTTCGCCTATTGACTAACCCCCATTATTATGCTAATTACCCTTAAGCTCACCTCATTGGATGTCAGGAGGTTCGTGATTTAATGAGGGGGCGGGGCTTCGTGATTGAATATGTTTCCAGGAAAATACGAGTCCAGACATGTAGCCTTTCAATCATCCTTAAAAACCCTCATTAGCCCTTGTCAATCTTATGCTAATTACCCGTAAGCTCACCTTATTGGATGCCAGGAGGCACGTAGTTTAACGAGGGGGCGGGGCTTCGCCATTGAACGAGTTCCCAGAATCAGGAAAATACGAGTCCAGACATGTAGCCTTTCAATCATCCTTAAAAACCCTCATTA
Organism: Chaetoderma sp. LZ-2023a; assembly: GCA_034401795.1. NCBI lineage: Eukaryota > Metazoa > Mollusca > Caudofoveata > Chaetodermatida > Chaetodermatidae > Chaetoderma > Chaetoderma sp. LZ-2023a. Next base: position 125,281,885 of record CM067374.1, on the reverse strand, counting down.
GCCCTTGTCAATCTTATGCTAATTACCCGTAAGCTCACCTTATTGGATGCCAGGAGGCACGTAGTTTAACGAGGGGGCGGGGCTTCGCCATTGAACGAGTTCCCAGAATCAGGAAAATACGAGTCCAGACATGTAGCCTTTCAATCATCCTTAAAAACCCTCATTAGCCCTTGTCAATCTTATGCTAATTACCCGTAAGCTCACCTTATTGGATGCCAGGAGGCACGTAGTTTAACGAGGGGGCGGGGCTTCGCCATTGAACGAGTTCCCAGAATCAGGAAAATACGAGTCCAGACATGTAGCCTTTCAATCATCCTTAAAAACCCTCATTAGCCCTTGTCAATCTTATGCTAATTACCCGTAAGCTCACCTTATTGGATGCCAGGAGGCACGTAGTTTAACGAGGGGGCGGGGCTTCGCCATTGAACGAGTTCCCAGAATCAGGAAAAGACGAGTCCTGTAAATCATCCTTATTTACCCTCATTAACCCTTGTCAATCATTACGCTAATTACCCTTAAACTCAACTCGTTGGATGACAGGCATCACGTAATTTAATGAGGGGGAGGGGCTTATGGACATCTTCTACATTTAACATCCAATCAAAACAAATTTCCAAGGCGGCAGAGATCGAAGGAATAAAGGTGTCAAAATAACAAAGGATAGAACAAAGGAAAGAACAAAAGAAAAAGGGTGTGAAAAAGGGGCCAGCTCGCCGTTCCTCTACTATTCTCCGTCTTAAATTATTTTCTATTGAATATTTTGAAAGTAATTTGACTAGGTATGTTGCTGACCATTGGCCGCACCACCCCCACTCAAATTACTTTCAAAATATTCAACGGCTTACCTGTATAGTTAGCTTGAAAATGGGAGTCTGGGAAGTCATGTTTAAGAGTATATAAATCGATTTCAACACGCGTGTCTTTCTATTCAGTTATGGTTCCGTGCTACCACGAACACCAACACGTCCATTAACATGTTTTTGAGGGGCACTTGATTTCGAGGGTATATCCTGTTAACGTTCTCACGTACGCATGCTTTATATGATATTAATCAATTAGACATAGATATTTAAATGGGTATAATATTTTTATACTAGAGCCGCAAATTGTCAGAAGATGATGCTTTAACGAGTGATTATTTACCCATTTGTTAGTTGTTGTTGTGTGTAGTTTATATGACATGTTGCCATATCAAAAGTTTATTTCTCCAGGAAGGTGGCATGGGGTTCATATGTAGCTTTCAGATCCAGATCGGTTTTGACTGACAACTTTGCTGATCAAAACCGGGCCATAGTTTCCACGTATTGATACAAATTTTAAAAAGTTTTACTTTTCCGGTATGTAGACAAATTATTTTCATTTTCAATATCACATTTGCTATTTTACAACGGACAACAGAAAGAGTTTGATTTTGTAATAAGTTTGCTAACGACCGGGGCATCCCAATATCAGGAAAAACGGAATTTAGCCTGATTTAAATTTACAATTATAAATTTAGTTAAGTTTTCGTATCAGCCCGTCAATATCATTAGTCTTAGTGCCAACTTTCCCTGTGCTCAAATCACTGACTTTGATAGCACTTCATAGCCCTACTACAGAAGAATTATATCCCTACGTCAACCTCGAAAACACATGCCACACTACTTAGAATCAATCTGTAGTCCAGTTAGTGGATATTTATAAGTGGTGGGATTATTTTAGCGTTTATTTTTTATCTACGTTTCATCAATGGGTACCGTAGCAGCTCAATCAATCGCTATGTATTAATAAGTTACGGCAGTCGGTCGATCGGTCGGTCCGTCAGTCGGTAGATCACAAAAGCTTATTCCATGCTGTAGTTTCAAGAATTTTTCTTATGCACTAAGAACACTTGGGGAAAGTTTGCTTCTGGAATTTTGAGGATGTGTGGTAAAGTTGGGGTCAAAATGTTAAAGGTTAAGGCCCCGGCAACCGATTGAAAAATGAAAACTATGTGACTGAAAGAAACATTTTGCTAATAACTCTGGCTCTACCGGAGAGATCTGGAGAGATCTTGACCAGAAATTGGTGGAAGACTGACTGTGGGATCTCGAAGGTTGGTGATAAAGTTGTGGTCAAAAGGTCAAATATTAAGGTCGTGGTTACCTGACGTTATGATCGAAATACGTCACAATTAAATCGCATAAGTCTGACACGAATGTGGTAAATAGTCACAGCCAAATTGGTTTCAACATATTCAACAACTCAGCTACATGCATACAGATCCCTTGAAATTGAGATTTTTGGAATTTATCGGTCAAAGTGTTACGATGACCCATTCCATTTTAGCGATGCCCCGCCCCTCTCTAGCTAGGCTCCACCCACACTTCGTCGTGTTAGGATGGATCGATCCCCGAATGCCCTAACTATCACTTTCCTGACAACTATACTGAATATTTTGTGGCAGCAACAGCGCCCAGTCAAATTAGTTTCAAATTATTCAACAGAATATTTATTAAATAGTAAAGGCATACAATTCCTAAAACAACGCATAGCCCGTCGTCAAATATGCGTTCGTGACGTACTTATCTACGTCATTAATGACGTCATTCATTTTGATGTCATTCTACATGTCACGTAGTTGATTATGACGTCATATGATGGGTGGATATCTGGAAAGGTAAATTGGTTCAAATGTGCGCACAATTTAGTCGGAGCTTAATTAGAAAGGGGCGAGGCATAGGCAAAATTTAATCCATCTATTTAGATTATTGACTTTGTCATCATAACAAGAACGACAAAGTAGAAAGCACAATCTGGCAATGTCTACAGAAAATGGGATTGGGAGGTCGTTAGATATGCGCTAATTGACATCTTTTTACTCCTGAGTTATAAAAGACTCTTCTTGAAAGATGATACAATTAATATGAACCCTGCTTGTTGACTGACAGGGACAGCGGGTTTGGTCGGTATATATTGGCGTGCACAATAATTGAAACACGTACCAGAATAGTGATTAGAATACTCTCCCAATACCACATAACTGGATAACCATTAAGGCAACGTGAAACGTAAAATCCCTTCTACATTTCTCATCATATTAGACTAGATGTACTCGTACAGCCATTTACCTGTGTGATGTGATTATTTTCAGCTAACTCGTTTAGCTTATCAACGGTGAACATGTTTTGGTAGAAAAAGGCTGTCGTTACTTGTTTTCCCTCTGATGTTTTGTAGTCGACATTAATAGTAAAACATGGATTCAGAAAGATGTCATCATTATTCCCCTCATCCTCGGAGGCATCTTCATCATCTCTGGTCGGAGGAGGTGGGCATGGCACAAACCAGGAGCGAATCTTCTTGTTAAGCACACCATAGTCCACGTGAGCCCGTGACGTGTTGCTCACTCGACATTCGGCCTCCTTCCAACCAGAGATTTTGAGGTACGGACGCACAACGAAAAGCCCTAGCCACAACAAAATAAATGCCAGCATAAAGCTCCAACATAGTAGTATTACGTTTGTTGCACCTCCCATGCAGCGGATTACAATGTCTTTCAATCAATACTGCGAACGACAATCTTCTCTGAAAGGAAATTGTAACAAGATCAATAAGAGATTGCAGATTTCGGAATGTCCTGATTTTTCCAATTTTCCGGATTTTTTTTTTCGGATCACGACTGCGGTGGAATCAAAATGTACTGTCGCACATTTTCTTGTGCTAACATTTGAGCCAAATCGAATCAGTAGTTCTTTTTAGATACGGACAGACAGACAGACAGACAGACAGACAGACAGACAGACAGACAGACAGACAGACAGACAGACAGACAGACAGACAGACAGACAGACAGACCGACCGACCGACCGACCGACCGACCGACCGACCGACCGACCGACCGACCGACCGACCGACCGACCGACCGACCGACCGACCGACCGACCGACCGACCGACCGACCGACCGACCGACCGACCGACCGACCGACAGGCAGGCAGGCAGGCAGGCAGGCAGGCAGGCAGACAGACAGACGGAAATGAAATTGTAGCTTTCACCCATTTGCCTATTCATTTGTTCAGTCGTCTAGTCACCCACCGGGTGTCTGTCTATCAGTTTACAAATCTGTTCTCCCCTTAATCAAGTATTTGTTTAGGTGGATGGCAGGATGGACTGATGGATGGATTAATATGCTGGTGTCTGGGCGGGTGAATGAGTGCATGGGTTGTTGGACATATAAGCTTACAAAGCTCAAACAACCTGTGACTTACAACCACCTCTCTTTAGAAGGAATCTCACTAGACCTACAACATTCAGTCAATCCACAATGGATCATCCTATGTCAGAAAGACCTGCTCAAAACTATTTGTTTATTCCTATTTTCGAACACATGGCAACGCCAACTTATTACAAAGAAGTAATCAATGCTTTGTAATGACTGAGTGAACCGATTTGCCCAGATCAAATAACTGTATAACTTGTCAGAATTTGTTTTAATAATCTTTATTCAGGAAACCTGTCCCTTGCAGTACTCAAACAACAAGTAAATTACTCTCCGCCGCCATGATTAAACATATCTCGGCAGCATTTGATCTAATGACTGACCAAATAGCCCTCATAGTTATTCTCACACCTTAATCGCCTGAAACGAACCGGCGTACTAACCCATGCTACAGTTAGATAAGCTCGATATAATTAAGCAATCACGCCTTTTGTATTAGCTGTTTGACTTCAGTAGTGCCAAAGGCGCACATTGATCTAAAGCAGGTCTTCGGGTTTGGTTTGATCTTTTGTGGAGAGACTGAATTAATAGTTAATCAGTAGTCACCATTGCAGTAATTCTCCTATAAATATGTAAGAATTATCAGTTTCCATTAGACCAGTTTTTTCGCTGCGTGACGAAGACCATTACGTCGAAAGCGCTCCAGCAACTGACAGTGTAAGCTTTAATTTTATATATATATAATAATCTTGTATTAATTGTTCTTATTTTTCAGTCTCTAAATTGTTTCAACACATATCGCTCTAGTTAATATTTGGTATTAACTTTTTTTAAATTTGACATAAATCTGTAGAAATTTGATTACGTTCGAAAATGGCCAAGAATTTCAATGGCCCAGTGGGTAAAGGACGTAAATCTGGCAACCCAGCGTCCAACCTTTTATCAACCAAAAGTGCTCCTAACCAGTCTGTTCAGGCCTTTCAGAGACTGGTTAAGATGTACTTCCATGTGTTGCAATGCTTGCATCACTATGGTCTTTTACGAGAGCATTTGGCATCAGACTCTCTCCCGAAATCTCTCAGCATGAAAATGGAGGAGATGAACTCGTTTTTCTGCCCTGCCTTACGAGATGACGAATTTTTGAAATCGACCAGCATGATAAACCAAATTTGGGCTCATAGCTGCTTAGAAAATTTAATCAAACATTATCGAAGCAAATTGGACAAATTAAAGGCAGAGGTAAAAGTGGCCGAATCTAATGTAATTCTTGATCTAGACAGAGCCAAAGGCATAGCATTGAAATGGGGTAGGCAAAATTTTGGAAATAAATTGGCCACAACGACAATCACAAATTTTTGGAAATTTTTGGCAGAAATAGCTAGTGATGAGCAAAATAGAGTGATGTCTGTAACAACACCGGCGGCCACACCGAGTTCAGGTTCAGGTTCACATTCAACAATGACTAACAAACGACAACGGTCACCAACCACCTTCACACCCTCGCCTACCACTTCCAAGCGGACGAATCTGTATACATCACCAACACCAGCACCTGGTGTTGATGATGTAACAGAGTCATGGCCGGCTCTCCCAAAGACAAATTCTCCTCCTGTGCGCCGTTGTCGGGATGTTACTCATTGTTCCCCCAATCTACCACCTAGCAACTCTTCCTCATCTCTTCCACTATCTTCTCCTCGCTACCTTCTGACTCGATCTTCTCCTCTTCCTCCTTCTCCTCTCTCAATCCCGCCTCCTCCTCTTCCTCCTCAAACTTCTTCTCTTTATGCATCTCCTCTCTCAATCCCGCCTCTTGCTCCTCATACTCAATCTTCTCCTCTTGCATCTCCTCTCTCCATCCCTCCTCCTCCTCTTCCTCCTACGCTTCATCTCTCTTCTCCTCACGCACCTTCTTCTGCTCCTCTTCCTCTGTCTCCGCCTCCTCTCCCTCCTATTGAGAATAATAGTAACCTGTCTGACAGGAAGTTTGCTAAGTACCGTCATCAATCGCATATCAAGGGCCTGTGGAGGATCCACAGAATCACCAAAAAGATTCTGATGATAGGGTCCTCTAATCTAGCCCGAATTGATTTAGACGTCCATCCTGACATCCAGGTTGAGTGCTATCCTGGTGCCACATTATCACATTTCAGAACAATGGCTATGCGACACCAGGATGGCCCTAGCCCGGAGAAGATCATCCTGAATATTGGCATCAACTCCAAAAATGAGCATCCAACCAAAGCCTCAAGCCATTTACGGTTCATGGCTCGTGAATTTAAAAACACCTTCCCTAGTGCGGAGTTGCACTTTGCTGAGATTAACTTCTCTGATAGCTTGTCAGACAGGCAAAGGTACTGTCTCAAGCGTATCGACGAATCAGCAAGGTCCAACTGCCACGTTGATAAGGTCATCCCCAAAATTTCTGATGCCAATTTTCATGTTGAAAAGGATAGAATCCATTGGACGAAAGAAACAGCTAATTGTATTTATAACCATTGGTTGACGGTACTTAGTTTAAACTAAATGTGGGTCAAGGCAATAGCTCCCCTAACATAGGATTAGGAACAAACCTTGTCAATTTAGCAGCTGACTATGATCTCTCACCATCTGAAAAATCAATTCTCGATCGTGGTCTTACTTTTGTACCAACTCCAAAACCAAAAACAGGATTAGATTTGTTTTTAGACACAGGTCTTATTGAAGTAGCTAATTTTGATCATTCAGTAAAAATAGCCCATCATTTTCGAAATTTAAATGGAGAATCAAAACCATTCACTGGAAAATCCGGTTGGGACCCTCCAGATAGGCTAGTTGATGACAATATTAAAGCAACCATAAAAACGGTTGCTGGTATAGCCAGATCATTGCCAGTTACAAACAATAAGCAAAACCTTTCATTTCTCGAACGACAGGCTATCAACAAATTACGTAGAAATCAAAATATTATTATAAAACCAGCCGATAAAGGTTCAGCAACTGTGATTATGTCTAGAGAAAACTACATCCGCGAGGCCAAAAGGCAGTTAACTAACACCAGGCATTACAGAAAACTTGATAATTTAATTTGGCCTCAAAACCGACAAAATTTCATTGAAATACTTAATTCATTGCATACAGATATGTACATCGATAAGAAACAGCTAAAGTATCTGCTATGTGAGAATAATCCACAAAATCGGACATTTTATATCTTGCCTAAAATCCATAAACCTATCAGCACCTGGTTAGATCCATTGACACCACCTGGACGACCCATCATTTCAGACTGTGGCATTGAGTCTTATGGCATTTCAGAATATATTGATTACTATTTAAAGCCCATTGCTAATAGACACAAGAGCTTTCTCAAGAACACAGAACACTTTCTTTCAAAGTTATCCAAATTGTCAGTTCCGAAAGATGCATATTTAGTCACATTAGACATAGATGCTATGTATACCAATATAGATATTGATGCTGGAGTCAATGCTATTAAGAATTCTTTTGTCAAATTTCCTGATCCAGATCGACCAGACACGGAAATTCTAAAATTATTAGAGCTAAGTCTTAAAGGAAACGATTTCCAATTTAATGGTGAAAATTACCTTCAAATCTGTGGATGCGCAATGGGTAAACGATTCAGCCCAAATTTTGCCACGATTTATGTTGCGGAGTGGGAAGAGGAGGCACTGAACAAATCAACCAAAAAGCCTCTTCTTTACCTCAGATATCTAGATGACATCTTCATAGTTTGGCAACATTCAGAAGAAGACTTTTGGGAATTTTTTCGCATTTTAAATAACCAAGATTCGAATATCAAGCTAAAAGCTACTATTAGTGGAACATCTGTTGACTTTTTAGATGTCACGATATATAAGGGTCCTCAATTTGATTCCTCTGGAAAATTAGAATATAAAGTATTCTTTAAGCCAACAGACTCACATCAGCTTCTTCACAAAAAATCATTTCATCCTCCACACACATTTAAAGGTTTGATCAAATCGCAAATCATAAGATTTTTTCGAAACTCTAGCAACAGGCAAAATCTGAATAGCGCATGCTCTACTCTGTTTGATGCTTTGAAAGCACGAGGCTATTCAGCCCGTTTTCTTCGAAAAATTAAAGCAGACACCATCAATGAGCTTGAAAATCTAAAACCTCATAGCGGACCCGAGTTTGAGCCTGTCCAAATTAAACACAATAAACCAATCATGTGCGATGGATCAGTTTCTAAATGCGACAAAAATAGATGCAAAGTAAACAACTATATTGTAAACCAACAAACATTCCTGAGCTTTCAAACTAAAAATGAATATCATATCCGAACTAATATGCATTGTGATTCTGAGAATGTAGTTTATTTGATCAATTGTGCCCTTTGCCAGAAACAGTATGTTGGTGAAACAAAAAATGCATTTAGAGTGCGTGCTAGACGCCACGTTTCTGATATTAACACCTCAGCAGATACGCCAATTGCTCAACATTTCCAACTTCCTGATCATTCAGTTGAACATCATTTTGAAATCATGCCAATAGAACAGATTCCGACCTTCGATAGTGAGGAAGAAACGAGTTCGTTTCGCAAAATCCGAGAAGGCCATTGGATTAGAACACTCCAAACAAAAGCACCATTTGGAATAAATGTAGATTCGGGAATATCACAAAAGAACAAAATTATCCCATTTCAACTCATATACAATAGACGTAATGTTGAATTAGCGAAAACCATGAAAGACGAATATTCACAGTTGCAATCTAAATTAAAGGAACCGATCAAAGCACGACCAGTAATAGCTTACAATAGAAATCCAAACCTGAAAGATTTGCTAGTAAGATCAAAGTTAGACCGTATAGTTCCTGATAACAATGACAAGGTTTCATCCCTCCCTACCTATTCTTAAATAAATCTAATCCCAACCAAAATCAATGGTGGGGCAACATGAAATCATATCCGTAGGACATCTTTTAATTTTGTGTCTGCAAAAGTGCGTGCGTGCGTGCGTTCGTTCGTTCGTTCGTTCGTTCGTTCGTTCGTTCGTGCGGGCGGGCGTGCGGGCGTTCGTTCGTTCGTTCGTTCGTTCGTTCGTTCGTTCGTTCGTTCGTGCGTTCGGGCGTTTGTTCGTATGTGTGTATGGGTGTGTGCTCGTACATCCGTACGTGTGTGCAGCATCTATACTTGCGTGGGTTTATGTGTGCGTGTGTATGTGGGTGTGGGTGCATTAATTCGTGAGTACATTAGTGCCTGGGTGTGTGCGTGCATGCATTCGTGCGTCCGTTCGTGCATGTGTTCATGCATGCATTTTTGCGTGCATTCGTGAATGTATTACTGTGTGCATGTATTATTGCATGCATTCGTGCATTCATTCAGGTGCGTGCGTGCGTGCGTGCGTATGTGCGTGCGTGTGTGTATGTGTGTGCATTCGTGTGTGTGATTTCTCTATAATGTAGGATCAATCCCAGCCTTTACCTGTTAAAGCGACCTACTGATTAATTCACTTTACCCCAACTAATCTCAAGGGGGGACCACTCTAAGTAAATCTAAACTTGGTCTCGATAGGACAAATTTAGGCAAAGAAATTTTTAATTAAATTCCTGTGCCAATGCGTTTTTTTCAATGTAAAGACAGACAGACAGACAGACAGACAGACAGACAGACAGACAGACAGACAGACAGACAGACAGACAGACAGACAGACAGACAGACAGACAGACAGACAGACAGACAGACAGACAGACAGACAGACAGACAGACAGACAGACAGACAGACAGACAGACAGACAGACAGACAGACAGACAGACAGACAGACAGACAGACAGACAGACAGACAGACAGACAGACAGACAGACAGACAGACAGACAGACATGGGGGCAGGCAGGCAGTAATATTGTTAACGCGCTAGATAGGAATTTTAAAAAATGAATTTTTTTTTTATTGCCTGACATTTGTTATTTTTGTCTTATAGAGGCGATATGGCCTCTAAAATGTTGGACAACTTTAAGATGATAATGTATATCACGTAGATTCGGATTTTTCTTAAATGCTATTATTGGACGCAAGTTTATGCCACTCGGCCATTTTGTTTCTGACTGCTTAATCCAAAATGATTCTCTAAGTTTCCTTTGCTTATCAGTTTCTTCAGCGGTATTAGAGAGACGTGATTGTTCAATAGGTATAATTTCGAAGTCCCAAGCGACTGAATAACCAGGTAAATTAAAGTGTTCAGAGACATGCGTGTCTTCTTCATGTCTAATATCGCAAAGGTGTCTAGTTTCCCGCCTTCTTAATGGGCATTTAATTTCACCGACATGCTGTTTTTGGCATAATTTGCATAATATAAAATAAACCACGTTTTCTGAATCGCAATCTAATTTAAAATGAATTTGAAATTTGTTTTTATTCTGTACACTGTCGGAATTGGTCTGCTGGTAGCTGATATTTCGTTTGCACGGTCGTCCATACCTGCAATCGTGCATGCATGCGTTCGCGGGTACATTCGTTCGTTCGTTCGTTCGTTCGTTCGTTCGTTCGTGCGTGCGTGCGTGCGTGCGTGCGGGCGTGCGTGGTACGTACGTGCGTGCGTGCGTGCGGGCGTCCGCGCATTCATATGTGCTTATATTCACTCATTCATTCATTCATTCGTCCACCTATCTGTTCACTCATCCTGTCACCTGTCCTTGGCCTCTCTATTGGTTTACTGGTCTGTGCCTCTCAGACATCAATTGATTGTCTGTGTGGATGGACTGATGGATGGATTACTGGGCTGGTGTCCGGGTGGGCGCATGGATTGTTTGGACATATATGTTTGTAAAGGTACAAACCACCTCTCTTCCGCAACCACCTGTCGTATTTTATTCTTATTTTTTCAACAGCCACACCAAATCATTGCAAAGAGGCAATTAGCACTTTGCAATGACTAAGTGAATAAATTAAACCAAATTCGGAAATGAAATTGTAGCTTTCACCCATTTTCCTATTCATTTGTTCAGTCGTCTAGTCATCCACCGGGTGTCTGTCTATCAGTTTACAAATCTGTTCTCCCCTTAATCAAGTATTTGTTTAGGTGGATGGCAGGATGGACTGATTGATGGATTAATATGCTGGTGTCTGGGCGGGTGAATGAGTACATGGGTTGTTGGACATATAAGCGTACACAGCTCAAACAACCTGTGATTTACAACCACCTCTCTTTTGAATGAATCTCACTAGACCAACAACATTCAGTCAATCCACAATGGATCATCCTATTTCAGAAAGACCAGCTCAAAACTATTTGTTTATTCCTATTTTCGAACACATGGCAACGCCAACTTATTACAAAGAAGTAATCAATGCTTTGTAATGACTGAGTGAACCGATTTGCCCAGATCAAAAAACTGTATAACTCCTAACTATCAGAATTTGTTCCTATTTTCGAACACACGGCAACGCCAACTTATTACAAAGAAGTAATCAACGCTTTGTAATGACTGAGTGAACCGATTTGCCAAGATCAAAAAACTGTATAACTTGTCAGAATTTGTTTTAATAATCTTTATTCAGGAAACCTGTCCTTTGTAGTACTCAAACAGCAAGTAAATTACTCTCAGCCGCCATGATTAAACATATCTCGGCAGCATTTGATCTAATGACTGACCAAATAGCCCTCATTGTTATTCTCACACCTTAATCGCCTGAAACGAACCGGCGTACTAACCCATGCTACAGTTAGATAAGCTCGATATAATTAAGCAATCACGCCTTTTGTATTAGCTGTTTGAGTTCAGTAGCGCCCAAGGCGCACATTGATCTAAAGCAGGTCTTCGGGTTTAGTTTGATCTTTTGTGGAGAGACTGAATTAATAGTTAATCAGTAGTCACCATTGCAGTAATTCTCCTATAAATATGTAAGAATTATCAGTTGCCATTAGACCAGTTTTTCCGCTGCATGACGAAGACCATTACGTCGAAAGCGCTCCAGCAACTGACAGTGTAAGCTTTAATTTTATATATATATAATAATCTTGTATTAATTGTTCTTATTTTTCAGTCTCTAAATTGTTTCAACTCTAGTTAATATTTGGAATTTAACTTTTTTGATCTTTTCTGACTAAATTTGACATAAATCTGTAGAAATTTGATTACGTTCTAAAATGGCCAAGAATTTCAATGGCCCAGTAGGTAAAGGACGCAAATCTGGCAACCCAGCGTCCAACTTTTCTTCAACCAAAAGTGCTCCTAACCAGTCTGTTCAGGCCTTTCAGAGACTGGTTAAGATGTACTTCCATGTGTTGCAATGCTTGCATCACTATGGTCTTTTACGAGAGCATTTGGCATCAGACTCTCTCCCGAAATCTCTCAGCATGAAAATGGAGGAGATGAACTCGTTTTTCTGCCCTGCCTTACGAGATGACGAATTTTTGAAATCGACCAGCATGATAAACCAAATTTGGGCTCATAGCTGCTTAGAAAATTTAATCAAACATTATCGAAGCAAATTGGACAAATTAAAGGCAGAGGTAAAAGTGGCCGAATCTAATGTAATTCTTGATCTAGACAGAGCCAAAGGCATAGCATTGAAATGGGGTAGGCAAAATTTTGGAAATAAATTGGCCACAATGACAATCACAAATTTTTGGAAATTTTTGGCAGAAATAGCTAGTGATAAGCAAAATAGAGTGATGTCTCTACCAACACCGGCGGCCACACCGAGTACAGGTTCAGGTTATCATTCAACAATGACTAACAAACGACAACGGTCACCAACCACCTTCACACCCTCGCCTACCACTTCCAAGCGGACGAATCTGTATACATCACCAACACCAGCACCTGGTGTTGATGATGTAACAGAGTCATGGCCGGCTCTCCCAAAGACAAATTCTCCTCCTGTGCACCGTTGTCGGGTTGTTACTCATTGTTCCCCCAATCTACCACCTAGCAACTCTTCCTCATCTCTTCCACTATCTTCTCCTCGCCACCTTCTGACTCGATCTTCTCCTCTTCCTCCTTCTCCTCTCTCAATCCCGCCTCCTCCTCTTCCTCCTCAAACTTCTTCTCTTCATGCATCTCCTCTCTCAATCCCGCCTCCTCCTCTTCCTCCTCAAACTTCTTCTCTTTATACATCTCCTCTCTCAATCCCGCCTCTTGCTCCTCATACTCAATCTTCTCCTCTTGCATCTCCTCTCTCCATCCCTCCTCCTCCTCTTCCTCCTACGCTTCATCTCTCTTCTCCTCACGCACCTTCTTCTGCTCCTCTTCTTCTGTCTCCACCTCCTCTCCCTCCTATGGAGAATAATAGTAACCTGTCTGACAGGAAGTTTGCTAAGTACCGTCATCAATCGCATAGCAAGGGCCTGTGGAGGATCCCCAGAATCACCAAAAAGATTCTGATGATAGGGTCCTCTAATCTAGCCCGAATTGATTTAGATGTCCATCCTGACATCCAGGTTGAGTGCTATCCTGGTGCCGCATTATCACATTTCAGAACAATGGCTATGCGACACCAGGATGGCCCTAGCCCGGAGAAGATCATCTTGAATATTGGCATCAACTCCAAAAATGAGCATCCAACCAAAGCCTCAAGCCATTTACGGTTCATGGCTCGTGAATTTAAGAATAGCTTCCCTAATGCGGAGTTGCACTTTGCTGAGATTAACTTCTCTGATAGCTTGTCAGACAGGCAAAGGTACTGTCTCAAGCGTATCAACGAATCAGCAAAGTCCAACTGCCACGTTGATAAGGTCATCCCCAAAATTTCTGATGCCAATTTTCATGTTGAGAAGGATAGAATCCATTGGACGAAAGAAACAGCTAATTGTATTTATAGCCATTGGTTGACGGTACTTGGTTTAAACTAAATGTGGGTCAAGGCAATAGCTCCCCTAACATAGGGTTAGGAACAAACCTTGTCAATTTAGCAGCTGACTATGATCTCTCACCATCTGAAAAATCAATTCTCGATCGTGGGCTTACTTTTGTACCAACTCCAAAACCAAAAACAGGATTAGATTTGCTTTTAGACACAGGTCTTATTGAAGTAGCTAATTTTGGTCATTCAGTAAAAATAGCCCATCATTTTCGAAATTTAAATGGAGAGTCAAAACCATTCACTGGAAAATCTGGTTGGGACCCTCCCGATAAGCTAGTTGATGACAATATTAAAGCAACCATAAAAACGGTTGCTGGTATAGCCAGATCATTGCCAGTTACAAATAATAAGCAAAACCTTTCATTTCTCGAACGACAGGCCATCAACAAATTACGTAGAAATCAGAATATTATTATAAAACCAGCCGATAAAGGTTCAGCAACTGTGATTATGTCTAGAGAAAACTACATCCGCGAGGCCGAAAGGCAGTTAACTAACACCAGGCATTACAGAAAACTTGATAATTTAATTTGGCCTCAGAACCGACAAAATTTCATTGAAATACTTAATTCATTGCATACAGATAAGTACATCGATAAGAAACAGCTAAAGTATCTGCTAGGTGAGAATAATCCACAAAATCGGACATTTTATATCTTGCCTAAAATCCATAAACCTATCAGCACCTGGTTAGATCCATTGACACCGCCTGGACGACCCATCATTTCGGACTGTGGCAGTGAGTCTTATGGCATTTCAGAATATATTGATTACTATTTAAAGCCCATTGCTAATAGACACAAGAGCTTTCTCAAGAACACAGAACACTTTCTTTCAAAGCTATCCAAATTGTCAGTTCCGAAAGATGCATATTTAGTCACATTAGACATAGATGCTATGTATACCAATATAGATATTGATGCTGGAGTCAATGCTATTAAGAATTCTTTTGTCAAATTTCCTGATCCAGATCGACCAGACACGGAAATTCTAAAATTATTAGAGCTAAGTCTTAAAGGAAACGATTTCCAATTTAATGGTGAAAATTACCTTCAAATCTGTGGATGCGCAATGGGTAAACGATTCAGCCCAAATTTTGCCACGATTTATGTTGCGGAGTGGGAAGAGGAGGCACTGAACAAATCAACCAAAAAGCCTCTTCTTTACCTCAGATATCTAGATGACATCTTCATAGTTTGGCAACATTCAGAAGAAGACTTTTGGGAATTTTTTCGCATTTTAAATAACCAAGATTCGAATATCAAGCTAAAAGCTACTATTAGTGGAACATCTGTTGACTTTTTAGATGTCACGATCTATAAGGGTCCTCAATTTGATTCCTCTGGAAAATTAGAATATAAAGTATTCTTTAAGCCAACAGACTCACATCAGCTGCTTCACAAAAAATCATTTCATCCTCCACACACATTTAAAGGTTTGATCAAATCGCAAATCATAAGATTTTTTCGAAACTCTAGCAACAGGCAAAATCTGAATAGTGCATGCTCTACTCTGTTTGATGCTTTGAAAGCACGAGGCTATTCAGCCCGTTTTCTTCGAAAAATTAAAGCAGACACCATCAATGAGCTTGAAAATCTAAAACCTCATAGCGGACCCGAGTTTGAGCCTGTCCAAATTAAACACAATAAACCAATCATGTGCGATGGATCAGTTTCTAAATGCGACAAAAATAGATGCAAAGTAAACAACTATATTGTAAACCAACAAACATTCCTGAGCTTTCAAACTAAAAATGAATATCATATCCGAACTAATATGCATTGTGATTCTGAGAATGTAGTTTATTTGATCAATTGTGCCCTTTGCCAGAAACAGTATGTTGGTGAAACAAAAAATGCATTTAGAGTGCGTGCTAGACGCCACGTTTCTGATATTAACACCTCAGCAGATACGCCAATTGCTCAACATTTCCAACTTCCTGATCATTCAGTTGAACATCATTTTGAAATCATGCCAATAGAACAGATTCCGACCTTCGATAGTGAGGAAGAAACGAGTTCGTTTCGCAAAATCCGAGAAGGCCATTGGATTAGAACACTCCAAACAAAAGCACCATTTGGAATAAATGTAGATTCGGGAATATCACAAAAGAACAAAATTATCCCATTTCAACTCATATACAATAGACGTAATGTTGAATTAGCAAAAACCATGAAAGACGAATATTCACAGTTGCAATCTAAATTAAAGGAACCGATCAAAGCACGACCAGTAATAGCTTACAATAGAAATCCAAACCTGAAAGATTTGCTAGTAAGATCAAAGTTAGACCTTATGGTTCCTGATAACAATGACAAGGTTTCATCCCTCCCTACCTATTCTTAAATAAATCTAATCCCAACCAAAATCAATGGTGGGGCAACATGAAATCATATCCGTAGGACATCTTTTAATTTTGTGTCTGCAAAAGTATGTGTGCGTACGTGTGTGCGTGCGTGCGTGCGTTCGTTCGTGCGTGCGTTCGTTCGTTCGTGCGTCCGGGCGTTTGTTCGTATGTGTGTATGTGTGTGGGGGTGTGCTCGTACATCCGCACGTGTGTGCATCTATACTTGCGTGGGTGTATGTGTGCGTGTGTGTATGTGGGTGTGGGTGCATTAATTCGTGAGTACATTAGTGCGTGGGTGTGTGCGTGCATGCATTCGTGCGTTCGTTCGTGCATGCATTCATGCATGCATTATTGCATGCATTCGTGCATGTATTACTGTGTGCATGTGTTATTGCATGCATTCGTGC